>JAWLRI010000969.1:70727-154074 GCA_034781795.1 Crypturellus tataupa | reverse complement strand
CGGTGAGGGGAGCACGGCGGCTCGGCCGGCCGCGGGGCTGAGGGCGGCCGCAGCGCTGGCTTCGCCGTGGGTGTCGGAGGGCGACCGGGCCCGTCTCACAAGCAGCCTTGCTCGAGAGAGCAGGTGGGTGTCCACAAGGGCGTGAAGCTGCAGGTACAAACACCTTGAGCTGATGTTTTAAGACCCTGGGTCTGGATAGCGTTGTAAAATAAGGATTCACCTTTTACATGGGACACGTGATGGGAGCTGCCTTGGAAGCTCCTTTGGAGCTGTGCAAGGCCCCCCACTGCGTTGCTCCAGCACCTGCAATGAACCCTCATTCATTTATGGACAGAAGAAAGAAAAACAAAATACCAAATGCCTCCAACAACACTTACGTGTCGCCTTGAACTGTTACTTTATCGTCTCGTTCGGTGTCATGGGAGCAAGAGTGCCATCCTCTGGCCAGCTAACCATATCCACCGTCTCACTCAGGTGTCTCCCTGAACATAGCGACTATTTCTGCTGCTAAGCCAAAGTACTAAGGTAACTACCTACACCCACCTCAAAAAAACATGGCACTGTCTTTACATTCATTTATCTTCCCAATATAAACCGCCGTGCCCCTGCAATGTCCATCCTGGGATGCGGAGGCTCTGCTGCTGCTTACAGGAGTGAATCAACGTTCACGAACCACAAGCAGCAGCTTCAAACAGCTGCAGAACTCCGTGCAGTTCTGCTGAGCAAACTGGTTCAGCTTTTGACTAGTTCTAGGGAAACAGGGAGGATCCAATGTGCTTTAGAAACAAACAGCCAGGCCAGGCCCTGAGGAAGCTACGGGACCTGATTTTCTACAGAGACCTTTCTCCTCGACCTTTCTGAGGGACAGCAACCTTAACCCATGGAACAGGCTGCAGACTTCTAAGATTCACACATGATAATACTTTAAAGGAAACAAATTGCTTGGTAAATATAGAAAATGGGACAAAAAACAAATGACATTAATGGCTTTTAAGATTTTTGTCATTGTGGGAAAGAAGTAAAAGAGCAATAATATTATATTTGAATCTGGTTTACTGTCCCATCTGAAAGATAGCGAATCATGGGATAAACAGCCCACAGCAAGTGCTCAGCGTCCCACTTTCAGGTTTTTTGGATTTAGTTATGATCTGTCCCAATGGGAATAAAAGATTTCTTCCTATATGACTGCAATTTTTGAAGACAGTTCTGTTCACCCTTCTGGTAATAACATAAGTACAAGAAAATTATGGCTAAGAGTTTTCACCATTTGAGGCTCCCTGTATTTCACACTACAAGTAATAAGTAAATGAGCTTTACTGTGGAAAAGAACAAAAAAGGTCTATATATTTCATGGAACTGTTTTTATTGTTAGGCCTGCATTTCTTAAAAAAAAAAAGAATTAATATTTGGGCAGCTGTGAATATAAAAATCACATTTAAATATTGTCAAATACTATATTTTTTTCTAGTATTCTCAAACACTCATGCTCAAAGACTTCAGAGCTCTCCTGGGAACTACTGTTTTGCTGAAGAATAAGATTAAAAACCTTTTAAAAAATTCCTAAATATTAGGTTCCTTTACAGAAAATGACCCATCTCCCTTTCAGAAAGTTTTTTTTATATATATAATTACAGTGCTGTGTTTTGCTCACAAGAACAGTCCTAAGAATATCTAGACATCACAGTGATGACAGTGATGCTCGGAGTGTCCTCAGCCACATGGTAAAATACCAAATTTAGGTCTTAGTGAACTCCCATCAGTGTCAGTCGGTCAGACTCAAATGCATGAGTACCAACACAATCACCTTTTGGGCATGAGTGGTTACCACTCATGCCCAAAGTGGTAACAGACTTCAGATCTCCTTGAACTGAGCCCTTCTAGCTAGGGTAATCACTTGGGAGCAGACAGATTTTCCAACTCTTTCTTGTTGTAGGCAGATTGGATTTTCCACAGCAGGTCTATGACTGCCTACAAAAATCCCCAGGAACATAAAAAAGCTTGCAACCATCCTCTTAAATTCTCCAAATTAAACCCTATTAACCCATTACTTTCAAAGGTCAAGCAAAGGGTAGAGGAAGGATTCACTGCCATTCTGTACGCAGCCATCAGAAAAAATAAGGTTGAAGACAGTCTACTCTTGTACATCAGAAGGCCATGCTAAGCTGCACCATTCACAGTGTGCAGCTGCTGTGATGAAACCGAATTTACATTGAAATGCATCCAAAAATGGACATAGACATTAACGGAGAACTGGAAAGCGGGGAAGGTAAATTTATTTGAAAGACATGACCCACCTCTTTGTAATCACCCTTGTGATAAAGATGACTGACGTGTCCAAGCAAATAGTTCCGGTCCGCTGTATGGAGTTGGTAAATGCTAATCAGAGGGTCAAGAAGATTAGCTGGGCACTCGGCTAGTATTCTGAATACACGGGCCTGCAGCTTCTTCAGCGTCATGCCAGACTTAAAAAAAAAAACAAAAAAAAAAAGGAAAAAGTCAAACACAGATTTAGTCAAGATGGCTACAGTTCAATGGCAGTTGCAAATGCAGCTTGTTTAAACAGTGGAAGATGCCAATTCCTTGGGAAGGGATTCTCCAATTTCCCCATGGAGTCTGCATGCAGAAATCAAAACAATATGATGCACATTTTTTTCAGAGCATCCAATTTGAAAACATTTAAACATTTGCGGGATAATTCTGGAATAGGCATATGGCCTTGTACAAAAGGCAAATATGAAACTGGAGAAGTGCCCTCTTTTACTAACACAGCTATTTAAAAATTCTCTCCTCTAGTTCCTGACTGAAAACCTTTGAATCCACCAACTCCCCTCATCACTGATTTTCTCCTATCATGTGCAACAAGTCAATTGTCATCCCCTGGTTTGTTCCTGGGTGCAAGAAGGCCAAAAAAGCAGAGGTGTCACAGTAAGATGCAGAAATGCAAGTATTCAGTATTGTGCTCCTGCATGATGAGTCTCTTAGGAATTTCACAGCAATATCACAGACACTGCACTGGCAGTGATCTTTGAAAAATTTTGATAAAGGCCAACTTCTAAAAACAGTCATTTGGAAAAGTGGAAAATGAAACAACACAAATTGTGTTGAAGTGTACAGAAGTGTCTAACGGATCAGAAGTAAAAAGCACAAAAAAGGGAAAATCTCAGGAGGTCAGAATATAAAATGGCGTAGGGAATGGTAAGCATTAGGGCAGACAATCTGATGACCCAGTGCTACAAAGCCAGTCATTCAGCTGCTGAAAAGTCATACTGTTACTCTTTTCTGCATTTTGAAAGATAAAAGCTCCCCACCATATGTCAAGAATTAAGGAATTGTACAGTAACTGGCTTCTATTTGCAGAACTGGAAGAATATGCAGAGTAGATCACTGCAATTCATTTTATGCTGACTGCAGCACTGTAAGCTCCAGTGGGAAAGTCCAGCCAAAGACTGAAATGTCCGTGCTCAAAGTGCTTTGATCTGGAAAGACGGAAATCCCAGCTTGGGGAGAGAAACAGAAAGGTACTGTGGCATCACAGCTTTGAAGGGCATGTCATTTTTCAGGCCACCATCACCACACGACAGCACCGCAGTAAGAATTTCACTACCAAGTCATATTGCGTGCAGGACAAGGCTACAGAAAAGACCCTGGGCTATGGAACGACGTGAACCTAGGTACACTTTAGGGACATGAAAATCAATTGTCCTTTCTTTTCTCCACGGTCTCCCTTGCTCTCTTTTTCTAACCTGTTGAACAGCGGGATGCTCTTTTATCCAAAGCTGCAGCTCACTGCTGATATAATACCCCAGGGAATGCCCTTTCCCCTTCCAATCACTGCTGGTCTCCAGCATGTCCAGGAGTCCTGCCAATGGGTCCTCCAGCGCTGCAAAGCCCCGCCTGATTTCTTCCTTGAGCTGCTGAGATACAAAACCACATTGTCATGTACAAAAAAAGACTAGTGAATCCTCCCTCCCCCCAGCTGAACACAAAGCTTTATTTTTTTTAATTTAATCTATTCAGAGAGGTAACTGTTGCTATTCAGCCACCATCCGCGCCTCCAGTGACTTTTTATGTCATTACAGATTCCTTCATGGCTCAGTGCACCTCAAACCCAATGGGAAAAGCGGCAATTGTCCACACTAATTATCCCATAAAGACAGAGAAGTTGTTCTGTGGGGCACACAAAGGCGCTCGGGATTTGGGGGAGGGGGCGAGAAAGCAGCAGTGAGCTGGAGAAAGGGGTGTTATTAGGAAAATGGCAATAAAGGTAGATGACTGAGCTCAGAACCTACCTACCTCCTCGCAGACCTAAGTAAATTAAACTGTCTCCCCATTCTTATGCCATCAACTTTCACATTTGACCTTAAACCACTCAAGCCTCTAGAGCATGGATGCTCTTGAGCTTCACCACAATAGAATATCTGAGAGCACTGAAATAATTCAGAGAGAATAAATAGAATGAAGCATCAGAGTTCCACACCTAGGCTGTCATTCTGTAGATCTGATCTCCTTTCCTCCAAATCTTGCTGGGCAAGGTAGTCCTGTAGGCCTGCTACCAACTGTGTGCTAGACCCTGCACACCTCAGCAAGAGCGTCAGGCACTGCTAAGAGGTTGGGAACATGGGAAAACTCCAGCGCCATAAATCTTAGGAATCCCAGGGAGATGTGTTTAGAAATGTGAAGGAACTGGACACTCACTTTGTGAATGTTAATAGGCTACTTACTACCCATCTGGTAGAAGTGATAAATTAGCAGGATTGAGCAATATCTCTATCATGTTTACATTAGAAGTAGTTTCCAAGGAGCTCACAGGGTTGGCAGGGTGAGCAAGAGGCATCCTTCAGTACCCACACGGGACCTTTCACCACATGGGACACGTACTGGCGCGGAGCAGAGCAAAAGCAGAGAGAGAAAACAAGAAATCACCAGGAGCAGCTGCTCGCTTTCTTTCCTGGCTAAAAAAGTAAAATCCGAACGATGCTCGTTCCTGTTTGCAGCCAGCACTTACAATTTACTGTATAGGATGGTCCCAGTTCCAGACTCCAATGGAAACAACATACAGTTTGAAGACAGACATGGAAGACAAAGGAAAAAGCAACAGAAAGTTTGCCAATGATTTTTCTTTTTTCTTATTCATCTGAAATATTTACTGGAAGATGGTTATTTTCCATAGTCTCTTTCATGTTGGGAAAGAAACCACAAAATGCATCGCTTATGACAGAGACTGCTTCTTTCTCACTAAATTATCAAATGTAGCATGAAAAAGCTGATGACTAACAAAGATGTGACTTCAGATAACAGCTTTCTCTCTCTTAAGTGTTTTTCCCTGTGGCAAGAAATCGTGATGTTAAAATAGGGCTCCAAGTGCACAGCGAGATTCAGCAGAAGGAACAGGCAAGCTCTCATCCAACCACAAATATCCAACACAACAGCCAAAGGAAAACAAAGCAACTGGCCAAGTAAATCGCACTGTGTATAAGTGGCTCCTTCTTTCTTTTTTCCCCCCAAAGCTCCACTTCAGCACATTTGGGCCGAACGAGAGCTCTCACTGCACAGCTCATCTCCTCCTTCAGCTGGAAGCCGAATTGGGCTTTGGCAGGATGGGCTGCAGAGGACAGGCCTTGGGAGAGGACGAGCCTGCTTTCACACGCGCAGCATCTCCAAACACTTACAGCCCTGGCAAGAGCAGCAACAACATATCTAGAATGAGTTTTGATTTAGACTTTCTGAGCGGGGAGAAAGACTTTAAAACTTCTGAGCAATCCAAGGTCTCCAGTTAATGGCATGTGCTATTCTAAAAGAAGCATCTGCTTGAGATATCTCAATTGGAGAAATCACAGAGAAAAGAGTACTGTGTTGCCTGGTTCATCCTTCCGTCATGGAAGGATTTTTCTCCAATGTGTAATTGGCATTTCAGTTGATTCCCATGGTGGGGTTTACATGCTCCTGCGGGGTTGTCTAAAGCCTAACAGATCATGGGAGGGGTTGTCTAAAGCCTAACAGATCATGGGAGTAGGAACATTTTGCTGATGCTCAAACTTCTCATTCGTTCATGCAGCTTTGGCTCCTTACTTCTAGTTACAAAGTTCAGATGTCTGTTATTCCAAAACTGTTTTTGCTACAAAAAAAAAAAACAAATGGTCAGTTCTTAAAATCATGTTCCAGAATCAGGGTCCTGCCCTAGGCAGAAGCCCTCCTTCTGCTCCTGTTCACTGCTTTGAGACAAAAGTGTACCAAGTAATGGAAAACAACTCACACTTGGTAATAACGCAGAGGCACACAAGTGAAGGGAGAGAAGGTCACTGCCATTAAACGTCAATGGAGCAAGAGCAGTTTCTAAGTCAACTTCCTTCAATTCCCATCACTGGAAAGTCAGTGTGTGACTTAGAACACCTTGAATTAACATCAGAGAAGTGGGGCAGCAGGTTCATTCGCCTCAGTCCTCAAAGTGGCTGCAATTGCTCCGGGTGCATTGCACGCTGGAAGGAGGGCAGTGCCCTGAACACAGAGCAGCCCGTCTCAGGGCTAGTACATGCCAGAAGCCCTGGGGGCTCCCATGATGTGATCCCGCCTTAGAGCTATCCGATGCCCCTGCATCCCTCCTTGTCTCCCTAAAAAGACTTTCCGGTGGTCCAGAAATGCATCTCCCAGTTTCTGAGGCATGGGTTTGCTCGCACGTGCAGCCACGCAGTGCAGTCTAAGGAGGGGCCCAAAGAGGCCAAAGCTGTCCCACCATGCGGCTGCCGTGAGTGGGACCTCCTGGCCAGCCCCATGAAGCGTGATCTTCTACCAGGATGCCAGGCCCGACACAAACAAACTGAATAAGCTAAGCTGCAAGCCCGACTCATGGGAATCCTCCAGCTTTTCAACCTGCAGCAAAAAATAAAGATTCTGATGATTACTCTTTCCTGCTCTTGGTTTTGTGGAGCTAACTGTCCTTAAGACCTAACAAAATTTTTTTTTGGTCCAACCCAAACTAAACTTGAGAGAAAGTCCAAGGCTTCCCTGTTGCTGAGCTCGAGTCTATGTTAGGAACTGACCATTTGGAAAGACACCTCTCATGTTGTGCTTCCAGTTGCCTCATTATTTGGGCTGGGAACCACAGACTATCAGCAATGGAAAACCTATATGTGCCAGAGAGGGACACTGGCTAAACATCTCGGATACCCAGGACAGTGCACGGACCCCAGGACCCAGCCTCTCCCTAGATGCTTTGCCCAGCGTGTTGGGTAAAGCCAACATGCCCAAGGCAGGAGCTGCTGCACGTTCTTGGGTCTTCAAAAAGTAAAATAAAAAAAAATCAGTTATTAACTGACCTGTGCAAACCAAAGACAAATGTGTGCAGCTCGACACTAAGGCAATATACCCGGTGTTTTTGTTAGTTTTCAGACACCCAAAAATCTAGATGAAGTATATTTTGCTCTCTATGAGAAATTCTGCACACAGAGCCCATAGGGGCCTGTATAAAAATATCACACTAATCACAGCAAGACAGCGTGAATTGCTTTCACTGCTCCAAAAGACAAAACCAACTCAAATAGAAAAAGAGAACGTAAAATGTCATCAACACAAAGGTCTTGTTATCAATCCACTTGGCAAAGACTGCATTTCTATTGACTTCAACTCTCTCCTTTTTAGCTACTAGAAATACTCCTCGCCCCAAAGATATTCTGTTTAATGGATAAAAATGTGCTTCAAAGAAAATAAAAGCAACTTTGATTTATCTTCCCCTCCCTGCAACTCAGTCCCTGTGAGCTCCAGCTCTTTTATACGAGCCCCTCAACCGCTTCACGTCACACAGAGCTACCTTTTCTTCGCTGCAAGGCGAAGGGCCTTCCCCCGTGCGCTGGCACTGAAAGCAGCGGTGAAGAATTGCAGCCCTGACCCCGGGCCCGGCGCCAGGACATGCTCTGCATGCACTTACGCACGGAGGGGAGGTGCGAGCGTCGGCCTTACCTCCTTCATCTCCTTCTTTGTCCAGAGAAGTTGAAGGGTTTTCAGCAGTAGCAGCGGGTCCTGGCCTGGAGGAAAGGGAAAGAGAGAGAGAGAAGAGGGAGAAAAAAAACAAAACAAAAAGCAGATTTATTGGCTCGGGACTGGCAGCCCGGACACACTGGTGCATTGTTCAGCCGAAGAGAAATCGGCTACTCCAGGGCGCCGTGTTTGAAACCATCGTCCTTCCAGCTGCCAGTCAGGATTAAAGCGCTGAAATCCCTCGCGCCGAAGCCGGAGCATCCCCCACGCGGGGCTTTAACCAGGCGCCCGCAAGCGCAGGTCCCGGGACGCTGCACTGGGGCACGTGCAGCTGGACGGTGCTGCTGCCCTTCAAACACACTCACACCCTCTCTCTCCTTTTTAATATGAACCAAAATGGTCCTGGAAGAGTCAACTTCTTGCACAGCTTAGAAAGGACTATCAATATCCACCAGTTTTTAAAAGAAACATTTCCAACGTGTTAACCTTGTTTCAAATCTTAGGCTGGAAGATGGGAGCGGGCAAATTTGCCTGCAAGAGCAGCAGGTACCCAGCAGCCACAGCAGGGACCTGGCTGCCGGGTCGGGAGCACCAGTAGCCCTTCCGTTCTTGGAATGATAGGCTAGAGGTTGCCATGATTAGATTCAAGCATAAAAAAAAAAAAAAAAAAAAAAAAACAGGATGGTTATTTGGAATTTATTTTATCGTTTGCCAGCTTAATTGGAAATCTGACACACTGCTGTTTTGTATCGGTTATTATTCACCAAGCCAATTCACCAAAAGGGGATTTCTGAAACAAATGTTTCAACATATTATATTTTTAAAAGCAATAATGTTCCTTATCTGGCTCTTTTTAGTTCATAATCGTTTCCTTAAAATTTCTTAGGATATTTTGTGTATAAATCTGTGGCTTGAACAGTTTGAAGATGAAGACTGAGTCAAAAAAAGTCTGGAAGAATCCTCAAAAAACAGCCCTCCTGCATTCTCTGCATCTCCTGTTATATCTTCATAAAGCCAAAAGAAATGCGTTAACCATAAAGAGAAACAGCTTCTGAATGGCTTTAGGTCTTCTACACTTCCTAAGCAGGTGATACAAAAATGTTAATTTTCTCGTGAATTACTCTATCTCACTTCAGAACAGGCTGCCCCTGGAGAAAAAAAAGACTCCCATTCCCCACAAAATTAACAACAATCAGTCAAATTCAGCCTGTGTGTGTGTGTGCATCCATACTCTTGGCCTGACTCCCAAAGAAATTTATACACACGCAGGAAAAAAAAGCAGCAGAATGCAACCCAGCACATAACTAAATACACTGCAAGTCGACGCTGTAATTCATGCAGCAAACAACCTGGAAGCCAGGAAATGAGAGCCGCTAGGAAAGCAGTGTTTCAGCTCAGATATAGCCAATAATTCAACTTGTTGAAGAGTTTTTTCAACCTTGCAGCAGCAACACAACATGATTGCTTAGGTGATATTTTTGCTACCGAACTGAAAGATAATCCTGCTGTTATTTCAATATACAAAAGCCTGGAAACTGGCTCTCCAGTTCCTCTTAGATGGCTCAATGTGCTGTCAGCATGGTCCTGTGCAAGCATAGGAAGATATAACACACTCTCCTTCCCTCTGCTAGCCCCAAAATCATGTAACTGAGGGATGGGTAAAAGACATTCAAGATGGAACACGATGAGGCAGCATCTTCTGGGAGGACCTGAAGAAAAGGCGACTTGCTTTGCTCGCTTCCATCTATGCCAAAGCAGGAAACAAAGCCCTTAATTCTCCACAACAAGGATAAAATGAAGAGAAAACACTGAAGTAGTGAATGTTTCCCATTAGCGTCAGCAACAGTTTCAGCTCCTTCTTCATCTTGCAAAGCCTAAGCCTTGAAATGCGGTCAACAGCTTAACATAAAATTCCCAGTAGCTACTTCTAGGGCAGAACATAAAGGAGAGTACAAAGCAACACTCTTTTGCCTTGCCCCATGTCCTGCTGAAGTCTGCAGGGGTCTTGAACCAGTTTATCTGGTTTTTACTCTAGGAAAAAAAAAAAAAAAGAAAGAAACGTGAGGTTTGATCTCTCTTTGTCTAATAAGAGAAATAAGAATTCATCTGTTCTTCCTCAACAAGAACCACTTTGGACGACTGGTCTCTCCTTGGACTTCCTGGCACCCCAGGAAATAAGTTACTGTCTGTGGCAGGAAAACTGTGCTCACTATCAGAGTCCCCAGGCAGAGGATCAGCTGGGAGCTTGCTCATCCACACTGGAGCAAGAACCAAGAAGTGGCAGGAACCTAATGCCAGGATGTCCAGGGAGAAGGGACAAGACCTTTGGAGGAGCTTCCAAGCCTTCCATAAGGAATCCTACATTGAGCAGACAATTGCTCACCGTGAGAGGAAAACGGGAAGAAATGCAAAAGACACAAGCACAATGCAAAGTGTCTGCAAATCGAGCAGTAACTGAAGCACAAATTCATGTAGGCTCAAATCAGAAGACAGGTTCTATGTAACAAGATGAGAAGGTCCTGGGGCAGTCTCCAGTCACAGGAATAACAGTAGGAAACAGCAGTCACTTGCTGCTACACGTCTTACAGGGCTACAGTATACATGCAGATGTGTCTGCAACAAGGGGGTGTAGCCCTGTAGCCCTTCCCAAGGGGAAGGCCAGAAAAACTTTCTCATTCCACATATCAAGAACAGGCAGAATCTTTATTTTAAAGAAGAGTCAAATTCTGTGGCTCTCCCATGCGAAAGAGATACCCAGTTATTACCAAATGAGTCATTCAAAGTCTGCTTGACCTGAACCAACAAACCAAGCATGAGGCCATAGAAGCAGAGCAAAAGTCCAGCATGGCAGATGCCATCCCTCTGCTCTCGGCTACGCATCCCTGAAGAGCAGCAGAATCATGGCCAGCTCCACCACGCTCCAAGTCTGAGAAGCCTCAGCTCCCAACCAAGCTCAAGGAGAATCTGCTTAGTCACATACTGATCTGTCCCCTCCTTCACATATCCAAAAGGAGGAGGCTGCAGGCCATAAACAATTTAACAAAGTTTCTTCAAAATATGATTATTTAGCACACACCTAGACATCTCAGAGAGAGAGATCTCTGCACCCACTCTGCAAACGCAAGGAGTTTCTCCAAATCTGTTCTTGTTTTAAAAATTTTGACAGTAACATGTTTGCTTTCCACAGTCTTAATTACGAAAGTAAATTTTCCCCACCCTGAATCTGGCAACAAAAGTGGGGAAGATGGTAAATCAAATCTTTTCCAGTTTATAATATCTGTGGTTACATTTCAAAACCATATAAACCACAAGACTTATATTTTTGAGTTAGAAAAGCGTCTTTGAGGAAAGCCATAAACTTTGCCTTGTTCGTTCCTGCTCTTCCTTTGTACACGGAGCGCTCGAAACCTGCTGCGATCACAACAAAAGCGGTGGAGTAAAAGGCCGGTGAAGTAAAGCACCGGTCTGGGAACTGTGTCCTTGCAAAATCCTCCTGCATGATTCACTCGGTCTGCTGGAAGGCTCTGGCAGGAGAAAGTCACCAACCGGGGCTACTCGTGTGTCTTGCACAGGGAGAGCGAGACAACAAACCCCCAAGGAATTACCAATAAAAGAAAAAATCTCTCAGCACTTTTGTTCGTGTCAAAAGCCATTAAATGTTCCACAGTCTGAGACCTGCAAGAATTATGGTCAACTAATTAAAAGTTACAGAAGCTAAGTGAAGATGGTGCGATTGCAGCACAGGACCACATCAACTGAATGGTCAAGTACACTTGAAATTCAAGGATGGGAAAGACAGTTTATACCTCTGCCTTGCACATTAACAGGATTAATACAGTGGAATATATAAAAAGAAATAAGCAACAGGTACAATCTGCCCAGGAAATAATCACAGAATTTAACTATTTTTTTTTAATTTGATCTCTGTGAAACTTGCTGTTAAACTGAACAAGCATTTAAGTCTGTCTGTTTCTGAAAGGAACATAAGGCTCCTTGTCATCTTCAACACCACCACATCCACGGCGCCTTGCACTTAAGAACGGAAATACTGGGGCAACCTGCTCCACGGCAACAGCTCGAGCTCACTCGGACGGAGCAGGGGCTGCACTAGATGATCTTCAGAGGTCTCTGGGAACCTCAACTAATCCGTGATTCCTCCTTTGATATAAATATACAGGCACAGTATACCTGAAGGAAGAAGAGCTGCTCAGCAGCCCAACTCCT
This sequence comes from Crypturellus tataupa, assembly GCA_034781795.1. NCBI lineage: Eukaryota > Metazoa > Chordata > Aves > Tinamiformes > Tinamidae > Crypturellus > Crypturellus tataupa. The sequence continues at coordinate 141,879 of JAWLRI010000969.1, read as the reverse complement.
GTTCCAAGCACAGACGCCTCCACCCACAGCTCTGCATTTTCCAATGCCCTCATTCCAGCTGAAACCCACCCAGCAGGACACTAAGCGGATCCAAGATTAATCAGAGACTTTTATTCAAACTGACTTTTTCAACAGTTTTTTTTAGAAACTGTCTTGTATTTCATGCCAAAGTGCACTAAATTGACAGCAGAGGAGGCGGTTAGGTGTCAGAAATAATCAGTTGGATAACGCGAAGAATGAACAGATACATTTTCTGGTGACAAAATTTTGAAACTCTGAAAGGTTAATTTAACTAAAAAGATATATCCTCCTTGGGAGGTCACAGATTTTTGCACCTTTAAGTTTTCTTTTCCTTTTTTTTGTTGTGCCTGTTTTAATGTACACATTTAAAAAAATAATTTCCCACCTAGTTTAAATATTATTTCTATTGAAAGATGATTCCATACAGAATTTCTCCTGCCAATGCAAATTAGATACCTCTCTTTAAAATGATACCTTCAAACCTACAATAAATGCACGTAATACCAGTAAAATTACATTAAGGTACTGAAGAACAATTTCAGTATACACAGGAATTGCACTGCACAGTATGAATGGGGAAACTCTGGCTTGTAATTTTACACAAAAACTCAGTAAGATGAAGTGGATAAAATGAGGATAAAAAGAAATGCTCTTTTCCTGCTATGATATTTTAAAATAAGCAGCAAGACTTCAGAAAATGTATATATCAGTATATAGATATCAGACAGAGCATGGGAGTGCCTTTTACCTTCTGCTTGGTAGGATGCTGTTTTTTAGAATCTCTTTTTATTTGGATTTATTTCAGAGCGTGGGGAGAGGTAACTAATATGTCGAATAGGGAGAGGCGTGAGTAAAGACACCATCTACATATTGGAAGCCATAATTACCTATCGAAACAGATCTGGGATGGATTCCTCGCCATTTTTTTTTCAGTTAAGATGATGGTGCCACAGAAGTGGGCAGACCTGGACAGAACTCGGTTTCCTAATAGCGAACAGAGCAGGACTTAAAAGCTGCAACACCAAGGAGAGGGTTTCTCATTACTACGGTTCTATCTCCTGTTCCTCATCCAATTCTGCACTCTGTATTCAGAACATGTGTTCTAAATGACGCTTAATGGGATAGCCATAATTTGCCCATATTCTCCCAAACAACTCCGAAGATCATGTTCCCTATTTTATCCACAATGGAAAGCAGTCTCTGCTTATTTTGCATTTGTGCTGATGCAAGAGTACAGCTATGGCAGCCACTTTTTTGAATATAAAAGTTGCAAAGAGCTCTGCTGAATATACACAGCATTTTAGCAAGTAAGTTATAACCAGGGATGAGCAGAAGAGGTAAATAAGAATTTTGTTTTGCCCGGTATGGAGTCTCCCTAATAAAGAATTAAAACTTAAACAACCTGAGAAGCAACCAAGGTGGCTCCAAACGGCAGACGAACCGTGCTACCAAGACCAGGGCTGAAGGAAGGGCAGCACCGACCTCAGCAGTGTGCGCTCGCATGACGTTCCCTCCGCGCAGCCATGCCCACAACACAGATGTTGCTTTACAGGGGTCTGGAACCATTCGTGAGCTGTAGCTGGGGGGCCAACCTGGATCCTTCGTGCTTAAATGAATGTCTGTGGGTGCTGGTGAAGCACTGGGGGCTCAATGCCCACCAGACCTCTTCCAAAATTAAGTCTCGAAAACTAACCTCTTGGGGAGTGCACAGCAAGAATGGGTCCACGCAGAAAATCCCCTCTGGGACAGGTAGAAAAGCCTTCCTGAAAACCACATCTGGAAATTTCTATTTTGCAAATTTCTCTTCCTCACCCAAGGGGAGGGAAGAGACCTGACTCCAGGCTTTTGGAATCAGGTTTTACGGGATAGATTGAAACACTGGCAGTGAGGATGTCATCAAAGTCTTCCCTCTAGAGCACCGTTCAAGCACACGGTACCTTGGTGTCCCTAAACTCCACCAAGAGCCACCACCATGGAGGCAGCAGAGACAACTCCCCATCAACCATCTCCAAGTCACCTTCTCCTCCAGCTTAGCAGTTCACCTGAGCCAAGGGAGCCTGTCACTCTGAGACATTTGGTCACTACAGAATCCGCTGGTTTAGAAGACACTGATTTCAGGAGGGAGTATCACTCCCATTCCAAGAACAGCACAAGAACAAACTTCCAATGTACCCTTCTCCACTTCGGTGAGTTACTTTTAAATGAGAATCAGCAGTGTTGAAGAGTGGCAGATTCTGCACTTATAAGTGGAAGGAGGAGTAATTTATTTGCAGTGTTTCAGCAAAGAAAGAGGAAAAGAGATGGCTCAGCATCAATGAGGTTTCCTGCTGAGCCTGGATTGCTCCACAGCACAAAACAGAGCAGTTGCATGGAATATATGGAATTAATGGTTAATCATACTGTAAGACAAATTTAAAGGGGAAACTCCAAGTTCTCCTAAGCTTTACAGGGCAGTATCATGAAGCAGCATGCAGGCACATAAATGTAGCACCTGCCCCAAGCTAGAGCCCAGCGACTTTCTTCATGCTCAAGAGGGGGAAAATAGCAGGCTGCTGGATGTAATTCATCTGATCAAAAGTCTGTTCCTATTTCAGGATGTACCTGCACCAAGGGGCATGAATGCCTCTTGGACACTTTCTCATCTCTGTGTCTTAGGAGGAACTGATTTTTCCAGGAATATCAGCACTTCATTTCCAAGAACGCGGTGACTAAGGGCGAAGCACGTGGTGATTCATCCGCATCTCCACTGGGTGCACTGAGGAGGCTTCCATCAAGACTGAGCACGTCCTGGCGTTATCGCTCCCCAGGCAGAGTGTGCAGCAGCCCCCACGTCCGTCTGTAGCCAGCAGAGCAAGGCTGCCTGAGGAGACGGATCTATTCACGTGGGAATTATATCCCACCACTGAACTCTCCAGTGCAAAAGCTACAGCAGGATCAGACGTCTTATAAGTATTTGATTTCCAAAGCAAGAAGCTGCTTTTCCTTCAATTTAACTTCCAGAGCTCCAAAGCTCACTCAGCAGGCTCCCTTGCTATTCCTTAAATTTGTCTCTTGCAAAAGACAAGCATGCTTTTTTTTAATGCCTAACTCTGTTGGTCTAACTGGATTCAACCAAGATGGAAATGAAGTAACAGTACAGCAAGGGCCCTTCTTTCTAAGGTACGTCTGGCTCACTTCAGCCCTGGGCTCAGTTTCCAATTTTAGTTAAAACTTTTGAATCCATGGGGCTTTCGAAGTCCACCACCCAGGCTGCTGCAGACGTCAAAGGAGAGGAACTACCCAATCACCGCAGCCCTAAGCTCCTCCATACACCACACACCTGCTCTGTAACCTTAACAATTTTGTCTTTTGGAAAGTCTGGGAATCCAAATCCCACTGAAGGAAAAGCATCCATTACTAGCTCCTCCAAGTCCTCAATCAGGCATTCAGAGTCATCCTCTGCACTAGGATACCCTCCACTTCAGCCAGAAAAACAACAAAATCATGTAGGTTCCTGGGAGTAATCACCTGATTAGCAGCATCAGCTCATTTCAGTAGCCAGAATCCTCAGTTATTTCTCAGCTTGTCACCAAAAATTCTCCTAGCCCCATTGCCTTCCCGTTACTTCCCACCTGCCACATCTCCCCCATGCCCCAGGTGAGGGTCTCTCCAGCTGTGGCCGTGGCCTGGGTCTTCCAAGCTGTCCTCTACAACCAGCAGAGCACATTGCAGTTGAGCTCATAACCAAAAGGTGCCGGTGCCCACAAATGCCCTGGTGCAGTGTGGCCCAGGGTCTATTTAGAAGGGCGCAGGCCGTTTCCAGCTTGGATCACGGCCCAGTTGAGCTGCAACCAGGTCAGATTGTCCCATAACCATTCCCCTCACCCCAGGCTTCTTCTTGTACCCAAACCAGCCCAGCTCATGAGCTGCTTGCTTCTACTCCAAAGGAATAATTCTGCTTGATTTGGGGCAGAAAGGGAGTTGGCATCCAAAAGCTTGTGTTCTGGTGTCACCTGATTCAATAAAATCATCTAAGTAATGTAATTATGTAACTTGGCGGTAAGATAGGGAGGGATGAGTTGCCCACACCCACACGATATTCTGATTTTCATATACTGCACTTATGCGATAACGTGCAGTACAATATCACAGGGATGGCACTACTTTTATTTTCTCCTATACCTTTTGGTATACCTTTTCCTATACCTTTTTTGGATAGTCAAAGCATTCGACTAACCCATTCAATGATGATTTCATGTTCTTCCCTTGATCTTTTAGAAGTAATGCTGAAGTCCCTCCAAGGTCAATAACTGAATCCATCTCTTCTGGACATCAAAATATTCTGTAGAATTTGTTCTAACACTGCTAAGCAGCTCATGGGTCATGGAAAACTCAAAACTTGGAGACAACACAGAAACAGCAGAGAATGAGTTGCAAAGGTAAGAAATTGAAAAAGAAATATATATACACACACATGCACACACATATATATATATATAAAGTGATCTTCTTATATATGTATATACGAAGTGCGATGCTTTAAAAACTTTTGAAAGCAAAGCAAGCACTACTAGAAAAAGAATCCTTTCTCAATGGTAGTAAGTCATTCTTTTACTAACGGCAAAACATATCCCTTCCATTCTGAGAAATTCAAGTTATGAAAATATTATAGGAAACCTCACAATTTTGCAAATACACGCTCTATTTCTCAGTGAGTCAGGAGTTCACATTCTTCTAAGGCAGCTTCCCAACTACAAACAATCCCCACACTTCAAGCGAAAGAACAATACAGCACACATATGCTTCTTATAAAATAATCCTTACAAAAAACCATGGGTTTTGTTTCCATAATGGCTAAAATTCTTCTTCTTCTTTTTTTTTTTTTTTTTGTTAACCTCCAAAAACACAGATCAGACAAAATGCACTCTCATTAAAATAAAATAAAAGGCTTGCTTCTCTGGGCAGAAGAACCAATAATATTTTCCTCTTATTTTATTAGTTTTGTTTGTTTGCTTTTTGTTTTAAGTCTATGAAGGGAAAGGCCCAAAGCCTCAGTTTGAGGCAAGCAGGTTCAACGCGCCCTCACGCCCTCACACACATACACCCTATTACTGCAGGCCGGCACCTCCTCCCCTGCCCATGTCACACCAGAAGTACTCACATTTTCTCACCAACTCAGGGCACATCTAAGCAAAGGCTGCCCCCTCCAAACCCCTCCCCCGCCGCAAACCAACATGAGGTACAACAAATGGCACGCGAGGGAATGACACACTTCAAGAAAGCAACAACCTCAACGACCTCAACCTCAAGGGCCATTAAACATGGAGATGACAGCAAAGTCCCTGGCACAGAAAAACACAGTTTCTAAACTCGGGAAACTGGGGACACGCTGGGGGGAAGGTGGCTCTGCATTTCCCTTGGGATTTTTAATACCCTCCACTAACATATTCATGACCAGTAAAGAGGGAACACGCAGCTGGGTGGACCTCTGCCCTGCTCAAATCACAGCGCTGGAATCCTCAAGTCCATTTCAGTAAAAACAACATTTTCTTCCTAAAACATTTTCTCTCTCCGACATTCAGCAAAGTTACTTTTACTCGTTTTAGCCATCATACATTTTTGCCAATGATACACTGAGATATTTTCCTTTTTCCTACAAAATGCCTCAGTGTTGAGGAGGGAAGAGTGAAGAGCTACCCTGGGAGCACTCGTTAAACTCTGTGCATTTATTTCATCTAATTGCTGGAAGCAGTTGGTGCTCTGCCTTATTGCACCTCATTAAACCCACTAATCCGAGATCAGAGGAGACTTCTCATAACGCCAGCACATAAGCCAATGTCCCTATATTAAGTTACACACTGTTTCATGGAAATTAAAACTCAAGGAAAATAAATGTTTTGGAAAGCCAGTATTTTTTCCTGTCAAATCCATAAACCCTTGGGAGGCTTTGAGGGAGGTAAATCAAGCAAACTGATACTGTCTAGGGTAAAAAGGGCAACTTATCTTAGATATTCCAGTAATTTTCTGCTAGTCACTGGTCAAGAATATCATTCGTTTCCTTCCTCTCCTCTCCAGATTTCTGTGGAAATCCCCAGTTCCTAGAACTAATAACTTTTAACTGTGTCTCCTAGCTGCTCAGTAAAACAAACTATCAACAGTAAAAGATCCTAGGAGATATTCTGAGGTCTACCAACCTCCTTTTAAAACAGTAAATTTGGTCTGATGCTTTTTGAAGTCATCCCTCTTCTTTTTCCATCAGTTCCTCACTAACATCCACTTAAGAGGTAGAGCTGATACCAAACTGGGGCCAAAATCTCTCCAGAGCTCCACAGATGTGTATGCCCCGACTGGTGAACTTCGCTGGCGTGAGCAGATCATCAGGCCCTTTTGCTGGATCAAAAGCTCTGCAGATTTCCATACCACCTAGGACCGCACCAATGGAATCCAATTTTTCCCACCTCAGAAGGTTTCTATTTCTGCATCTCTAGTTGCTTGAATGATCAAAATTGCATTTTCCATGGGATTCTGCATCCTGGACCCTGAATGCTTTTTGCAGGGAGAAAGTCCTCAAGGAACATATTCCTCACTCCACTTGTAAAGAGGCTGCATGTATTTAGTATCAACGACTGGATATGTTCTCCTGCTTAGAGGGATAATCCCAAGAAATGGGCAGGTTACACCTGAGAAAGACAACTTAATCCTGAGGAATGCTTCAGCTTTTATGTTGGCATTTCAGAATCATTAAATTAACTATTTCAGTAGAGAACAAACTCATACTTTTTTGCTGTCCTAGATCACTACGATGTTATCAGTTTCCAGGAAGCTTAGCTTTAAAAGTATCCAAAGTGAGAATTAAATTGTTTTAGAAAACAGAAATTGAAATAGTGCTTTTGCCTGTTGAGAGCTGATGTTAGCAAAGTATTTAAACTTTGTGGTTAAATCCATGTTCAAACACACCACTGAAGCATATGGTTCATTTTCACTACTCCAGCACAAAAGGTCAGATCTTCAGCTGAAAATGTCAGTGTAAATTAATCTCATCCAGGCAACTGGTTTTAGCAAACGCTTTAAATAGAATAGCTCTTTGAAAGAAAAAACTCTATGGATAAAATTCTTTTTTTTTAAACAAAAATCAGTTTTATGCCCACTTAATTCTGGTTTAAATTAATGAAATTTTCACCTTATAGCTTATATTAGCTTTCTACAACTTTGTGCTAATAAATAACCTCAACAAAATATTCAAAAGACAATCCAAACCCCATTTTGCCAAAGGAGGGTAGAAAATTTTTCTGTTACATGCTGGCATGTTGTGAGCGAAGCCCATGAAGGTCTGGCAGAGCCTTCTCACCTGGGCTTAGGGCTGCATCTCACCTGTAATGGGAGATTTGTGGATCCCCTTCTGATGTTCTTTCCATATAAATTTGGAGGGTTTTTTTAATAATAAAAATTATTTTTGCAGCTTTAGGTCACCATTAAGTGATTACAAAATAAACACTTGCTTTTCTGGCTCAGAAAAAAACTTCCCTATATCAAGTTATAGATGCTGCAAGCAGGCTCAGGAAAAACTTTCAGTCTTTCAGACTGCACAACTCAGCCATTTTTTCAGCATTCCTAATAATAGGTTTGGAGAAGAAACAGGGGTAGCACAGCAGCTTAGGATAAAAGCTGCAATACTTATTCAGTTAAATAAAATTCATAGGCGCACCCTCTTACCTTAGATAAAATAAATCTATATATAGAGAGAATATAAAATTTGAGGTGTTCTACTATATAACTTGCTTGGTTACAGCTCTTGGGAAGCTGAGTGTAGAAGAAAGGCTACCTGTCATCACAGCAGCAACAGATTTGAAGAGATTTTGCTGGTTTCTATGGCAAACGGGGAGGGCAACGTGACTGCCTGGTTACAATTCTGACTGACGCACATCTCAAACAATCGCTTTCTTCCTGTTCGTATGACATAAGAAAAACAGGATGCCGAGAGGTGTTTATCTGAGTGAACGAGATAAGCAAGCTCACTGACATTTCTAAAAGTATACGATTTAAGAAACAACACGTTATAGAATTTCTGTGGAAAAAGAAAAAAGAAAAAAAAAGAAAACAGACCAAAGGATGAACTGCTGGATGTGATTTAAGTTATGCATGGAAAGACCCTTTCCCTGCTAATCCGCATGAAACTCTTGCAAAAAGGCTACATGAGCCATGAATGCCAGTGGGAAGAGCCTTCAGAGTGTGAGATATGGCATTATGCTGCTGGACCAAAATTAAGGAAGTTTTCCTAGTTTATAAGGTGTTGCTGCCTCCAAACATTGCATTCATCTCAGTGGGATTTGGTTGAATCTCATTTGATTGAATACATCACTCCCCTGCATGTGGGAAAAGGGGAGCAGACTCCCCATAGGCAAGGCGAGAAGCTAAGGGACATTTAGAGATGGGTACATTAGAAAAAAATATAAAAAAACAGCTTGGAAAAAAAAAAAAACAGTGCAAGCTGCTGTCTTGTAGGAGTAGTGGGAAGAGTGGAGGAATCCACAATAAAGATACATCAGGAAAGAGGGAAGCTTTTCCAAGCATAGTGACTCTATGATTCCATGATCCTCAAGTTGAAGGAGAACACAGTATAATCGCTAGGGATGAAGAGACCCAAACCCACAGGGTCTCGTGCACTGTACGCAGAGTTAGATGTGCCCGAGAGCAATACTGACCTTCAAGCCTGGTGCTCTCTGGAGCATCCACCATCCAGAACTCGCAAGAGCTTTCATGAGTTATAATTGCTCACAGCTGGTTTTAAAGCAAAGAAGTTGGCTTTGGACCTCTGCGTAGTATTAAAAAGAATACATGAGTAAGTCTGCACAGGTCTCCTTGGCCAAGCAATGCAAAAGGACTGTTGAATGCCTTAATGAAAGCACTACCACATATATCTGGAAACAGTGATATTACTTGGAGGAAAACAGCCCTCCACGTTCGTATTTTTCCATTTTTCCTGTTGAGCAGGTGTTGGTTTCCTTCAAGAGTTGTATCTCAGGCTATAAATTACTGTAGCACAGACCTATCCTTTTGATTTAAGCCCTGACAGTCATTCCAGCTTCTTTATAAGGCAGAAAAATGCTGCAATTTCACACAAAGGGAGGTCCTTAGAGTGAAGCTGCTTTCCAAGGTCTCTCAACAGACCTATCAAAGACGGGCGAGCACATGCTTGACTGCCATCTCCCTCCAGCAGCTCTGGGAATGCAGCTCTCACTCCTCACGGAGGCAGCAGGAGCTCTGGGGACTGCGAATCCCCCACAAGCAGTGCCCGGAGCGGCTCCATGTCCCTGCAATCCCCTCCTGCCCACCAGGACTCCAGCTGCCCCGCTCTGCTGTGGTCACAGATGCCAAAACCCAGCACACGCAGGAACTGGACGGCAAATCCATGGTGCACAGTGTGGGCCTGGGCTCCCCGTTCCTTCAGGGAGGAACCAGCCCAGCTTTGCTCCCTGCAGAAGCATGTGCACCGCAGGGGCCGCAGAGCACAGCGCAGCTGCAGGAAAAGGCGCATTTCTAGCTGTTTTTTATGCAAAGTCTGTTTTCTCATTTGGTGCACGTACTTCACGCAGTATCAAAGGAACAAAATGGAAACCCCGTCCTGCTGCTGGCTTGGCTGGCGGACAGACCAACTCCCTGCCTTTAATTCTAGGAAGTGGAGTGACCACGAACTCTTCTGACGGCCAAAGGGTTCCCTCTTCCCGTCTGGCTTGGGTTGCTCTCGGACATCAGAAGGTTAACGCCGTTTTGTTCTGACTCCAGGGGACCGTGGGGCAGATAGGGAGAAGGGAGGACAGACAGAGACAAAAGACAGAGAGCAGCGCTGAGAAAGACCGAGAGACAGAGGCTGGCGGCGGGATGAAAGAGCAGAGACCGAAGGCAGGACTCGGCCAAGCCAAACAAAGTTTTCCTTGAGTGATTACATCTGCTGGAGAGTCCCCAGCTTGCTCTCTCCTTGCTGAGAAATTCTTTTAATTGTGTCTAGGACGCTTAAAGAATTCCCAGGCAGAGCCTCGCTGCGATGGCGACGGCTCTCAACGGCAGCAGCGTTTGCTCTGCCGAGTTACTGGCGGCTGCTCTGCTCATCCTTCTTGCAGCAAGAACTGAAAACTGCTTCACATAGTTATTTTCTGAGTTAAGACACTGAAGAATGAAAACAGATAATAAATATTCTCTTTTTTGCTCCATTGGGAAGAAAACAAACAAGTAATTGTAGAGAAATTCTTTCCTGTCCCTCACAGTGTCTGGAAAGTTAAGATCAAAGAGCATCAATGTGAAAATAAAAGAAGATACCTCCTCGAATCAGGCAAAATTAAATGCATTGGTATTAAGGAGAAATGAATGGTCCACTGAGGCAAAGCCTCCAATTCTGTAAAATGACATTTCCTGGAAAATAATGGTATTTCCGTAGGCAGGGACAGTGGCTTTTCCACTGCCTTTAAAGCTGGTCACAGGAAAATCAGTGTTTGCAAGCTAGAAATATTAATAGTAAACAGTTTTCAAGGTAGTTAAAAAAGTGTGATTCTGCCTCAACTTTGTATCTAGTATCTGATATCCGAATGCTACTGCCTGCTGCCTTCTATCTGTCTCACCTCTCTCTCAGGCTCCCCTTTCTCCTGTGCATCTGTTCTCTTCCACTCTCCATAAAAAACAGAAATTGCAGAGTCAACCTATCCAAAAACCTTTATTTCCTACCTCCAAACTGGTATCTGCCCGCACACCTCAGACAGACAGACACTTGTATTAACCATCCAGCTTGGGTTGGAAATCCTTAATTTCGACAGGAAGAAGCACCTCCCTCATTACAGCCATGTGCTCCAGGTCCTCACAGGCATCTGGCGCCCAGGAAGGCGGTCGCGTTGCTGCGAGGGAGCACCTGGCAGTTTTGTGCCCATAGAACAACCACCCAAAGATGTATTTCAGCTTGCGTACATATTTCAAATCTGTCTGAACTAATATCTTCAGTGGTATTTCAGCCCTTCATCAGTGCTAAGAAATTTTACTGGGGCCAAGGTAACCATCCGAAACAAAGTACCTTGTCCCCATCACCCCTACGCCACACTGCATGGGAGAGGGCAGCTGCCCAAAACAAGGTCACCCCTTCAGCAGGCCACCCCATGGAGAGGAGAGGCCCTTCCATGGCCATGGCAGTCCCTGTGTCTCTATGTGCCAGTCCCATTCATGCTGTGGGCACAAAACTAACTTCACCCAAGTGTGGATCAGGTTTTGCTGGATCAGTGAATTGAACCAACTCACTGAAGTGGGTACCAGCATCAGAGCAAAGAGGAGCATGACTAAGTATGATATTTTTATGTGCTCTACAATCCAGAAGAAAAGGATCTAACTCTAAATTAAAGCTCATAGGAATTACCAGCAGCACTTTGCCAACTGCAACGCACCTCAACATGACCAGGCTTCGATGCCGCAGCACTGTCACCTCAACCAGGAGCTGCAAACACACTGGAAGGATGCAAATGCCCAGACTGAGGGTCATCTACGTTGTCTAACAGTACATTTAAAAAATAGCACTTCTGCACCATTTTGTTTGCCTGTTTTTAAGATACAACAGTGTTTTGACTGTCCTCGTCTCCCTCAAACTCTATGCAGCTCCTGCAATAACACAACTGTATTTCCAAGGCCAGAGTCACGCTATGCAAGCATTAGTTCGGTATTTACCAAAGGACACTTAAGCAATGAAGCTGAAGGAAATCTCAACAGAAAGGAGATCTCTGCATCATCCTAGAAGCTGTTAAGGCAGCCGGGGAATGGCAGCACACCCTGAGGCTGCAGAAGACTCACCTGGCACCTGCGAGGTGGGGAGTCTTGCCTGAACTACTTAGCAAAGGGGCTGGTGGCTCCCTAGCCCCTCATCCCCAGCGCATGGCAAGCAGAACATGAACAATTTGATGGACAAGAAGTACTACTCGAGCATGAGAACAGCAATAACCTCAGCCCTCAAATCTGTGGAAGGTTCCCTACAGAACAGTGGTTGCTCAGGGAGGAGTTTAGGTCTGTGCTTTCGGCTTTCTTGCCCCTTGTTTTTGTCTCCATGGCTCACATTCATTTCCAGTAATTGTCGACTGAAGGGGGAAAAGGATAATTCAACAATAAAGTGCAAGAGTCTATTATGAGTAATGGCAACCCATGTGCTTTTATGAAACAATAACACACCAACATAAAATAAATCAGGGCTTTTTTTAATTTAACCATGTAAATTACCCTCCCACCTGCTGTGACTCTCCGTAAGGAGAAAAAGCCGGCTGCACATTTACCACGACGACGATCCTGCCTCGCTCCCCACTGGCCCGATGCCCTGGGGTTAGACTGTAGGACTCTGTCATCTCTTGCACTCGTATGACCTAAGAAAGGGAATGTGGCCTTTTTCCCACAAGCCCAGAGTGAGAACATCATAAAAGCTGAACTTTAGCCCCCTTTCTGGGCAGGCAGCACAATAGCAAGGAGGATGCAGTTACTCCCTGGAGGCTCCGCTGCTAAAAAACATCACCAAGCTCAAGTAAAAGGTCAGTCGTTAGGATTGCATCTCTTGTTTTCTTCAGTTTTCCTCCTCCGTCAAAGACAGTTAAACATTCTTTGCACACACACACCCCCCTCCCTCCTTCTGAGAAATGCAGGAAGGAAGTGCTTGCAAAATAGTTCAATTTAAAAGAGCGCACAATCACATCCACAGCAGCACTTCTTTCGCCTCCGAGCGGGACATTCTCGCTGCCCTGTGCTTCCCACCAAAGCACAAATGAATCCCCGCAAGGGCAGGACTGCTCCTCCCTGCCCACATACCAATGGATGGGGTATTTTTACACCCAAATTCTTTTCTTTAGGGGCAGACACCTTGGGGTGGGAGAGTCGGCAGATAATTCCCCAGGCTCCTGCATTGCCCTGCGTGTGCTTCTTAGGCTGGAGCTGAGGCAGCCTAGCTAGTAGACAAGGGCCACGGAGCTAGAGAAAGGAGAACACAGAAAACGCTAATCCCCTCAGGATAGCGAGGAGTGTTAACATCACGAGCGTTATCAGGACCTCCACTGATAACAGGCACCAAAGGTCAGTAATGTGGCACTGGGTTGTAGAACATACTGATTTCACCTCCGATTTTTTCTCTTTGCTAACCAACCTCTGCTCCAACCTCTGCCAGATGAACACTTGTTTGGTGCTGCAGGATGTTTCTCCACCAGTTTGCCATCTGGATTTGCTTAGAGTTTGTGAAGGTTGTTTGGAGGAGATGGATTTACCTGGATCCTCTGCAATCCACTAGATTTATATGAAAGAACAAGAGAAAGAAAGAAAAAAGAGAAAGAAGAAACAGCTCTAAAAGTTTAGCCCTTTTTGCAAAGAATAACCTAGAGACCAGGAGGCTGTTCATGCAGAACTTCTTTGCTATTGATCAGTTACTCCTTTGGCTGGATCTTCAAGACAGAGATAGTTCTCAGGCACCTAGCATGTCACACAGGCAAGCAGCATTTAGCCTCACATGCCTTTTTCTTAGCTTTTCAAAGACTTAAAGTCCTAAGGATTTTTTTTCGGCTTGTCCTCCTTTGAGCCGCAAACCGAGAGCCATTAGCACAAGTCAGACGGAGCTCATGGATCCCTGTCATCCCTTGGCATCTTAGCAGCTCCAAGGATAGATAATTCCCAGTCCCTTGAAACAAACCTCTCCATTGCTTGCGGTTTCCCAGGACGCAGCCGCGCTTTTGCTCAGCGGTTTGAGCAAATCTGATCATATTACTGCTGTCCTGCGTTCCTGACATTGTTCCGCAAGAACGCGTGGATTGGTTTCAAGTTGGCACTTGCACATTTAAAAGGGGCACTGTCAACAAATCACAGCTCTGTCTCGTTTTCTTTTAACTCATTGCTTTTGCAGTGCATAATTCAATTAGTAAAATAAATAAAAGCAATCAGTGTATTTAGGAAGAGAGCAGAATTGCACCCGCTACCCATTGCGGTGGTGTTGTCTTCTGCGGAACAGAACGGTCAGGACGAGCAATCCCGCAATGAATTATTTTCTATAAGGAAACGAAGCAAGTTTGCATAGTGTTTATCCGAGCGCTTTCTCACGTACAGCCAAGCAGCTTCGCAAAGAGGAAGGTTGATACTTTCGCAAAACAGGGAAACGAGACTGTCTGATGCCACAAACTGTCTGGGGACTTGGGGTCTAAGGCATGACATGAAATTAGGGGCTCGAGTTTTGCTCTTCACTTTCAAAGTTCCTACTATTTCAGTGCGATAGGATCCACTCACAAGAATCATCCCAAGGATTTTTCTCTCCTAGTTATCTCAGCCTCTGCCCTCGTGGAGGGTCACCTGTTTGCACCCCCGCTTTTGGGTGACTCAGCTTCTACATTTCAGGCCAGTTACTGTTCGGGATGTTGGTGCTGAGGGAACAGACCACTCCACCCACACAGCTGCTTCAGGCCATTTTCCCACGTAAGGAAACAAATACCGCAACGTTTCTTTGGTAGTTCAAAAAAAAGGTTCTTTTGCTTTTTGGGTTATTTTGATTTTTTTTTTAAACACAACAGCTATTACTACTGTATTCATCATTACCCCTCCCCCTCAGGCCTTTCTAACTTCTGTTCTTTTTAACTCGGTATTACTCACCCACATTTTTGGTGGATTAAAAATAATGACTATTTCAAAAGTACTTTCAGATTTTGTACGAAGATTCAGAAAAGACCTTAAATAAGATGTCACTTCTGTCCCACAGAGTATTTTGATGGCATTTAAAGGCTAACTGACCAAAAGCATCCCACTACAAGCCAAAGTAAAGCACTAAGAGGTAAAACAGAGCACAGAAGTGGCACTGAAATGTGGACTTTTCTGAACATTACCCTATCAAGAGTTACACGCTGCTATGTGCATGATAAACAGAATAACAGAATTGCACTGAATATTACAATCCCATAGCCAGGACGTGTAAGAGGTGTGAAGGGCCGGATTTCAGCAGCATGCAACTTCCTGCTGAGCAATTACCTCTGCAGCTCGAGGCTGAAAATCATGCCTCTAAATTAGACACACTCTGCTTCCAAAACTTACTTTCATATTCAAGTTTTATCCTAATTTAGCCAAAATGTAGCCTTAAGTAAATATCATTTTGACCAGCAATGCACTAGGCACACTACAAAGACAGCCACAAAGCACAAGCTAATGACAGCAGCCGTTTTCAGGGAGACCAGCCAGAAAAAGAGTTGGAGCAACTCTTCAGAAAACTCTTCAACTATTCAGAAAAAGCACAATTACACAGGATGCAATTTCTGTACATTAATGACCTGCTGAAACTGTATAAGTTTTAAAGTCGCAATTATTTTGGATTCTTAACTGAATTCTATCCTGGATTCTACTGAATTCTTTGATGGTTGATAGTCTTCCAGTCCTACTTCTTCCATTCTCTTACATGAGCCTGTTCCAGTACTGTTGAATGCAATCTAAGAGGTCATTTTGGAGCACATCAGTCCAACAAACCATAGGATGAGTTCAAAAATTCAGAAGAACCATGAGAAGACAGTACAGAGCACCAAGTCCTCCATCTCAGACTAAGCTAGGTGTTCAGACTTGCACACAGATGATTCAGGTCAGAAGTATAAAGAAAAAATAAATAAAAATTAAGCTTCAGTCATTAAAAGTTAGTTTCTCCCTCAAGTTAGACTCCATATTCTGCCATATTTTGCCGTGTAATAAGCCATTTTTTGCTGTGTAATACATAGCAAAATGTATGAAATGAGAGAAGTGTTCCAGCAACTGCTCATGACCTCTTTAGAGTAGACTTTTCATTTTTCTGCAATTAGAACAGAAATTTTCAGCTTAAATCTGCTTCTGCCCTAAGCACCTTTTTTAAAGGTTCTTTTAAAAGAGAATTTCAATTATTGAGAATGGAGATGTTCGATTAGAAAGGGGAGAGGAGAAAACGCACAGGAACCTGCTGTCAGAGCTTATAGATCAAACTGGCTTGAGCACAAATTCCAGTGGTTTAGGTTCCTGCTGCCTCCAAAGTGTTTATGCGAGACGTGTGTTTTTCCCGTTGTGCTGCAGTGATTGTTTGGCCGGACCGGGTGATGGATGGGGGAGAAGATTGTGTCTGGAAATATGCTCCGAAGTCGACAGGAAGCTGAGGAAGCCCTTGCCAGCACTTCCTTCCTTTCTACAAGGGGAGGACAGAATGGGAAAAAACGTGGCTATGTCTTAGCCTGAGAAGAATGCTACCCTTCCAGCTGGATTACAGTAACAATATTTTAATCTTCCACAAGATTATAATATCCTTCCTCTCTGACTATAATTACCGCAGTAACAACTATTGGGTAAGGAAACAACCTAAAACTAAAACTTATTGGGTAGCTACAAAAGCTGCTGCTGGAAAGCGAGTGCAGCTCCAAATCTGAAGAACTACCTTCAGCCAAAACTTAAATCCGCAGAGGATCAGACCCATCTCATCTAGTACCTTGACTTCAAGAGTAACTGGTACTAAACACTTCAGAGGAAGATGTGAAATCCATAGCAGCAGTATGTTGCAAATGCATCCCTCTCGACGGGTTCAATCTACTGCCTGTTTTTCAGAGAGTGGATTTAAACTCAAGGTACAATATTTAACATGTCTACAAAAATAATGTTGCAATAAGCAAATCTGTGAGTATTGTGGCCATCCGATCCACACATTTCTCACAAACATCCAGGATAGTTTGTGCTAGAGACTTCTCAAATCTCTTCTTTGAAGATCCTGCATCTGAGTCCTTTTGTTGATGATTCACAAATCTGCATGACATCCTGCCAGGTAATCCCCATGCGGTCACAGGAATAAACACACGTGCAGAGTATTAAAGACTGGAAATTCTCTCTCCTCAATGCTGTGGTTAGCTGGGCTGTGCAGAAAATAACAGATGGGACCTTTCTCTTCCACACTGCCACAAGAATTTTCCCACAGTTTTCCATTCTTGAGCTCCCAGATTCCAACCCAGAGGTGACAGCAGGATAGAAAGGCATTCAGACTCCCAAATTTACTAACTCGCTCTATCTACAACCGTATGGATTGTGATAGCGAGGGAGAAGGGTACAAGGCTGGTGTCTATATGAGGACTCCATTGTTTTCCTTGCTATCCCAGCAATCCAATAGTCTAACAGGACCCTCCAGCAGATAGTCTGGAGGAGTTTGCCCAACTGAGTCTAAAAGAGAGGAACTCTCATGACTCTTGACAATAAAATAAATTAATAAAAATTGAGCAGACAGCTCTCACAGCAGCTTCACCCATAAACCAAGAGGGAGAATAAGACCCCTTTCCACAACCAGGAAAGTGCACAGCGGAGTAAGAGCCTGGGAGACATTCAGTATTGCATCTGGATTACCCCTCCTCCCTCAGGCTTTTCTCCTTTGCAAAAACTGCCAGAAGTAATGGGTGTTCCTGAATGCCAATGACCAAGATGGGGAAAGAAGAAAGGAAAATTTTGGCATGACTGAGCCAGAATAAGTAATAAATTTTTCTCCATTCAATCTCCACCCCAAGAACCCTCACACAAACTTCATGGGACAAAACATGACAATGGTATGTGTGTGCATTTTCCCCAAGTTTTTTTTATAGTGTAAAGCGACTAATGAGGGGGGAAAACCCACAGATAAAATCTGAATGAATTGTGAAATACACTATAATAAGAATCATATGCTCTTTTGAGTAGGTAGGAAGTTACAAAAAGCAATTATAAACATTTTCAGTCTGGAATGTAATTCTAAGAATTCTGATATCTACATGCGGTTCTTGGAAACCTAAAAGATAGTATCACCATCATGGCATCCCATTTACCAAAGATTTCATAGCTTTTGCTCTATTTGTGACTTAATCCCTAGTAGAACCTGGAAAAATAAATGAAAAGTTAAAACACTGAACAAACAGATGCATGAATATCTGAACAAGCAAAAATCTCACCACCAGGCTGATCACTTGATTCGCTCTCCTGATTCATCCTCTCTAATGATGGCACCAAGGCAGGATGGTCTACAGCTCAAGGTCAGCAGCCAAAGCTGAAAAGGACAAAAAAAGACAGTTACCAATGCACTATAGGAGCTTCATCTGGTGTGACAAAGGAAACACCATGTGTATGGTTTATCAGGTGTTGGTGTCTAAGCAAGATAGTGCATGAACTGTGCAAACATATAATGTTGCACAGAAATGGTGCAGGCTACATGCAAGTCGAAGACTACATGGTAACTTGCTGAGTCAACAAAGAAACACTGACAAATGGTACCTGACACCTCATGCAAGTCATTATATGTTGTTAAAACTACACCTGGCCTTCTGCAATAATGCAAGATTAACTGTCGGATCTTAAATGAACATGCAGGATTCTTTAAAGCTGTTTATTAACCTGAATAACAAAACTTAAAAGCAGACATATGCAACCTCCAAAGTAGACAAACAATACGCATTTTTGCCACAGTTAAACAGCTCCTTCTCTTTGTTTGCTCATCCTTCCACTCATTCCATCTTGACCATGGTAGAGTTGGGAACATACCCCAGGTCTCGCAAATCCCAATCCTGTGCCTTAAACCACAACATCCTTCCTGCTGAATCACATTGCAGAATTGTTTATCAGGAAGGAAATTCCCCCTCGAGAGTACTCACACTGAGTGTGCTGGTAGAACACAAATGCTTAGAAAAATACAAATGTACTGGGGAAAACAACAAGTGATTTGAGTCACTGTCCAACACACTGAAGTCACACATCAGATACGCCGTGTTGGGTCTTGCCACGGCTAGCAGCGTCAGGAAAAGCACCAAACAGGACATCATATGGATCATCTGGATGTAGCCTCATGCTCTTCAACACATGACTTAGCTTGGAAAACATCTCCCAGGTTTAGCACTAGGTATACACGGGCTTGAGAGGGACACTGAAAAGGGGCAGCATCTTCAGTAGCAACACACTTGAAGTTGCTGACCGCAAGAAGCGCAAGTATGATCTAGTAGGTCAGAATTAACCTCAACATGTCACACAAGCAGTATCCTCTTTAAGGGAAGAAAAACAAAGTTGCAGGAGGAGCACAGTGAGGGACACCAAAATGGAACAAATATTTAAGCCAAACACCATTTATCCCATTAGTCTCGAGAAAACACAAAGGGTTGTAATTCAGCTGTGATAAGCTGAAGAACAAAAAGCCACTGAAACAGCAAGTTCATGGCCTGGGACTCGGAGGAATTTGGCTCTGTTCAATAGTTGGGCAAAGGAGAAGAATTTCCTCCCTTGCAAGCAGCGGCTTTCAGGTTGCATCCCACGAGGGCCCTGCCGCAGCCAGTGCCGCAGACTCGCGTTTGGGCAGCTTCCCAGAACTCAGACGAGATTCCTTTTGCAGCCTCAATGTTATTGTATAGAAGCTCCACAAGGACGGGCTTCTGAGGGACACAGAAACAAAACCCAAAGCCTCGGTCATGAAGCCCTGGGCTCAGATTCGTCAATCTAGAGCTGCCTTTGCCTGACATGTCGGATGTGCCCGTCTGCTGCCGCAAAGCAGCCTCCGATCAGCCTGCAGCAAGTCGTGCTCTGCCTCCAGGCATGTCGCACCACGAGGGCCAGGGCAGCCCACCAGCACCTCAGAAAGTCTCTCCTGGAGACACCAGCCCACGGGAAGGCCCCGTCACCTCCGCAGAGGAGCGTGGTGTGAGGGCAGCCACCATCCACCCCGCACGTACACCTCAACTGCTGCTCCCCACGGCCGTCCCCTCCATTAGCTCCCGAAAGCCCCAAGATAACTTCCAGATCTCACCAGAAGCTTCTTAGATGGGTTGCGGAGAGGCTGTATCCCCAAAACAGTGCAGGGAAAAAGGCACCTCTAGGGAGCTGCCCTGATGCACGTCTCTGGTCTATATACTTTAATGCTGACTCTCTGGCAAATCTTGGTAACTACCTCATGCGATGGCATCTGTGTTCAGTTAGCTGAATGCCACCCCCTGCTATCGCTTTACACCACAGCTGGACATAACGGCTCTGCTGTTCCATTAGCACCTCAAGAAACACCCAGAAACAGTCAGGTAAAGTACCGATATTAAACAACCTCACATGCCATAGTTTTAAGGCTTGGCATTTCTATTCTGCTACCTTTGGTATTGGAGATTGCTCCATTTTCTTTACCTCAATGGGGAACATGGCCTTTTTTTACATCATAGTAGAGTAACTTAGGAATTAATGTTAAAAGCAGTTCAACTGTTCTTCATTAGAAAGGCTGTTCTCATTCTTTATATCTGCTAATTTTGCAAGCAGGCTCAAGTCTGCTTTCTTTTTCCTCTCCATTAGGCCAGCCTGACTTAAGGTCCAAGTCGAGTGCGTTCAGAGGGAGAACATTACTGCACATTTTCAGTACTGCATGATGCTCTCCTCAGTGCACAGAGTTCAGTGACGGCAGATAATCTCTGTCATGGATTTCTTCTGCTTGATTCAAAGGGTTCCCCTTAAGAAAACCTGCATGAGGAGCTGGAGGAAAGGAGTTCTGCAAGGAGCTGCTTCATTGAAGAGCAGCTGTTGCTACCGCTGAGCTCTTGATTTAGGGGCATGAGCCACCCACCCACGGGTGTTTTGCTTCCTATTTAAAGCAAAAGGAGTTAACGCCTGTAACCAGCCACCGTGAGTCAGGCGGGTGGTCTGAAGCAAAGCCCGAGCCTCCACCACGGCCCCTGCCCAGAGCCACCTCGAGGGTTAAAGCACCGTCCAGGTGGGCGGGAAGGCTCTGTAATCTGGCACTCAGGGCTGCTTCCTTCCCCACGAGGCTCCAGCAAACACCACACAGGGAACTGAAGGTCACCAGGCTCCTTCTGAGCATTCTGGGTTCAAGCGGGGCCTTTCCGGTGCTGCAGCACTGCGAGCCGTGAAAAGCCGACTAGGAAATCTCCCTGTTATTCCCACAACCCTCTTGTCAACTCCTGCAATGCTGTCTCAAGCCTTGCAGGAAGGGGTGTTTTTCTTGAAGTTCATCCACCAGATGGATTGAAGAGACTGCATAAAGACCATCTCTCTCCTCTTAGAAAAAGACACAGAAATAAATAGTTTCTATTCCTCTTGGCTATGGAGAAAGATTTGAAAATGTGAAGTGAGAGTAACCTAAGGCTTTAGAAAAAAGATGACAACTACTAGGAAGCAATGCTTGTTTCTGTTTGCTTCAAGACTGACTTCTAAGTTTATTTCACGTCTTGTTGCTCTATCCTCACAGAACACACAGGCATATAGAGGAAAGATGCCAGCATCAAAGATCCCTCTCTAGAAAAAAATGTAGGATTAGGGAGAGAGAAGCCCTAACAAAAGCATTATCCAAGTCCACTGATGTTTTTTCATTGAGTTTTGCAGATTTGGGCTCCTGTTGTCCTGAGACCAGATTTGGCTTTCAGGAGCCCCCCATGCACCACAAACCCTGCAACACTGGCTGAGCGACACCACCAGAAATCTCAGTGCCCCACGTTATACTGACATCAGCCCAGACTTCACATAGTCACATATCGGTATCTACCTACTGAGGCTATTTACAAGCAATTTCAATGGCCAATGTTACTCAAAGTGGAATCAAGTTAGGCATATTACACCCTTCTCTGTAGAAAAGGTTGAAAAGCCAATGGCAATTCCAAGTATTTTTATATTGTCATACCTTTATCACATAAGCCTTCAAACTACCCAAAAATTAAAACCTCATTTCTCTTTGGACAGGGTACAGAAAAAAAAAAGCATCTATTCCACTAAAAACAACAAATCTTCAGAAAGCAGCAGAAGCTGCCAGACAGTGCCTGCAAGCACCAGTATGTTACCAATGGCCTCAAACGGGCAGATCTCCACTGAGCCCGACAGGCTGCCCATGAAGCTCCTTGTGACCCACCCGGTCACGGCCTGACACCCCCGTGAAGGGCAGTGCAGCAGAAGCCAGCACGAGTGTGGATAGGACCAGGCAGTTCAAAGCTGCCCTCTGCGCCTCTTAGGCCTGTTTGGTTCATGTAGCTCATTTTCATCAGGACAAACTTCTCTCTCTGCATCAGGTATGGCAACAGTCATAATATGATAATTCATTCTTCATAATTTAAGACTGTGGATTACCATTACTTGTATAATAAGATTCTGTTGAACATCTGAAGCCTCAACACAGGACAAATACAGAAGAAATCAGCAGTTAGTCCCCTCCAAGCCTCCTTCCTTTGCCTCATTTGGTCTGTCACTACGGCTAGACGTTGGCTGACACAATATCAGCAGACGTCCATCAAAACCTGTCACCTGTCGCATTAGCAAGGCTGCCGCCGCCAGCATGGTGAACCTGGCCAGCTCAACAAGCATGTATTTTTAATGGAAGTTCCTGGCCAAGTCACTAACATCAATAATAAGCAAATTGTTGTGACATCAAGGGCATAAATAAAATCTGAAACCCGTGCGAAAGCTCTGTACACCAGGGAACACCCCTTTCTGCAGGCACACAGAGCGCATCACACCACGGGCACCAACCGGACACCGATTATAACACAACCGCAAGACCTTGGTGCCAACTAACTATGTGAAGCAGCATTGAAAAGCCAGAAGTTCACATCCAGCCTCTCACAACCTCCAGCTGACCGGGCACATTGCAGGACAGCAGCTCGTTTCTGTATATTTCACTCCAGACAGCAGAGCTGACCCTACCCAATGAAGGCCATGACTTCAGGAGCCTGGGGCAACACTGCCCCTTCTGGCTGGGATAACCAGCTCACCAGCAGCGCCCGGCCAAAGCGAGTGCAGCGCACGGCACTCGGCTCCGTTTGCAGCCATACATCAGGGAAGGTTTATTCCAGAAAACGGGCAAGGGCCACCCAACGCAATGGCCTGCAATGAGCTGAATGCTGCTTTCCAAAGAAAGGCGAAAAAAGAAAGGGGAGGGAGAAAAATCTTATAGCTTGGACTTTAGTTTCTGAAAACACAGGAAGACTTTTAAAACGGGATACTTCCATGAACTCTGCCTCGCAGCTACACCAACTCGTACCACGATATGCAGGAGTTGGAGGAAAGAGGCCCTGCACATGTGCTTCTGCCACTGCCCCCTTCATTCAATGCAAAACTCAGTTATTTTTCCACCAGAGTATCTGTTAAGAGCAATGTCTGCCCCTTACTCTCGCAGATGTGAAGGAGGGACAGGTAAAGCAGAAGTAAATGCAACCAGTGATTCTGAAGTATTCCTGTAACCTGCTGAATGACTCGGGGGCCGTTGGCTATCTCACTTCCTGCAAGCTAATTGCAACAGGGCACCTAGGCAGCTTGTTGCACCAGATCATCCTCCAGCCACTACCAGCATCTCCCATGTCACCACACAGCTGGCTCCAACCTTCCTCCGAAGAGCTCTCGGGAAAAAGCTCCCTCAGCACTTGCAGGTCTCCACTCCCACAAGAGGCTCCCGCAAAGCAGCGCACACAGGAGTCTCCTCTACGAACCCTCCGGTGCTACCAGGGCTGCTGTTGAGCTCGGGTTCTTGCCATTGCCCCCTTGCCTCTCCTAGACTCAGGAAAGTCCCAGCCGGCAACCTGGGTGGGTAACACTCCCCAGCCCCAGCTCTCTGCTCCGCCGGCTCTTCTTGCAGATGAATTTCAGGCTCCTGGCAAACAGCTGGACCCGAGGACCAGGCTGACAGGGTCCCGCTGCTCTTCAAGGTGCGCCTGCTCCGCAGCTCCCTGGCCCAGTGGGATGCTGGCTCAGGAGCACCAGGTGCTGTGGTTCCTCCTTCGGAGGCCGCGATGACAGAGTAGTTCACTGGTCTCTGGCACCCTCTGCTGACAAGACACCACCGACTGGGCCCCATGCGGCCGTGCAGCACCCCTGGAGCTCTCACCTTTGGTGCAAGGGACCCAATTTGCTAGCCAAACACATCAGATACAGAGAAAAAATCCTTTAAAATGCCACCTGACTAAATAACCAAATAAAACAAATAACTAAATACATTCCTTCTTCCTAGAAGATGCAGGGTAATTACCTTAAATGCTGACAATTCAGCATCTCTTGAATTCCCAGGGGAGGGGAGTGCTTTACCACTTCCAATCCTAGAGCAGCTTTGCATTAACACTGTAAACAGAACAAAATCGGGTACTTAATATGTGACTACTACTCAGTACTTCCTAAAATGGAGCCAGAAGGGTTTCACTGCGACTTCTACAGAACTTTTTACGGCTGTTTCCTGGTATTTTGATTACAAATTTAAACACAACTGTTAAGCAACAAGCCCAGCCACTAACATCTGCTCAGTCCTCCGTGACAGGGACCATTTGAACATCTTTCTGTCATGTTGCTGATGAAGCTTCATAATCTTACACAAATCACCAAAATTCATAATCTGACAAAATCTTGCATGGGATTCTCAGCTCATTATCCATCCTCCAGAGTTTAACGCTTCCAAAAGGCCTCAATGGACAAGACGCGGCACACGTATCAGGGGCAGCTGAAGATGTTACCCTGGCCAGCAGCTTGTCCTACCTTCCTCTGGCAGGAGATTCTGCCTGGCGGTACAGCTGGCGGGAGGCCCGTGCATCTGATGCCTCCATTCCCTCCTGGCACGTCCGTGTGAGCAGCGGGTGAAAGTATTTGGCCTGAGCTGCTGCACTCTGAACCAGACGGAAAGGGAGATGCAGGGACACATTCCTTCTGCAGCACTAATAAACAGTGGGGGACAGTCGTGTTCTAAATTATTGCAGCTGTTTGGCCAGCAGGCACGAGCTGGAGCCCGACTGTACAGCAACCACGGTGTGCAAGACCGGGCTCCGAGCTCCTGCCTCCTGCCGAATCCGTTGGAGCACTGAGCAGTGAGAGAGATTCTTTAGGTTGATCTGCGTTTAAAAGTTTTGGAAGTAAAATTTTGCTGTTTGGAGTGCAGGGGTTGAGAAAAATAAAATAAAAACAAACATATATATATATATATGTATATACATCCGTCTCACCCATGACTGACAGACACTCAAGCAAACTCTGGTGATACAATTTTGAGAATCACACACTGAGGGAGGCAGGGTGGTGTTTGGCAAACCTTTTTCAAACCTTTTTTTTTTTTTTAATAGCTGAAGCTTTCTGTCTTCTGGGGACACTGCTCGAAGAGCCTTTGCTGCAGAAGTACTTAGGCCTTTGCTGGATGGATGAGTAATTTCAGCAATGCAGTTAAGTTTTCTCCATTTCAGTCTGCTTCCCTTGCTAATCTCTTTCTATTCACTCAAAGGAGCTTAAACTATGCCGGGCTGATTTCTGCACGATAACTCTCATTCCAGACCATGTCGAAACGCAAACAGAATCAAAGCACAATAATCCAATGATTTCCTCTCAAATTAACATCGCTTCTGTTATCCCCATTGTTATCAAATCCCTCAAATCCAAACTGTCTACAGCTCCTCATCTGCCACTCGCATTCAGTTACTAACCGGCTGTCCTTGAAATGGAGCTAGCAGGGTCGTGGCTTAGGCTGCAGACAACACAGGTTTGTAGGTAGCTCCTTCTGCTTTCTCCAGAACAGATTATTTTATCTTGTAAACATTTTTAGAACTCAAAGAATCCCACAAGCTACTGGCATTGTAATTCCAGGGTAATTCAGGCTCGATCTAGATTTTCTTCGTAGCTTTTTCTACAGGAGATCTCATGACCTCGATGTTTCTTGTCAGCAAAGCTTTATGTAAGTTTTACATCTTATGTAAAGGCAGGTTTTGAATTCAGGAACTGTCCATCAGCTGCAATAACAGGGTCACCTTTGGTGCCAGGAACAGCTTTTACATTGGACCCAGGCTTGTAAACAAGTTAGTGGGAGATGGTACTGGTAAGAGTAAGGTTTGAAGTCAGGGCTCTGTTCTCCTTGCAGTATTCCTTGAAGGTTGGCACTGTATGATCCGACAACCACTCCTTAAACACCT
The DNA here is from genome assembly GCA_034781795.1 of Crypturellus tataupa. NCBI lineage: Eukaryota > Metazoa > Chordata > Aves > Tinamiformes > Tinamidae > Crypturellus > Crypturellus tataupa. Next base: position 115,996 of record JAWLRI010000969.1, on the reverse strand, counting down.
GGGAAACAATTCCAACCTTTCAGTTTTCCATTTTATATGATTAGAAAACTGGCCTTCAGGAACCTTCTCAACAGTTTTTGGTTCTTATCATGATTTTAAAAAATCACGGGGTTTTTAGCTGGCAGTCTCCCTCTGCATGACGCTGCAGCACCAGGGCCAAGAGGAATTGATTCCTCAAGTCCGCAGGCTTAGACTGATTTTGGGAAGCGCTGAGAGCAAGGCTGCCCCCAGACACCAGGGAACGGCCTGCCTGGATCAGGAGATTCCAGCATGCTGCAAAACCTCAGCATTATCTTCAGAAGGCAAGAGAAAAGCTTGTATTAGCCAGTTTCTGGGCTGTTACACATCCTAGGCATGATTAACTTGAAAGGCATGTGTTTTTCTCGGTATGACTTATTAACTGCAGGTACAGTTCCTATAATCATGGTGTCTTTTTTTCTTTCCACAAAGTTTTACAGTTTACGTTTAGTATCTTTCGAAAGACCTTACGTTATTTCATGGGCTGATTCACTCTAACACAAGTGTTATGAACACTATATTATTCTCCTTTAGGCATGGGCAGGAACCTGTGATTTACCTCTGCCAAATGACATGGCATCTGATCAACTGGCAGCAAATTTGAAGTTAAACAGGAGACCTGTGGGCAACTGCTGGAAAGACTCAGATCTGCTCCCTTTTTCTTCAGCATGAAATTCCATGTGTGCTGCGGGATGTTACCATCTAGATCACATCTTCTCAGGCAGAAAGCGAGCTTCGTCAGGCTAGTGAGCGCTTACACCACTTGGCTGCAGCCCTGCATAGTTCCTCTCTTATTAAGCATTATACGGGCACAGGTCCACACTAGATCAAAACAACCACTGCACACGGCTTCTTGGGGGAGATGGCACTGTGAGCTAGCTCATGCAGGGTCGTATCAGAAATTTAAGGTGCTGAAAAGCAAATTGAAAGGGAGCCATAACTTCTGCTTTGCTATTATTAAATTAGCTGCCACCCTTTTCATGCTGCTGCCAGGCACTATGGGAGAGATACGGCTTGTGGCAGGTCTGTAGAAAGAAGAGGATGTTACACGACAGGCAGGACTGATGCATTTCTCAGCTAAAGAGGGATCTGATCCTCAAGTTCCTTCTTAGGCTGCAAAGGGGTTGCGTGCTGTAGGGGATCAGCACTTCACAGCGTCCAAAGGACACGCAACAACAGCAGCATTGGGCTGATCTCCCCGAGCGAAGGTGCTCTCCCGCATCCGCTTGCCTCTGCCCGAGCTGCATGGCATCCGAGGCCATGAGTCTCTTAAAACTTTCAAGAATAGCCATAAAAATTATTCCTTCCTTCACGTGCCCTAACAGCCCTCCATGCTGGGGTGCTATTTAGCTAATAGCCAGTGATGCTATTCTTCTATCTAGTATCCAAGAGGTATGTGCAGCACAGAGCAAGCTCAAGAGCCATAAGCACAGCTCTGCCTGCAGGATGTTTCACAGAGGAGAGGCTACAGAGGCTCCCCTTAAACAAGAACCAGCCCTGCTGTCTGGGGCTGTCTTTCATGTTCTTCAACTTGTTTTAGGTATCCCGCAGATTAACCAACCCTATCCCTGGCAAAAATGCAGTCCAGTTTCTTAAAGCCTGGTGCATGACAGCAGTGTCATGGTGCCAGCCCATCTTCAGGGACTTCTGTCAGGTTACAGATGGAATTAAGGCCTAGGAAAGTTATTATTTAAATCAATTCTTAAGAGGGAAAATCCCTCACAAGCTGGTGGTATTTATGGAAAGTGATATATGTTTAAAAAGCTCAAAAATTCACATCAGAAGAGGGCAATGCAAAGGGCAGAAGCTGAGGAACTAGCCCAGATGCAACACTTTGGAATATATTCCTTAATCTTAAAGGAAAATCCTACTTACTGGGGCACTTTTTCCTGCCCCAATGAGGTTTGCATACTGCAGCTGAAGAAATCAATAATTTTGCTCTCAGTTAAGGGCAGATGGTGTTCTAGGAAGAACTGCAGTATTCCTTCGCTCGTGCAGGTTAGCCTGATAGAGCAGCCACCACTCATCGTGCTGCTCATCTTCTCCTCAGCCTCCTGGGATGCAAAAAGGAATCGGGAGGCAACATGCTTGAAATAGAAAGCTGCTACCACCTAAAAATTATTAATAACTTCAAATGCTTCCACTGAACTACTGCAGAAACAACACTGTGGTCTGAGCCACAAGTGGCCAAGCTGACACCGCTCATGCCAGAGAGAAGCTTATCTTCACTGCTATGAAAGCGCAAGAAGCAACAACCTGAGCTGATGGGCAGTTAGAGATGAATTTAATTGAGTTTTCTGAAGTCCCCTGAAGTTTAACTAATGGTCTGTTGAGGATGATAAAACAAGTTGGCCTGGGGACACAGACCTGACCTGCAGACATGACACAGGGGTGATGGTGCACAGGCAGGTTTGGAAGAGCTGCTCGCTGGAAAGGAAACCCTGGGCATCTCCCCACAGCCGTGAGGGAAACGCAGCCAGGCACTAACGCTGCACTCTGGAGTCTTCTGCAAAGAGCAAGCGGCAGCAGGAAACGCTCCGCTGGCCTCTGGCGAGTCCCTTGTGCACCCTACGTCAAGCAGGTACTGGCGCACAACAGGAGGAGCGGCAAGAGCGGGCACGGGGCAGGCTCTCCACCCAGGTAACACTCCGAATCACCGGGCTGCAGCTCCGCTTGCACAGTTTAATTCGCATCAAGAGCGGTAATCACTGTACATCCTCTCCAGTGCCACCGGGACAAACTTGCCGCCCAGCTATTTTACGGGCCATAGCAATGAGTTCTTCAGGACCGAGGCCCTGCTGACCTATGCTTGAATCCATGCGTGCAGCTCTACGGCCGACGCGGCCGTGAACAAAGAGGCGGGGGGCAGATGCCTCACGCAGCAGCACAGCCGGCGCGGGGCGATGCCAGCAGCAGACCCGGGGGAGCTGAGCAAACCCAGCCCCGGCTGTGATGAAACACCATCGAACAGCACACGCTCCATAAATTAAACTGCAAAGGATTTTACCTGCTGTCACGGGATGTTATAAGGAATGAAAAGCTTCTGAGGCAAAAATATTAGGAGACTCAAAACACTACAAAAAAAGTGGTTTGTATGAGATGGCTTAATAAAACCATGCAGCAATAGAAAGATTTTAGGTAGCTTCCATAGAAAAGCCCTATTTGTTACAGACAATTTGTTATGCTGACAATTTGTCAGCTTATAAAGGTGGATGCTAACTTAAAAACACACAAACTGTTAAATGTGTATCATTTTGTGGCTAGGCTATAACACCTTACAAAGTGAAGAATAGTGGCTATATTTCTATATACTCCTCCGAGAAAGTATCCAGGCTAGAAGCAATGCTAACACCAACATTTCAACATACTGCCTGCATTCCGCATCTCCAAGAGGATTTTATGGACAGATTCAGAAGCAAGTCTGATTTGGGGCAATACTGAACTTCTGACCACTGCAGAGCATGTTTTTAACTAGAACTGGTCCAGTTCAGAGGCTGCATGAGGGAGTGTAATGCCAGGGGGAGAAGGGGGGTGTTGCCACACGTTAAAAATTAGAATAAAGCAGCAAGGATTAAAGCTATAAAGATAAGATCAATGAAGACACTAAAATACATATATTAAAAATACACTTTTGTTAGTATAGCTTCTTTCTTGCCACTCATTCTGAACGTCAAAACTGCTTCACAGGCAGCCAAATTACAATTTGGTTTCACAGGCAACAGCAACTCAGTCTGCTCCCAGCAACCAGCCTTGGGACTTGGGACAAAGCTCCAGAGGCCTCCAAAGTGCCTCGGGCAAAAGCAAAGCCAAAGCGCTGGCCACGGCTGTGCCGGTCCTACTGAAAGGCAGATGCCTTCAGAGCCCTGGGTGTTAAGTCATTATCAAGCCCTTAACTAATTAAGGGACCACCTTGTCAAAGGGGAGAGCCCTTGTCTGCGCGGCCGATGCCCTGTTAACATAATGGGATAAGCTGCCTCGCTCCCTTGTCTCGGAGCAGCTGGGCGATGCTGTGGGGCGCCGGGCAGGCCCGGCTCATCTGTCACTCTAGCCACGGCCGCCCACGCCGCCGCACGCAGCATCCCAAGCCACGCCGGGGACAAAACCGCCTCGGTGGGAGCAGCCATCACGCTGACAGAGGGGCCGCCGCGCGCAGCGGCCTCGCAAGCGAATAGCGGGGAGGGAGACGCGACGCCCAGAGAGGAGTGGCCATTGGAGCCAGATGGAATCTGCAACGGCAAAAGATGCTGAAACGCAGGCATTTGTAGGTCCCTCTTTGGGCTTCAGGACCAAGAAAGAAAGACTTTACAAATGCTAAAGCTTTTATCAGATGGCATCAGGCTTCCTTTTTGCATCTGCACGGCCACAGCAGTGAGAGCCGTTAGTCAGCCCCGTTGCCCAAACGGCCCCCGGCACCCAAAAGACACTCATTTCAACAGTCCCGGTTTTTAGGCAAAGAGCAACTCCTTTCTTATGTGAAACCCTGGAAGCGAGTGTTCGGGCAGGCTGTAAAGCCACAGGGCTTGCTCTTTACCATGTCCCTCGAGTGTCTCCCTTTCCAGCAGGATCTGTGAAAGGACTCGATACTTTTGGCAAGAAAAGCTGTACGGTTGTGTTACCCCATAAAATTATAATGACAAAAACTTATTACCTGTCATAGCTGGTATTTCTTTTTATTAAAGCCCCATTTTCCCACTTACACCAACAGCATCACGTAGTCCATAACTTTAACACATTTTCAATAAGAAATTTAGAATGAGCTGTATTTAAAATTTTGAAGTCCAGTTCACTGGTCTAAAAGCAAAATGGAATATGCGGATTTTGCAGACCTGCCAATCCTAGGTCTCTGGAGGAAGAAGCCAAGGCTCCAAGCTGGAGGCAGAGCCCTATCTCGAGTCCCAGGTCTCATTGCCCAAACCTGTGGGGCGCAGAGTCTGCCTGCTCTTGGCCTGAAAAATCCATCTCCAAGAGTGAAAACACTGCCTCAACGAGAACTCCACATGGAGTCACCATCATACCCTGCCTGCTGACTTGACTAAGAAGGAAAATAGGGTATTTCTGTATAGAAGACAAAGGGAGGACTAGGGAAGCGGGTGGGGGACACCGGGAACAGAGGGCTGAATAGCATCCAAACTCTTCACCCAAAACTTTCCAGTGCCAAAAGAGAGTCTGAGGTCCTCCGTGCACTGATGTGTTGGGACCGTGTTATCAGAATTACCACATACCTAAACATTCAGTAGATTTCCAGGCAATACTTAAGCTTTAATGGCAGAAAATGAAAGAGTCAGTGCAAAGTAGGGCACTTCCTTTCTTCTTGTCCTGACCAACTTCATGAGAGCCCAGCTTTGAGAAGAAAACTCTTCACCTACTTCTCCATAAAGTACCCTGATTTCCACTTTAGAGAGTGATTCAGTGACTGCCTAGAGCCCCATTCCTAGGTAGGTCAGGAGAATGAAGCAAATCTGAATAAACGCAATGAAGCAGTCACTAAATAGTACCTGGATACGCTCTCAAGTTGTCAGCCTGATTTCCTGATTTCATTCAGCTCTACTTTGAATGAGTTGTCAGTCCCTATAAAGCTACTCCTCATCCAAATGAGGCATAACATAGACATGCCTTTGCTCAGGACGGAATGAAACTCAGGACAGAATATGCACAATAGAAAGCCTGTGTCTTTTTGCACCACATCTAAGCCACAGCAGGAAGAAAAATGCAAAACTGCGGTATTTTTATTTTTAATCTACCACCAAGAGAGATATTAGAGAGTCATGTTCCAATCTGTGCAAGTTCCTCATCTCCATCCAAGTTAAACTCAGCAAGTGTAAAGACAACATCCCAAATAAAATATATCAAAGAAAAGCCAGAATGATGTTATCCTAGCAGAACTGCAAAAATTTCCGTTATCTTTAACAAAACAACCAACAATATTAGCCTTAAGGCTCTCTTTCCTGCTCTCTCCCTGCTCTGTTTTTTTGCCTCCCTTGTGCTCTCTCCCCACCTCATCACTGCAGCCAAGTTTTAAACAATATTCATGAAAACAGCAGCTTTCAATCTGCTCCTGGACTAGCCAAGTTAACGAGGCCACATGGCATCCCAGAGCACTCTGGAGGGAAGGGTTCAAAAATGCTCGTTAGTGCAGGCTGTACTGCCCTAAAAAATGTAAAATATTTCTAACCAGATTGTATTTCACTGTCTTTCTCCCCTGATCCCCAAGTAAAAGAGCATTCAGATTTCCAACACATACCGTGGAAAGAATGAAGCACTTTTGGAAACAGTGAAAGACCCATTCTCTGTTCTAAATTTAAAGACTTCTAAAACTAAAGCAAATCTCTTTTGAAAAAGCAGAACACCTCTGCAAATTACACCAAAGCCTTTAAACTCTTGTTGCAGAAACAAGTACCTGTTTTTCCTGACCTACATTCTCAGGCTGGCAGGAAATCAAAGTTCACGTCAAATTACCATAGATTTTGAACAGACCTGCATGCACCATCCTACCTCTATTAAATGTTTGGGCCCAGTGAGCTCCAATTGCAGACGAACGAAGGTATTTTTTTTTTTTTTTAAGTTATGAACGCTCTGCATTACACAAATGCAAACAGCTCACCTTTTTGTAGCAATATGAAACAGTAAAATTCATTTTCTTCCATAAAACTTTGTTCAACCAGGGACATGTTCTTCTCTATAAACTGCTGCAAATATTATCTAGTATATTTATAATAAAAGACATTTGGTTAAGCAGACAACAGGAAAGAAAACAAGTCTAGCTTTGTCCTAAGGGCCTTAAGATGAAAAGTCTCCCTGGTTAAGAGAGGCCTTATATATATATTTATAAAATAAACACACGGCAGTGAGTCCTTAGGGATTTTCTAGAAAAGGTGTACTGAACCAAGAAGAAACACATGCCGAGAAGCCCAGGGGTGGGACAGAAGTGGGAAGAAATAAATTTGTGAGGACTCAACTCCAGAGATGAAAGCGCCAGAGGGAGGTTCAGAAACAAAGCCAATCTTTCCAATGAAGCTGGGCACTTTTTCCCCCTATTCCGCTGTAGCTGCTCTGTGTGCCCTCCTCACCTTGGCCTCGGGGAGTTTTATCGGCTACTCGAGCCATCACACTGGCGTTTGCAGTGTTCTGCTTTAACATACGTCTGTAAAAACCCTGTGTGACAGGGACACGTATTAACTTTGCTTATTAACTTTGCACAATCATGACAGAAATTCTTTAAAACTGTATCTTTTTTCAGGTCAAGTTAAGTATATGCACAAATACACTTCATAGGAAAACCCTGAGAATACATGTGAATCAGAAATTACTCTTAAAAACATATGTGAACAGATGCATCTTTCTAGCACTACCTGTATGTACCAGATCGAGTCCCAAAGCCTCCCAGGACCCTGCTGAACTCTCATCCCAGACCTCCATAAAGCATTAGGGGCCAGACACCCATTAGCAGCAATCCAAACAGCACTGTGTTTTGGGAACTGCTGTTTTGGCTTATTTTTTCTGATTTATACCTCATAACTGCAAAACTAATGAGATTCTAATGAAAAGCAGGACTTTATAGGACATTATACATGCTGCCCTCCTCCAGGTTCAGCTGATTTCAGTAAGCGAGCTGCTGATTAAAGCAAGAGGTGACGGTCTTAAAAAGCTACACCATAAGCCTGTTTCCAAATGTGTGTGCTCTAAAACATTACGTTATTTTCCATAGTCTACAGTTTTTTCAAAATTTTCACTGCCAAGACTTAAGTTATTTTTATCAAGTATTATTTTATGGCTCACAGCTACACGAACAATAAACGTCTAATCTGAATATCAAATAAGTTACCAAAATCTCTGTAAAACTAAGCTCAGCCCTATGGTTATTTTCCTTCTTCATTGCCCAAAACAAGTCAGCCTAAACCCTCGACTGGCTGTAAAGCATATAGCTACATCCAACTAGTTATAAAGGGTAAAATAGGGATTTACAATGCAGAAACTAAATATAAAGTCAGGTGCATAGATCACTGGAAAATCTATCTATATAGTTCTGCTTATTTAAAAAGCTGAAAATCAAATCTGATTTGTTAGACACATCCACTAAATGCTGTACATTTAATTTCATATACTGAGCATCTACTCGGTGACTAATGGAAAAAATGGGGAAATTAATTTTATTAACAACATACAGATTCTGTAGCATGATGGTTAAGCTCCACATCTATAAAAATTTCTGCAGTATTTGTTATTCAGCCACACATTTGACATTTTCTGATCTCCTCTGTTTCACATAATTTGCATGCAACCAAGAGTGTTTTTCATTGCATTCTTTCCTATTCAATACAGCTCAGACAGTACAGAGCCCCCGAACGCACTGTGTAGCAACATCCAGAAATACTCTGATCCGAAACTTAATCCCTCAATACAATAGGGTCATTGAGAAATGAAATACTAAACCAGAGCTTTTAAACAGGCATTTAAATTAGGAAATTAGTTCTATAAACATGAAGCAGTTGAACTGTCCATTTGTTATGGATAACGCAGTAGGGCCGCCAGTTACAAAAAGCCACGGTCTCCCAATTGGCAGCATTTGCTTTCCAAAATTGCATCAAAACTCTGACTCCACCACGCTGGAATTTAACTCCTCCAGATACAAACCAGATACACTAACTGCAAAACGTGCACTGGTGAATTTATGACTCTTGGTTGTGAATGCACATTGACCAACTGCCTCCAGGCTACACTGAATAACCCAAGGTTAAACGTTCTTGATGGCAGCAGGCAGCTTACACAGACTGGGTTTACCCAAACCCTTTCTTTTACCTCCCTTACTCCCCTCTTTCCCCAAAAGATCGGGTAGCAACAGCATCTCTACATCCTTCAACCACTGCATTCCAACGAACATCTGATGCTATCAGGAGAGCACAGGATTTAATCCACTCAATCTAAAATATCATTTACTTCCTGGAGGCAGTAAACAATTCAGTAAGGGAGAGCGAAACATTCAGCTGAAGAACATCCTCCCCAAAGACCCAACAAGGCAGAGACGTTGGTCTGCCCGACTCAACACACATTTCCCAATGCCGTCACGCCCTTGTCACACAATCAAGGGAATCTTCCGCAATTGTCACAGAGCAATCCTACCCAAGGTCACCAAACACAAGAACGTATCATTAAAATAGCAAACAGGCTTCATAAGAATAAAATGGAAAGCAAATTGCTCATCCGTTTCTTCTGAAAGGCATGAGTTGCAGGGACAATGTGTTTCATGCAGAAGAGAATTTCAAGTAAAAGGATTAGAGAGCTGCTATTTGTCCAAAAAGAAATTATCCCCTCTTTTTGCACTGTAGCATTCAGCATAAAGCAAAGGGATTTTTGTGGGTCTAAGAAAGTGAGTGCAACTAAATTGAATAGGATTTAGGAATTAACCCTCTTCTTACACTGCTAAGGAATTATCCGACCCAAAATCCAATAAAAATGACTACTAATAAAGAAACTGCAACTTTTACAACAGATTTAGCAGACTTGAACCAACTACTCTATTGGATTTTCCTTTATAAAAGTATGATATGCCTAGAAAATAAAAATAGGGGCCTTGTCAGCTCTTGAAATAAATTCTTTACATTATGTAAAGCAGTTGCAGCATACCATGAACACAATCTAGCAGCAGTAAGCCAGCACAAGGAGATAATTTAGAAGCAACCAAATAAAATCTCTTGCCAGAGACTTTGGAAACACGTACAACATTTGGTTGTCTCTTCATTTTTCTTTGGCCTTGTAAAAATGTGTAACTTAAAAATATAGAGAAGAATGACATAAGACACAGCACAATAAATGTCTACTTTATCAGTAGTGTTGTAATTACCTTGCTATGTTAACTGCAACCCTAGGGACAATATCAACAATGAGGCTAAAGTGTTGAAAAGAGCAACACCAACCAAGACAACCAACACCAGAACGGGCAGCACCGCATCTCTCGCCAGCACTGGGTTCTGCAGGGAGAGCTCAGGTCCCCCAGGGATTTAGGATTAAAACAACCTGATTTAAACTGTTTGCATTAAGCTGGTTTTTACAGCAGCTCTGTCTTTAGAGGAGACAGAGAGCTGCTTCAAACCTCTGTTTTCCCTTTTCCCGATCTATAAAGAGTAGAAAGCTGCTGGCTGAGCACATCTGAGGCTCCTGTCCCAAGACATCCCCTCCGAGGACAGACAGCAGTACAGAGACTAGACACCAGCAGGTGAGTAGGGCACTGCAACGGTTGGTGTCATCTTTAGTTTTCTGCAATTTCTGAGGAAGGTGGAAGGCTTCCACTACCATTTGGCACACACACTGAGACTGCAAGAGCTTCATTTTGCAAGCATTTAGCTTGACTACACAAGTAGTAACACTACAGTTAAATGGCTCTAGGTTTGTCAGTAAATCTGTTTTATTCAGCTATCTCAAGCCAGTATGGTGGGAAAAAAAGGAAAGCTTTTAGGCTCAGAAGACCCTCTTCAGGCAGCAGAGCAGAAGGGCTTACGTGACATCTATATCTTGTTTTCCCTCCATCAATCACCTTCCACAGGTTATAAGCTACTTATCTGGCTCTTTTCCTCCTGCAGGTGGTTTCCTTCATCACCTCTCCCTTCTCACCTCCCCTCATCACTGCTGCTCCTCATTCTGTTGCACAGCGCCCATCTCTTTCTGCTTTGAGACAATTAAACGATACAAATCTAACCATACAATCGTTCCCAGCTGTGCTTAGCTCCAAGACAGCTGCTTTTATGAGATCTCTGTGGAAGAAATAAGAACAGAGCTTAAGCTTTCAGAAGAATGAAATCTTTCCTTTCTCTATCCCTGCTGCTTGGTTCCCTTTACAGCCCAACAGACAAGATCTTCCCTAGCCACACACTCGTGTGCCCATCCATCTTGAGGGCTGTGAAAGGCAATAACTCTTTGGTAAGGGGGGAAAAAAAGGACGGGATGGGATCATGTAATTAAAGGCTGTCATAATTCACACCCACAGTGCGGTAGGCTGGTGGTGCAGAGGCATCCTCTACTTTGGCACTTCCTCACTGCAGGCTACACTGGAAATCCTGATTTTTTTTGGTTTTGTTTTGTAGTGCACCATCAATTGCACAGGAAAGGAATGATGTCGCTCCTGCAAGCCATGGCCCCTGGTCTCTGCTCTGCACCACCGGCCCTCGCCAGCGAGGCACCCGTGAGCACGTGTGCCACCCGCGCTGTCACCGTGCTCCTAGGGCAGCCCTCACAGAGCACGCCCTGCATCAGGGAAGACACACAGGGCTGAGATCAAAGCTGAGAAGACACCGGAGAGCAAACACGTCCAGAAGGGACACAGCTCGCTGAGGCTCCGCATTCACGGGCAGAAGCTTCATGAGTTTTCTGTTGAAGCAGATGCTTGAAGTTTTTATTCTGTGTTGATTCTTAAAGCAGATAAATGAAGAGCAGCATCCTGGGATAACGGCAGTGCGATGGACCCCTCCATGTGCAGGGGCACGACAGGTTTGCTGCTGTGGAGCTGGATTGAAAGCAGTTGCTGGGCGAACATGTGGGTAAGGTGAACCCATGGTGGAGATGAGCGTCTGGGAGCTGCAAAGGGACAACACAGCAGCCCTTGCCACAGCAACGCGGCTGCTTTGCTGCAATCACAGGAAACAGGAAAACATGAGAGAAGCCCGGCCTAGAGCAAGGGGGAGAACAGACGAGATGGCACAGTGGCCAGGGACCACCTGAGCGCGAGGGCTGACAGGGCAGGAGGCGAGGAGATGAGGGGGCAACCGTCAACTCGAAGGAGAAGAGGAAGGTGTGAAGAGGACCTCTGTGTAGAGGCTGTTTATAGTCTTTGCACTATGTGTTTTATGGAAATTGGCTCCAGAGCACCCACCGGTACCTGCACATTCCTGACAGAAAAAACACTGAGACGCCAGTGCTCAGTGCAGCCTTCCTGCAACTGAGAAGCTCAACTGCAGCTACTCTCGAGGCCCGAGTGCCAGTTTAGTGCCCTGCACGCTGCAGCTCCTTCCCTCGAGGAATTCGGGAGCGGGGATGCGCTCAGGCTCCCCACTCAGCCCGGCGCTCGCGCAGCTCCGGCCGCAGCCGGCATCGCGTCACCCACTCCCACCGCTCCCAAGCTACGAATTGAGGCAGCGCACCAGGAGTCCGAACGGGTTTCCGAGAAGAAAAACAGCTGCTAAGGAAACAAAAGCCAAAATATTCCGACTGCTGGCTGCTTCTCTCCCTCCCTCCCCGCTCCCCCTTTTTCATTTTAATTTAGCTTAAAGCAAAATGAAAAAAAAAAACTGTTTGGAAGCCAAATAGTCTCTAACTGAAAATGTGGTGTCTAGCCTAAAAAACAGAGGCTTCTGGACATGATGCCAACAAGCACAGGATTCCCATGGACCTGGTGTTTCTCAAGCCCTTAATGTGGTTCAACTTAGGCAAGTGGTTTTAGGATTCCCAGTTTAAGAATCTGCAAAGCACATCTGCAAGTCATTCGAGGTTCTTCTTTTACTTCTTATTTCTCCAACCCAAACCAGATCATTTTATGGGTTCCTGCAAGCCGGTACTAATCAGTTAGTCATCCTGCAGGAGTCCCCACTTCCTCGGAAGGGCTCCCCTCACTCACTGAGCCAAGACGTGCGTTTCGTCGGCTGCGCTTTGCCAGAAGCCACAGTAACTACCTGATAAAATAAAAACACTTGGTAGTGCTCAATGCATTACATGAAACAGAAGACTCCCACTGTACAGGCAAACCAATTTCTAAAACCTCTCATTTTCTATCAGACTCATGGCATTAAAATGAAGGTGACTCCTCTACTAAAAAGATTAATATAATCGCCCATTTCCGAGAGGTGCATTGGACCAGGTGCACCCAGGTTTAGGAATAAAATTTAGGAGAAGTTTTCATCCAGCTGTAGGGAAGGAATTTCCATGTGAGAAACAACTGTGGGTTAAAACCTTAAATGTAAGGGTGCCAAAAATTAGACACAAATGTCAATATTTGTCCGGCTAGATGTTAGATGCAATGTTGAGAAGCCATTCTCAGAAATGACTTTGAGAGCCAGGCTGTCTGTACGATCAAGAAAATCCATGGATGGAGCTACACAAGGGGATCTTCAGGCAGCTCTTGGACATAAGTAATGTTCGCTCAAATATGTCAACTTTCTGTGGTACCGGGAGCCAAAGTTGGGAAGATGAAAGATGCTCCTCCACCTTCCCGTGTTCCATTCACCACACCAATATACCTCAGAGGAAGCAGCGTAAATACTGTCTCCAAACAGGAAAGGTTCAGTTGATAGAATCAGAAAAGGGAGGCTGAAGCAGACACATCTTCTTTATCCCAATATAGTTCAGAACCACAAGTCTAGGAGAAAATTTTCACTCTTGGGTTCCAACCAGCTTCCCAGTACACAACACAGAAAGCCAGTTAGAAGAGAACAATAAGGTTTGGGAAACCAGGTGGCCTATCATCACTCACAACAGCCTCGTGATCTCCATAAACCTTGCTGGGCAAGTACAGACACAATCATCATGTTCAAAAAGCTATGCTGGTTTTGCTTGTAGATGTTGTCCTGGCGGTGCAGGATGCAGTTGAAGCTCTGCTAGCAGCGCTACAAAGTTGGCATCACTACTTCGTGGCTCCACGTACAAAAAGGATGTTGCAGTTTTTATCATGTCTCCCTGGTTAACTCAAAAGGGATTATAAACTTCCCAGCTACAGGTTACTCACTAACCTGGTTTAATGTAATCCTGTACCAGAAAGTTCTGGTAGAGCACTGGTACAGTTCTAAGACAATTGCATGGTCTCAGACATTGGCCACAAAGCAGGAAACAGATAAGGAATTTCTTAACCATCATCACTTTATTCTTAAAACATCTATAAATCAAAATCAGAAAAAAAAAGTCAAAAGAAAAATAGTCAGAAATAGGCCACAGCGCCTCTCCCATGCACCAAGACCATCAGCATTCAGGCTCAGAAGTCAGGCCTGCCCTTGCAGCCTCTCTGTTAGGTATCTGCTCACCAGTTTTGCAGTGATACTTCTGTTCACAATTGCTTTTTCCTATACCTACCATAAGAAGTTGAAAATTCACCAGTCATGCCAATTTTCAAACATAAGCAAGCCCTCTTTTCACAGGATTAGAGGAATGGTGTTTCACCCTGCAGCCACTCCAATTGTGATTCTTCCACTTGACCTTGAAAGCCATATTCTGGGCAAGTCAGCTCTATAAAACACACCTCTGGCAGAACACAAGCTTGCAGCATTAGAGAAAAACAACGTGGTAACTCAGTGGAAACTCCTTCTGAAATACCATAATGCAATCATTTGCATCAAGATTCAGAAGATGCAATTTCTTCATGCAGATGGCCCCTACTCCTACCACCCACAGAAATACAAGCTGGAGATACAGGGAGTTCAAAGATAACACAGGCCACACCACGCATTTATTCAGCAGCACACATCACTGCAAAGGCTCCGCACGGACACGCGGGGATTTCCGCTGGCCGCAGCCTCAGCTCCAGATGGAACAGAACTGCTCTCCTGACGCCTGTCTCTGTCCCCACTCCACACCAGCTGACACAAACTGGTTCTCACCGTAAAGGCTTCTCATTCTGGCAGGACACCCTCAAAGGCCACGAGTATCACATGTGCGTGCTCACGCTCACGTGCTGCCTTTGCCTGAAATAACCTCAGAGTCGGTGACTTTCTTACTGTGGTACAACAGACAACATTTGGCAGGACTGAGGAATGCACAAAGAAAATTAATTTTGGTGAGAAAGGACTATGAAGATATTTGTGGCTTTATTTGCTTTCCGAGCCTCAGGTACTGCATGTGATTATTAATGCTAGTAATAATCTCATTTTGCAACTGTACTTCAAGTTACTCATTAGGCCCTGCTTGTAAACCCTGTACCATTCGGGATCACCCAGGGCAATGCAGAGGTTCCTCAAAGGTGAGCAGCAGCAGGAGCTGTCTTCACCAGGAAGCCTCCAGCAGAGCCCTCTTCCACAAAGCCATCTCCCAGCATCTCCACATGTTCAGTCCTACATCCAGGTCTAATGGTGAACTCAGAGATCTCTGCTAACAAGTTTTCCCCCAGGTACCCAGATGTAGATCTCCACTGAGACCTTAAAACACTGAGGTTACACTGCAGTCAAGAGGAGAAACAAAGCCATCTCCAGAGAGTCATTAAAAGATTCTCAAAGAACTCCGGGACATAAAATAATGACAACAGTAATCTCCGTGATGTTGAACTTAAACACTTCAGTGATGGAGTTGCTCACAAGAGAAACAAAAAAGAAAAATACTTTAAGACAGGATGTGCAACAGTAAAACAGTATAAGTTATCACTAACAAGCATTATTCTTTTGCGCTCTCATCTTAAAAAGCAAAATGGCTTACAACTAAGTTGGCCTTTTTACAAGTAGATTTTCCCCAGTGTCATTATAAGCAAAGAGTAGGAAAAAGACAGTACTTGCTAACCAATGTTAACAGATTTTATTCTGCTGTAACTGGGCTGGACTACCTTACAGTTAAGTCTTCCACATTGATCTTGATTCTTCTTAAAACTTCTAATGACTTTTATGATGCCTATTCCTACAGATAATCTAAAGCAAGTGTTCCAGCGTGCCATCTCTGAGCATAAAAGCACTCCTTGATACCTTTGGCAAGAGAATGGCTAAATGGCATGTGTCCATGATTAAGAATAATATGAGCAAGACAGGGGGAGACCCCTAACAGTGTGGTCATAGGCTGTCACATGAGTGAGTCATTCTGATCAACCAGAAGAACCACTGAACCACTGAAACAACACCTGAAATTATGAGAAACATGCAACATGCATCACAGACTTCACTATCTTCTAATGTGAGCAGACTTTTCCAAATATTTCAACACAAATGATTCTAGTTTTAACCTCTTTATTCCTCCTCTCCATACACGTCCCTTTTTTACCCACTGTCCTCAATGGAAGCCAAGAGCCTTTTTGCCTTCCAAACGTTCCTCCTGCAGCACTGTCCCCCAGGCAAGAAAAGAAAGCCAGAGAGGGGAAGGCAGATTCAGGGCAATACAGGGAACACAAGACACACACCCAATTCATCCCCAGCACAGCAATATAGTATATTTTAGAATCATTGTACTGGTCTCTCCAGCTCTCCTAGCAATAGCAATACTGCAGCTCCAGGACAAGTTTCTCCTCATCATAAGCCCAGTTCCAGCACAGTATAATCACCAGCTATTAAGGCTTCTCCATTTCCAGGATTTGGAAAGAGACACTGGAGAAAAATTCCTCCAAATTCCTGTTTGACTAATGCAATCCTCACTGTCTGGAACTCACAGTCAGAATGTTATGCTACACCCAGGCCAGTTTTATTATTTCTTTCATGTTCAGTGTTTACATTTTGGCTTTCACCATCCATATGTTTTCAGTCTAGAGCTCTTGAAGGTAATCCATGCAACATCCCCAGCTACTTTTTATATTTTCATCAGATGACTGGGTAGAAAGGACCTTCCTCTCAAATTCTAATGAACTCAAGTTTGATCAAATTTAAAGCAAAATACAGATTGATTGCTCCAACTTCTTTACATTGGCATGCTGGAAAACGTCGGATAGTTCTTGGGAATGAGCTCTTACACAGTATAAAATGTGTTCCGTAGTTTGTCTGACAACACCACTATAGCGGTACACCCTAAAAACAAGATGCACTTGCATTTGTGATCAGCACAAGTGAGATGAAGGATAGGAAAACATCTAGATAAACCAGTTATACAAGGGAATCAGAGGAGAACAGGGACAGAAGGGCCCTCCAGGACTCATTGAGTTCATGCTTTGTGCCTTGCAGCGCGGTGAACTGCAGCGCGTTTCCAATGGGTACTTCGGGACCAGGTTGACCTTCTTTCAATACTGAAGCTTGACAGCTCGCCCACAGACAATTCCTGTGCTCTGTTATCTTTGCTACAAGAAATCTTTTCCAAATTGCTGAGTTAAGTCTCCTTTTCTGCAGTTTTATCCCATCATGTCTTGTCCTGTTCAAAACATATAGGAGTAGCACTTTATTTCTCTTAGCTTTGCATAGCTGCCAAGCGCTATCACATCTCTCCTTGTCCAGCCTGAAGCATCTCTCCTCCCACCTCATCTCAGATCTCGTTAAACAGAGCAAGAGCTGAACAACAAGGAGATCTTTCATTAGATGAGTTTTTCCAAAATGAAAGATCCCAACCTGGATCCCAAACAGAGGTCTTACTGGGATTTATTGAAACAGCAGGATTATTTCTCACATCTCAAAGGGAGAATGTATCCACAGGTTCTCTTTTTTCCTACAGAAACACAAAATGGAGGGGCAGAGCAGACTGAGTAAACCCAGCTCTATGATTCCTGCACAATTCCTGCCCTCCTATTTGTTTCCTCTCCTGACCTCCCAATTATTCTTGTACAAATGGTAGAGCCTTGAACTTGTCCTACCTGAACTATATCTCTTTTCAGGACATTTCTTCCATCTTGCAAAGATTTCAATTTTGTATTCCATATTTTGGCACCTATAATATTCCCTCCCAAGTTTATTAACACCGTCCACACTACAATCGATTTATAGTTCTAGTATATTTGTAGATTTTGTAAAAATGTCACTTACATTTCACAGAATCAGATGAATTTATATTTAATGAATATGATGTGACATACAGAGCATTTTAATCCTATTTACTCATCAACAGTGAAGTATGTGGTCAGTTATTACACCCTGCTTCCACATACACATATCTAATTAGTTTACCTTAATCATCTTTTATAAGTAGGGATTAGAGTGCTAAAGGAGAAAGTACAACAGGTAAAGGATTTTCAAAAAGAATTCTGTTTCCAAGCATTTTTATCTTGTGAGCTTCACCAGCAATAGTGTATTAAATTAATTATAGTGCATGTTGAGCAAATGTCAATGCAATTATCCTGCCTGCTAAAAGCTTCGCCTAGTCCACAACAAACTTCATCATATGATAAAGTAACACGACCGTGTTTAGCATAGAGCTACATGTAGGTACACAACAGCTCTACGCACATGGGATCCAAAGGTATTTAGTCAAACTGACCAAGAAAATATGTAAAATAACTACAAGATTTTTCAAGGTAAAGTGTGCATTAAAGAGCCATTTGGTACGATTCTTTCTTCTTTTTTTTTTTCCCTCGAATGAAAAGAGCAGCAGTATTTTCCAAAACAAAGCACAGTTAAGAACCTACTCAAGATTACATTAAATGCCAGGCTTGGAAAAAAGAAATGTGAATAATAATTTACAAAAAAAATCAGGAAAAAACAGGGAAACTGCAAACCAGCAACACAGATATGCTCCCAAGAGCTCACCACGAGCAAGTAAATTGCTGTTGTACCTGTTCTGTCCTTTCTTGACAGAGCTAAGAGTAGCAACTAATGGTGAATCAAGACAAACTGCCTGTGCCCTGTGCACACAGCTGTGTATCTGTGAACTCTGGAACACCACCAGTGCGTAACCACTGGGGATATTTTGAAGTACAAAGCACCTAAACAACACATTGCCTTTCATGCAGGTACGGCCGGAGGGAGGCTTGGGGATGCTGCGCCCTGCACAAGTCCAGGTTCCTGCAGGGCTTAAAGTGGGGGCAGAGCTTCTCCACTTCCATAAAGATAAAGCTGTGGGGCAGAGGAGGAGGCTTTGACTGGGTTCAACCCCATGATAATGACAGGGAAATAAAAATCATACAGATTACCGAAAAGTATGAATAAAAGCTTAAGGAACTGGCAAAGAATCAAATCATACAGTACCATGTAGTTCTTCAGCATCCAGTGGTGACTGATGCTTTTACTAATCTTCTTTTCAGAGCCACCAGATATAACAAATGCAAAACATTAAAATCTAACTTTTTGGCAAAGATTTAAGTCTTAAGTATCTGTTCAATCTCTCATTGCACAAAGTTCGCGGTTCTCTGCCAAAATGTTTGAACAGTTTTATGAGGCTGTTTTGGAAGATTACCTCACAAGGCAGCATGGAGCAACCTGGTTTTCAGGTGCACCAGGCCAGCACTATATGTACCGCTAGAGCATTTCTAGTTTAGACATAAAAAAATAAGCATTATAATAAAAAAGGCTACTGGAATCTTAAAGAAAAATTTAGTACATAAATTTGCATTTCAAAAGCCAAATCTTTAAGCTCCAGTTTTGCACTGCAGACATGCTGTTATGGTACTATACCAGTCAGCCTGGAAATAAGGATTGAAATCAGCTCTCATTATTCACATTTATTAATGTAGAAATCACAATTAAAACAAAGTATTGCTCTGTTTATGTACAGAGTCTGGAAAAAAATAGATACATAATAGCAGCAAATTTTCACGTGCCTTAGTTCACTTGTATCCTTACAGATCTGATGTAAAACAAACCAGTGATTTCCAACTGTGCATTTATTCATCACTGGCAATTCATTCCTATTTGCATTCACTTGAAAAGACAAAATAAAACAGATGTCTTGGGCACCTCTTCTCCAGTTTCCCTTCAATACCCTCATGTAGAGTCTTCTGAAAAAAGAGATGCATCGATTAAGTTTGGGAATTGTAGCAGTAAATGAAAACGAACTGCTGAGAAAAACTTCACCAGTTATCAGCACCTCTTGCTGAAACACTTTCCCAGTGAAGACATGGGTAAGTCTTCTCGCTTCCCTGCAATTCCTCCAACATGTTATACAGTTATTTAACATCATTTGCTTCATTTGTGGTTGGCTTCAATAGATTTAGGATTTATCTTCTAAAAGGATAAATAAACCAGAGACAGGTACATGAAGAACAAACCTTGCTTGGAAGGACTAACTTCATTTATTCAGAGCTGCAAGCTTCCTGCAAAATGTCTAGCAACATATACAAAAGGTTGCAGCCAGCATTCATTAGATTCCCTTGAAAAGACTGTCCAGATACCGGTGTTGGCTTCATCCTACTTACACAACTGAGACTGGTAAATAAGTTAAAACTTAAGCAGATTAGCCTCATTCAAAACTTCTGGCAAAAGTCTGTAGAGACAGAGAAACCCTGCATAACCTGAAGCTTCTGAATGAAAAATTGAGAACGTCTGAGAAAAAAAGTAAACTAAATGTACTTCAGAAAAACATTCTTAAATAAGGGGAGAGAGTAACCAGGAAAATACCTATGTGTAAAGGAATTCATGATTTTTTCCCCCAAAATAATGTATCATAACATAGACACAGGCTACACAGAAACGTGTGTTCTGGTCTGCGTATGCAGAAACATCCCAGGAGCAGGCATTATTCACCTGCTGGAGTTAATGTCCTTCAACATGACCACGCTTCTTCTCCCATCTAGGCATCTCAAAAAGGCAAACATTGCTACCAGTGCTAACAGGGCTCAGAAAGCTCTTAAACATGGGATTATAGAGAGAAGTGATATTCAATCACACTCAAAATCTATGGAAGATAAAGAAAGACCTGAGGGATGCTGGCTCCAAGGGTGCACGGAGTTATGCACCGTGGCATCAAGGTCAATGCTTACAAGCGAGCAAGGCAGCAGGGACATTAAGCTTAAAGGTAGGCTGAGTAGCTGGGAAAAAATAAATCTTGGACAGTGAGAATCAACATAGGGAATTATCCCTAAGGGACACAGTGGAAGAGCTTTTGCGTGGGTATTTTGAGAGACTGGGCATCCCACCAACAAATGTACTGCCGGAAAGACTCAGACAATGGCAAGGAAATGGATTAAACGTGTTAGCAAGACAATTTCCAGATCTGATTTCTGTGAAGAGGAGACCATGACCTCACCACTGGATCTGTGCTGTTACCATTAAGTACTGCCCCATTCAGGCCCCAAGTCCATTACTTGCATGGGGAGAACTTGAGACAGACCACACCAAAGGCAGAGGGAGCTGGGAGTGTCTCTGCATTGTTATTTTATTTTTGTATTAACGATGGGTCAATTTATGTCCACAGCTTTTGTGAGGCAGAATTCACTAGGGATACTGAAGAACGGAAAACCAAGACACAGAATAAAGCTTTTGGGAAAACAAGAGGCCTGAACTTGATTAAGAAGCAAGAGGAAGAAAACATTTGAAGACACATATGGGGGAGAAGCGACTCTTCCAAGGACAGACAACAGCAATGGAAACACTGAAAATGGCTGGCCGGCCAAACTGCGTTTCTACATTTGCCTTGTCCTTTCCAGCCCACTCCAGCTCCCCGACGCGCGGCAGAAACACCAGCAGCCTCCAGCGGGCAGAGCTTCCACAGCTGCAACCAGCCAGGGAAAACTGTCTGCAGCCGCCGGAGCCAGAGCTCGCTCAGGTACCGCACACCTACGGCTTCCAGACCAACACAGCGGCGGGAGATGGAGCTGGGAGGGAAGTCCAAAGCAGAAGTTTTCCTTTCACCCGTTGACTTGGAACTGGCCACATCATCCAAGCAAAATGGAAAGCATTCCCTTAACCAAGGATTTCACCAACTACCAAGCACTCAACCTACCCAACTGAAACAGCCCTTCCCTCTTGTAAGGAAGACTTGCTCTCCCATGAGACACTTTTAGGTGTTGAATTTCTTGGCCCCCTCAATACAACATCATAGGAAAAAGACAGCCAGTTAAGTTGGCAGTCAGACCGGAGGAATATCTGACACACTAAAAACAGGACTGAAAGAGATGAACCCCATCACAGTGCTCCAAGCTGCTGCCAGCATCCCAGGGTAGTTTTACATTAACACATCCAACACCACCCTCTTCTTCAGGCTGCTGGACTGCACAAGCCTACAGCGATTTATTAACCCAATATAAAACCAGATTGGGTCAGCGGGAGTTCTTCATGCAGTTGAGATCACTGGTATGAAAACCAACATTACCCCAGTAAGTGGTCACACAAGATTGGTAGCCACGTGCAAACAGACAGTTAATGCACAGAGTCTTCTAAATTTCATTCCCTTTTAGGGGAACAAAGTTTTGGCCTGTAGCTTTCAGGAATGCTGAAATAATATTTTATGAATATAAATTTGGGGAAAACAACCTTTACTTTCTCTTGGTTATTACATAGGTGAGTAACAGAAGTGCTTTCTGTTCTTACAGTTCCAGACATCCAGCTGGACAAAACTATACAATTTAATAAACCAAATACACAGTATTGAATTGGCAAGTTAATCCGCTTTTGTGATGAAGCGGAATTTAAACTTGGATCGTTCTCCAAACCCCTGGCAAGCACATGCACGGGCACCCAGCACACAATATTTCTCTGCATTTTCTTAGTCCCTCTCCAAGCTTTGGGAAGAAGAACACTAAGAGCTCTACTGGAGGCTCTAAGAGCTGACAGAGCCCCCGCCAGCCCAGCCATGCATGACTTTCTGCACTGGTTAGTGAGAAAATTGAACAACTGTAAAATATTAACAACAGAATTCATGCATTATTTACTGTAACATTGATCACTGAACTTCCCCAACACATTTGCTTGAGTAAAGACAGAAAACTGTCCAGCTTTAGTTAAACAAGAATGCTTGCTGAGCCCCAGTACACCTTATAAACCTTGCTTTTAACAAAACAGCAGGTAAGACAACCCCTAACTCCACCATGGAAAAACGTAAGTGTGTAGTGGTGTGCATTCCTCTATATTTAATGCTGCTGTTTTTAAAGGAGGCAATAAATAACAAATGGACAGGAGAGCTGAGCGCGTGCCACCAGCACGGATTGTCATTTAAATCCTCCCCAATTACAAGAAAACTGAGAGCAAGTGCCTGGAAAGGACTTTGGGGAGTGATAGACTTTTAACCTCCTTCAGTTATGTGGTCAAGGGGTCTCCAGAGAATTTGGCGGTGGGGCAGGCAATGAGACAAGCTCAGCTCCCGCAGCTGCAGACGGGACAAAACTGCTTTAACATCTGCGGGCTGCACTGAGCAGAAAGGCACAACCATTTCCAAGCCTGTGTGAATAAGAAACTACAGCCAGCCCTTCTTCCAAGAATGTGCTTAATTCTCAGCAACACAGAGCTGAGGAAGGAGGGTTCTGGTCTCCATTTCAGCAGACTGGGAAAACCAGACTGCATTAAACAGACACAGCAGCCCAGGCAGCTGTCACCGAGCACAACAGGAAAGTCAAGCAAACACTTGATAGAATTTTCAGACTACCCTGTTTTCAATATCCTCTTAAGGTCCCAGTATGGCAAAGCACCTCATACATATCTGCAAATTTTTCTTTTAGTGTTTCAACATAAGAATTGCTTGCAGTGAAACACAAGTTTAGGGATAGTATTAGATCAGGCTTAAATTTACATGATATTCCACCTTTTAAAAACATCCACTAAAACACTGTGTTTTCCTAGGGGAACATCTATAAATTTCCCTATTCAGTAGAAGAGTATTTCAACAAGGCATCTTATTTCTGGATTTACTTCCCATCACACATGTTAAAGGAAGCAGAGGAATCATTTACGAAATGTGGTATTTCTGCACTAGCCCAGCTAGATTCCTTTCCAAAAGGCTGGATGCAGTGGGGAAGACTTAGGAATGCGGGCAACAGCCCCCTTAGCATGCAGAAACAGAGGAAAGGCAGCCTGTTACTTTTATTCTCTAAATTCCTTTAAAAATTGAACTAATTATGAATTTGCCTTATCTAAGGCTGTAAATAATAAGTGCTTACAAATGACAGGAGTATTTCCTAGCAGGACTGGCTGATAGAGAATAGAAGAAAGTTATTCTTCAACAAGGATGAAATTCGGTTGCCTTAAATATGGTTCAATGGCACCTGGATCCCAGACTCTTTCTGGTGGCAAGAGAATTGTTATATATAAATTAAGACTCCTACTGTTTTCTGCTCAACTACTTTTGGGCAGAACAGGTCCAAAACCTTGAAGTAACTTCTTTTACAGCTTGGTTTCACTAATGCAGAGCGTTTTGGCCATCGCTTTCACGGGATGATGCCATTCAGTTCCTAAAAGTCAAACTGACTTTTGAAGATTTGGGAAGGGTGACTCCTTCAGCTGAAAAAACATACCGGGCTCATCAAAACAAATGCACCCTGTGTATTTACTGAGCACTGTCAGTTAACAGTGGTTAAAAGGACAGTATCTTACTAAGCTGAAACACACTGCAACCAGTACCGTTTCAGCCTCCTGTGGTACTCCGTAATCTTCCAATCCACCCACCCATCGCAACCAAAATCGTCAGGGAATTCTCTACCTCCTGCTGTACAGAAGTGCACAACTGTATCTCCAGGGGTACTGGTGTGAGCACAGATGGGAAAGGGCAAAAGAAAAATAAACGTAATTTGCTTTGCGTAGCGGAGTTCTGGCAAGTGTCTTTATCCACGTGGCAGGCCATTTAGCTTGTCCACAGTCAAGTCTCAACAGCTCACTGAAAACTACTGTAACAACTAGTAGGAAATGGCAATCAGTACAAAAACAAACTAGCAAAGGGTCAAAGCAGACCCAAGAGTTTATTTCTGAAAATGGTTTCATGCTGATTACTCAGTAGCAACAGCTGAATATCTCCCTTCTGCTATTCGGGTTCAGTCAGACTCCTCTCTTGCCAGGGAATGTTACCTTGTTTTCCCTAGTATTTTGATGAGGGCTGCAGGTCCTGTCTGGCCAACTACGCAGAGTTGAGGAAAAAGGGTACTTTTACAGACATTCATCTAATGTGTTTTTGGATAATCCAAGCCATCTCTGCACTGATTCTCCAGCTCTGCCCTGCAGGCGTTCACACTCAGTCCCATTCAGAGGCGAAGGCAGGATTCTTCATGCCTCATTTCAGCCAAAAATTAACCTAAGTTCATCCCTGGCCTCATCCTATCTATACAGGGGAAAGAGAAATAGAAATTCCCCCCATTATGAGCTGAGTAGGATGAACTATCACCTGGATGTGCCCACCTCTCTCCATTAAATGTTTAATTAGGTTGGGCGTGTAGCTTACAGACTGCAGAAGGCCGAAGAGGGGAAAGTAACAGTTAAAATCATGCTGCTACCTATCAGTTTGGGAAGGCTGGTGCTGTAAGCTTCCACTGACCTTCACGCAAACACATCGTACACAGCTTGAGAGCTCCCTGGAGCTCCGGGGAGCCCGAAGCACTGCCCCTCCGCCAGGCTGGAGCCCTCAACAGAATGGGGTGTCACTGAAAAACAAGCACCCAGAAGGAGCCTTATAACGAAAAACATGCACTGAATATAGTGAGGTGCCCTACCAGCTGTTACAAGGTACAACTTGTTGCCATCTAAAAAATATGGAATTATAAATAGGGTTTACAGAGTCCTAACTCCTTCTCTTCTCATTGTAGTTACTTGTAGCTCTACTAACTTTATCCAGGATATTTCCTTGATGGAAATTCCACAATGAACTATTTTAGCAAAACTCATTCATAAGCATTTCCTCCATTTCTCAAAGATGTTTTCCACACCAGGAAGCACTAGTTGCCATTCTCATTAATGTCTTCCTAAACTACACTAAGTTGAGACCCACAGAAAAACTGTAATTTGCAAATGTTCTGTAAAGAATAGCTAGAAGGACAGGCTTGAATTTCTTAGCAATAGCCTCCTAAACACAGTCTGCTCCAGCCCAGAGCTATGACCCAATTCCCTCCCAATTACAATTCTGGGAACTTGCAAACCAGGCTACGACCAAACACGGGAACAGAGAAGGAAAAGATCATTTGGAGACAGGAGGCAACAATGCGACAAGCTAGCAAGGAAACTGTCAGTGGGGACTGCTTATCACTCCAAGCTACAACTTAAGTAAAGAGTTTTAAAATTAAGGTATGATTAACTCTACAAAAACAATGACTTAGGCACAACTGCCAGCACACCAGAAGATACGAATAAAATTAATCTTGACAAACTGGATAAGTGTGTAACACAATAAGGACTAACTGAGCATCAAAATTCCTCATTAGAGAAAAAGAACAGGCGTCACTTTCGGAGGGATACTATGTTTCTACAAGAAGTATGTTTTTTTTTTTTTTTTTTTAATAATCATAAAAGAGTAAAGAAAGTCAGTATACAAAACCAAATACCATAAGTGTTTGGGCCATGTTATGCAAGAGGAAATTGTATTGTTCTAATAATCATTTCCAGTCTTAAAATTCCTACTTCTAGTAATGGCCAATACCTTGAGTTCACCAGAAGCAACACTTTCTTCCAAGGTGCTTTCCAAGACAAATTTTCAATTTGTGCTGCTTTCCTGAAGGTATCAGAGACACACACGAGTAAGGATTAAAGCAGGTAGGACAAGAGGAAATGGCCTCAAGTTGCACCAGGGGAGGTTCAGGTTAGACATTAAGAAGAATTTCTGCAAAGAAAGAGTAGTCAAGCCTAGGAACCGGCTGCCCAGGGAAGCAGTGGTGTCACCGTCCCTGGCAGTGCTCAAGAAACAGGTAGATGAGGCACTCAGGGACATGGTCTAGCAAGATGGTGTGGAGGGGCTTATGGTTGGACTCTATGATCTTGAAGGTCTTTTCCAACCATAATGAGTCTATGGTAAGTATTGTAGACAAGACAGAATGTCTGTCCTTTTTTTTTCTATAAAAAGATTTACACTGTTGAGTGAAGATGTCTGAGAAATTACAGCTAAAAAAGCACAAAGCCAATTGATAAACACAAGAAAAGCTGGAACTTCTTTTGCAGCCTCAGCTCTTCCCATCACAAGAGACCAACTACTGCAAAAGAGATTTCCTCCATCCAAGTTCTACAGCACAGGCCAAAATGCCTAAATTCATGATTAAATACTGAGCATGGAATGATGGCTGGAAGGAAATGCAGGAGCTATTATTAAATACAACTTATAAAGCAATCTTATAACCAGGCTTTCTTATAGGGCAGTGAACCTAAATTTTTGTTCCTGCGGCCACTCCACTCTGGGTATTGAGCAACAGGAGTTCCCTTTCCAGCCATAAGACAACCTCAGCCAAGTTGTTGAGTTGGAAAGGTTCAAATCTGCAGACAGAACTTAAAGCAAGGAGAGTTACATCTGCTGAACAGGAGAAGCTGGGGAGACATGAGTTAATTCAGGAGAAGGCAGAGGTGACCATCCTGTCCTGCTCTCAGCGCTTCACCAGCAAAACTATCTCCTTCAGGCTCTTCCTGACCACGAAAGGCTACATTGGGAAAGCCTAGTCAGGCTATCAGAGCTTAAACCAAACGTCAACATGTACTTTTGGAGGTTCAGTCATAAATTCTGAATGCTCTGCAAAACATATACCTGCTGTCCACAGATCAACCTTCAAACACAAGGGAGAAAGAATTATCCACTGTTCCCCTCTTTCCAGGATCGTGCAGACTGAAAATGCACTTCGGAAGTTATTGGACTGACAGTCAACTACATTAATACAGCACATCCTCTCCAGCCTGAAAGTGTGAAATAAACCCCGCTACGACAGCGCAGCATCCGTGCGGGCAGCGCGGGAAGCCGCACTCACACACGTGCCCTATCGCACACTCCATTATGCCGCTATCAATGCACCAACTTTGCAAATCTGCCCTAAATAACAAACCAAAAGTGACAACACATCACGTTTGAGGCCAGCAGGGCTGCATACGCCGAGCATGTATTTGGCAGAACTTGGGTTGTTCTCTGCACTTTTGACAAAATACTTGCTTATAAATGGAAAATTCGCTAATGTTCAAGGATTCTGCTGTGTTCAAATGTCAGGAGGGTTGTATTCAACTAAGCCTCCTGGAGGGATCAACTAATAGGCTGTCAAATTAACAGACATGGAGCTATAAGTTGCTTAAAACCTAGCAAGGCATGACAGCCTTCTTATGAGCCACAGTGGGGACAAATACAACCCTGGTATATTTTTACAGTTACATTAACTCTTTACCAACACACAAAAATAAGGTTTTAAAGATGCAGATTTTTATATTAGGTGAACAATAGAGCTGAACACATATGGAAACGCTTACCCAGCAGTTCCATTTTCTGTCCGAACATTCTGTAGACAATATGCAGTAAACAAATACAATAAGTTGTGTATACTGCAACTCAATGTACTACACAAGAGCAATCAAAAAAGCTCCATATTCTCCATTAAAAAAAAAAAGAAAAAAAAAACAAGCTTCATTTATTTTGTAGGAGGAACATACAAAAATAAAAGGAGGGATGGGGTTGAAACCATAGAAATCACTGTATTTTGCAATGTCTGTGCTTGCAACAATACAATGAAAGAAAGCAAAGCCCCAAAGAGGAGCCATATGGGTCCTCACAGTCAGGATCCTGCCTGGACAGTGCAATAGTGCCTAGTTCCAAGGCCTAAGGAACAGAGCTAAGGAAATAGGGGTGGTCACTCATCTCTTTTGTTCAACACATTAACTACATTTAGTTTTACCTGATTTCTTACCTTTCAACCATATGGCACCACAAGGTACCTCTGTTACTTTAGATTCGACTACCAAGTTATTGGGATAATACTTTGCTATTTCTCCATCCATCTCACTCCTCAGATCATTTGTGGAAGCATTAAACAGTTCAAGTCTCAAAACTCCTGTGCAATTCCAAGGGCGGTAACCTCTCAGTTATGAGAAGAACTATACCCACAGCATCTCACCTTTCAAACAGTCAATATTTTATGAAGGAATACTCTTATCACAAGAAACTTGGGCTCCCTCTCAGAAGGCTGTGGTAAATGACTCTGTCAGAAGCTTTCTGAAAATCTGAGGGCAGTATTGCATTGCATCTGCATAGCCCAGTGTCTACAGTGCCTACACAGTGCAGTATACATGTTATCTGTATATTTATAGTGCCTATTATATAGGATAGCGTCTGTATAGTTATGTGTATATACATATAATATAGTATCTATGCACTACACTGAAGGATCCCAGTTCATCCGTTCAGGGAGCCTTGCAAGTCCTGGGAGATTTGTCAAGTGCAACTTCCCTTTATAAAAAGACATGCTGATTTTCCCGCACTCTACAAAATGTACCTGTATGTCTGCTAATCCTAATTTATTCTACTCTTACCCACGTTGCATGGTACAAACACCAATTCCTCACTCTGTGGATCCCCCAGTGCCCTCGGGGGTCCTTCTCTAGCTGCTCTCATGCTCACCCAGCCCATTCCCTAACACTGAGCTCTTCCACAAGAGGTTGCACACAGGTGTTAATTCAAAGATTTCTTCACTCAGCCCCTCCATAATTACTGGGCAATAAACATCATCTAGTCCTTGCAGTCAGTTACAGCTCACTTGGTTTGAAAAAATTTTGATTAGCAGCTCAGTCCAAGAGCAGATCTGCTGCAGAGATCCTCATGAACACAGATGCCATACAACTCTTCTGGTTTTTTTCTACTCCATCTTCCCTGAGTGATTCTTTCACACCTTAAGTCTTCGAGGCTTTTAAGAAACTTGTCCAGGAAACTTATTTCCAACATAGCTAAAAAAAGTTTTACTATTTATACCCTCTGAAAACTGTTCTTCCAAGTTTCTTGGCTAGCCTTACTGTGCGCTTTACATTTCACCTGCCAAAGTGTGTGTTCCTTTCCATCTTTCTCACTTGGTCATGATTTCAGCTTTTGGAAGAATGCCCTTGTGTTTAAAACCCAGTCCTCCCCCCTGCTGCATGTGACAGCTCATCTGTCTGTCTCCTCATCTCTGCCCACCTCTCTCGCTGTTGCTTTGCTCCTTGCTCTTGAGAGGTGGGGGATTTGCTAGGCAATATGGGGTGGCTTAGTATTTTTTACTCTTTTTACCCTTCCTCCTGCTCCCTTCGTTTTCTTTTTCTGCAGACTTCCTGATCCTGGTGTGGGTCATCCTTCTGGAATCACTTCAGTGAAAGTTTCTCTTTAATTACTTCTGCAGAAACACTTAAATACACTCAAGGTCATTGCTTCAGAAGGGCCCACTGCAAGAAATCTTTGCACCAAATTCTGCACAATTGCCAGAGAAAGTCAAAAACATTTCTGCAGATTCCCTGACCAGTAATTTTTCAAAACAGTCATTTATGATACCTAAGGGGATTTGGGGCACCAGGGTGTCACTGCAGTTCCTACTCTAATGCTACAGGTTTCCCATTCACAAGTTGCGTGGACATATGTACGCATTTGGCCCATTTGCGTACTTATTCTCATGTCATGTCACTGATGCCTCAAGGTGCAAAAATCTAAGTAATGATGAAAGTCTTCAGTGATAAAGTCTGCACAAAGTAAACAGCTTGGCTCTGTTTTAGTGCTAAAACAAAACGGTAGCTGTATTTTAAAACAGCTGGGAGGTGTTGGTTGAATAACTACCTAACAAATGATTGCATCAAGGGTTCTAGTTCCTGCAGTTCTTTTGATTTCTTTTCTTTGCCATCACTTAGACAGCAAAAACACTACAGAATTATATGATAAGCTAAAACAGGAAACAGCAAGTGGACTTCCTGTAAGTCACTACAGACAAGAGACAGGCTCTATACTGATTATATCAGCAAGGGCAAAGTGGGGAAAGATCATCTGGTGTTTTTTGTTGAACTTTGTGTATTTCTGAAACACTAATATGAACAACGCAGTGTACTTAGAAAAATTTCAATAGTTATTATAACTTCAATGTGTCCCTGAGCTTATATGCTAAAATACACAAGATCACAATGCTTCCTAAATCTCTTAACAAAAAGGAGTCCAAGAATAGCAATGTGTCGTACAAATCTACACTGAAGTCTGTGAGGACAGCTTATAAAATCACTGGAGAAAGATTGCATCAACTGGCCAAAGTTATTTAGATATGGGAAAAGACAAAAGCAAATATAAACTGTTGTTGGGTGAAAACTGGTAGTTCAAATGTTAAAGTTTTTACTCCATGCTATTGCTTCTTTAGCTGCCCCTTCCTTATTACCCTACCCCTGCCTCCAGTAGTGGCTAGTATTACAGAAACCCTCTCATACTTAGCACCTGCAAGAGCACACAGAGAAGGCAAGTGATTAAATAGTTTTTCCATGGTAATATATTCCAGACCTTTAAGAAATACTACATATTGCTCTGAATCACAACAAAGAAGTTGCAGAATTGGACAGTTATTCTGCCTTCAATCATGAGTGGAGCAGGGGGAAGAATCTGCACACACACACACACTGCAGGCCTTGCAGTCACAGATGTTTTATAGGCTTCCAGAGTATAATATCCAGCAATGAGAACAATGAAAGGCAGACTCCCAGGCAGGCCAAACCACCACCTTCTGTGGCCTCTGTTACGAGGCACAACCTCAAAACAGCAATAGGAGTCTTAAGAGAGTCATTTTGTCAAGCCTGGGATGTAACTTCATGCACAGGGTACAAACCACCACAGAACCACACCATGTACCCAGCACAGATTTCTCTCATTAAAATTTAAGCTTTAATTGATTTTTAATAAAGCATTTGCAAATGCTTTGTTAAAGTATTTACATTTTTACTCACCAAGCCTAACATTATAACAACAAATACTAAAGGAGGCACATTAGCATAAAAATAAGGTGATGCCCAAGGCACCCTGCACACAGGTTTAAGAGGCAGGAAAAGGATTTACACCAACCTCCAGAGTCGGCTGAAATACTTTTCCCTGTTAGGGACAATGTGGTCCAAGGGAAATTGTAATGGGAGAGAAAAATTCTTTCACCTCTGCCTTGAAATCCAAGTCAGGGCGGTGGCAGCCAACCCCTTCGGCGGGACGTCTGCTTGCTGGGCGCTCACCCACGTGCCGGGGACCCTGCTCCTCGAGTCCTCAGCGTGGACGCAGCCACTGCCACCACGCTGGCAACCGAAACTGAGAGGGTGAAGCCTGAACACACGGCAAGCATGACGCATGGGGTCAGCGAGCTTCAGGTGGGAGGACATATGTGATAAATTATATGTGTTTCGTATATGTAACTCCATCTAATTGCCCCACCACTCTGTTTTGCCCTCAAAAAAATTGCAAGTAAAGCAGCAAGCTGTCAGCATTCCCTTGTCGAGCATAGCTAGTCAGACACATGCTTAACTACACTACTATTCAGACATTTCTGTTTATTCTTATATATAGTATTTTCTATAATACACAATGGTATATGATAGGTACCAACATTCACCAAAGAAAAGCATTTTAAATCTTGTTTATAATCTCAGATGTTTTAACTCAAAAAAGCAACAGTCTCACTAGGGACACAATAAAAATAGTCTCACAAATCCTAAACGAGCTTCTTTTTGTCTTTCTTTCTGAAGTTCCCCAATAAAAAGCACAACAGAACAAAGCTAACCTAAAAGCAAGGCCCATTAGCTTTTAGAAACTAATTTTTAAAGACAGGGCACAATTTATTTTAAACTAAGGTGCAGCACAAAGTAATCATCTCATACAAACAGCCACAAAAGAAAATAGGTTATTCACATCATCTGAACACATTTTTTTAGGCATAAAAAAATGCCTAAACTATGAAAACTATGAAGTCAGGAGATCCATTTTGCAGTTTAGAAACTGTTCCTGATGTTTACACATCAGTTTAAATAACTGCTTATGATGGGAACATGATGAAAGTTGTTGAGCATGAAAGAAGATACAAATGAAGCCAAAAGAGGCATCTTGGCCAGAACTTGATCTAAGTCAACTTGGGAGGGACCTCTGGAGGTCTCCAGTCTAAATGCCTTGTTCAAAGTAAGGCCAACTACAAAGCTGGATATGGTTGCCCAAGAGCACATTCGATTATAGCACAACATAGCGCAGTACTCTGCAAAATCCACAAATAAAGAATTTGCTCATGCTAGTGGAATTCCCCTTTCATTTACTACTGCTCTGGGAAGATTCAAATCCTAAGATGTTTTGAAAAAATGTAATTGCTGCTACAGCAGCCCTTAAGAACAGCAGTCATTCGGAGAAGACGCAAATCTGATCTGAAAATCCATTATTAGCCATTATCCTATGCTACTATGAAGGCTTGGAAAACTTAAATTGGTAGAGAGAAGACTTAAGGACAGGACACAGAGCTTAGGAAGTACAATCCTCCCAAGTTCTGTGTTTCATTTTAGGTTGGAAAGGTATGCTCAGGCCTCTCGAGAAACTTAGGCAGACAAAAGTCCACGCCGCAGGAAAATGAACGCAATCCCCGGTACATCTGCATTTCACAGTCACGTTCAGGGAGGTTTCTTTTTCCTTCTTATGCAAGAAAAATTTGCAGAGTATCCAACTTGCCTTCGAGATGCACAGTCTGCTTCTCTTGGTGCAGGCTCTACCCATACGTTGCCTTAATCATCCAAACGATCCCTGACCATTTTGTTGTCTAAGAGACACCTGCCAGCTGCCAAACTACACCCTCACTGCCAAAGATCCCGGGTGCTTCCAAGGGCTTCCAGCCAAGGGACCTGCCTGATAAAACAAGGATACAGCAAGACCATCCTGCTGCTGCCAGCTCTGCTCTCTGCTTCAGGCAGCAAAGAAACAGCTTTCTCCTCCTATCACTGACTGCCAAACTTCCAAGGTAGATCTCTTCTCACTCTATTCCATAATCATTACACGTATAACAGAAGCAGGCTACCTGGATGCCAGTTTAGCACAGACCAATCCACCTTCCAACCTAAACGATGATGCTACAGGGGATACTTGGGTGAAAAAGACCAGGGAAGGGTTATCATCAAATGATTCAAGCAAACTGCTTTTTTGAACAGCTCCAACATCCATTTATGAGCGCCCATACAGCTATCAAGGGAGTCTTGCTACTCAAATAAATGCTTTCTTGCAAAATACATATATAAATACCACCAAATTTATCCATTTCCTGAGAATAATTCTCCTCCATTTGGAAAACAAGAGAGATCCAAGAAAGAAATCCTTCTCTGCAAGGGAGGGATGTAGGCAGGAAGGAAATGTGAATTACATTCACCTCTGGAAAAGTTCCCCTTGAAAAAAACAAGTAAGGAAATTAGCATGAAGCAAAAAGAGTATGTTGGGCATCACTGCATAAGCAGGAGAGAAAACCTGGAAATTCTTAGCTCAAAATATTGCTGCCTCCCTCTGTCACTGCTGGGTTTTCTACAGTCCTCAGGAAAGAGAGAGGTGGAAGGGGTATTTCTGCCCTCAGGTACAGGGTCACTTTGAAGTTCCCTGCATGTCAGGGTCGCTACTTGATGGCCATCTCTCTATGCCATCCTACGGTCTTCTGAAGTAAGGCTATTAAAAACCATGTTTTTGCCTTTTTTATAATAAAAAGAATAAGCCATTGCTGAGCAGGGACAAAGGCTCTGTTGATACATGTGGATTAAATCTAAAGGGAGAAAGAAGGCTGTTCTATTAAACTGACAATTCTACACGGAGGGCTTATATCTAAATCGGTATAAAAAAAATCAACTTCTGTTTGGTCAAACCAACAATTATCTAGGCACAGAACAAGATCACTTTAAATATGTTCTGGACTCTCTACATAAAAGGATCCCTTCAGTTGTGTTTGTCTGTTTATTTGCTTTAAGACTATACCCAAAGTTTTGCATTTGCTTTGCTTACAAACATTTACATTTTGGCACTTAAATCTATTTCAAGTCAGATGATGGCTTTTTAGCTAAGTTGCTGCTATTGAAAAGAGTTCCTTACTCCATTTGCACTATTGCATTAGGCAGAGAACTGGCCTAAGTTTGGGCGTTCCTCTACTACATTTTTTACAAGTACATGTTCTACTCCTTTTCCTAACCTCTGCTCGTAGAGGGTTTTTTTCCCCCGTTCTTATTTAAGCAGAAAGTCCTCTTCCGTCCTTGCCCACCAGCCAGCAACGTGGCTGCAGTGTGGAGACCAAGGGAGAAGCCTGTCCTGCCAGAGCTGCAATCCTGAGAATGGCTCAGAGGTGCTTGAGAAACTGCAACCACAACTGGAGCCCCCAAATCCTGCCCAAACCTGCCAAAACAGAAGAATTCCCCCTCCACATCCTAAAACGACAAGCCATGGCTGACATGCATGGAAAAAAACAAGGGCTTGACAGAACATTTGAAGCACAACACTGATAATGACTATAAATGGACCAAGAATTGCAGCAAGAATTGCAGGATTTTTTAATAAAAATCAGATGGTACCTGGAACTCATTACAGAGCTGAGGCAAAGAGGACACTAGCAGCCTTTAATGATATCTAATGCATCATGCCATGAAGAGGGCATTGCTAACCAATACAAAGACATCACCAGAGAGCTCCAAATAATCCTCAAAGAATGATGAAAACCAAAATATGAATTCTCAGAAAAATAAGCTTTCAGCTCCATAGAAATGTTCTGTGAGAAAATATTTGTAGGAGATGCTACTCAGCAATGGGGAAAAAAAAAGCGTTGCATAAAAGCATGCTGGAGCTCCTTAACCAGGACTCCCTGTGGATGTCATTTGCTGCAAGATTATTATTTTTTAGAACACCCAAACACTGCACATGGTAAAACACATGACAGGGCATGAATGTACAGGCTGAATATAACACCGAGGGTGCAATGATTTTAGCTGAATCTTCTGCCATGAAAAATGTCACTCGACATCACTTAGAGAAACCACCAGGTGATGAGCGCTTTGAAACTGTTAAAAGCATAATGTCTAGCCCCCCAGTGCTTTAGACATGCTGTTTCATTCCATTTCACCTTAAATTCCATTTGCCAGGAAGGCAAAGAAACCTCTCCTCAGGAACAAGAGCTGCCGCAGTTATTCGGACACCGTCCCGGCCGACTGCCTCGCAGTTGCCACAGCTCAAGCTCCTGAGCAGGGCCACGCAGCAGCCTGTGGATCATGCCCAGACTGCCAACTCCCTCTGCCCCAGGGCAGCGGCTCTTGCCAGCCACGAGAGATGACACGAGACAGAGCGGATGGCCTATCGTGCCTGCACTTAGCCCAGCTCTTTCAGGCAGACAGGAGCTCTTGTGTTGATGTATGGTGTAAAGACAGCACCAGAAGATGCCTCAAGTTGTCTGTGACTGACAGACAGTAGATACATCAGTGCCATCTCCTTGCCAGAATACATAGAGGTCAAGTCTCAGACTTAACAGGGCATTTCTCACCTCTAAGAAGGAAGGATCACCACTTCAGTATCCATTTAATGTTGTCCTCTACAGAAGGCTGCAACCACTAGACCGAAGCTC
The DNA here is from genome assembly GCA_034781795.1 of Crypturellus tataupa. Taxonomy (NCBI): domain Eukaryota; kingdom Metazoa; phylum Chordata; class Aves; order Tinamiformes; family Tinamidae; genus Crypturellus; species Crypturellus tataupa. The sequence continues at coordinate 80,013 of JAWLRI010000969.1, read as the reverse complement.
GCTCAGTGCCGAAGCTCAGATCTTTAAAGCAGCTTGGGATTTACAAGCTGCTTAAGCTTGGTCTCAAGTGAGAAAAAAAAGAAAATATTTTACAAAGCCACCTAGAAACAGCTTACTGAAAGGGATGGCATGTTTCTGCTGCTCACCTTGTGCCAGTCGACGGTCTTATAGTCTGCTCAGCAGTCATCCCCACAGTGTCCTGCCTCCTGCTACCTACCTCCTTATGTGCCCTTACTGGGACGGGCACAGGGCTCCAAGGCAAGAACATCCCAGTTTTCCTTCCTTACCCTGGGAAGCACCCTTTGCTGCCAGGAAGCTCTGTTAGCAGGAAAGAAAGGGCAGAAGCAGAAGGAGCTGCAAGCCAGGAGAAGATCGCACAGGCACAGCATTTTTCTTATTGCTTTTATTTGGTCCACTGAGCTGTTAGAAGTTCAAACACTACATAATTCTTCAAATTACCATGAGGAGAAAAAAAAAGAAAAGAAAAAAAAAGAAAAAGGAAATCTGTTTATTCCGTCTAAAGAGCGGAATCTGTTTTGATAAACTGTCAGGGTCACCTTTCATAAGTCATATATGATAAAGCTGTCACTTCTCAGAGATTCAAAGCCAACTTTGTTCAAAATGCCTGCCAGCCTCGGCTCGACACAGCATTTCCCAGTAAGGAGAACGTGATCAGGCAACCAAAGAACTAGTTCTTCTTCACAGATCTCATACTGCTCCATTCTGTAACCTTAAGCAAACCTCATCCCTACTTACTACCTCTTTTCTCCTCTCTGATAAGCAGATGAGCACCACTGAGAGGAGACTACAGAGAATTCAGCTACCAGGAGAAATATTAAAAGAGAAATGGGAATTTAGTCACTACGGAAAGTGACATACTGAAACTGAGATTTATGCTGCACAGGGTTCCAGCACAGAACCATGCCCTTCAGTTTAGGCAAGCCTATTCAGTGTGGGCACGATTCAGGGCAATTGCTCAGAAAAATGTGTCAAGTTACACATGCTTTTTTTTTTTTTTATAGGCAAAACAAGGTATGTTTTAGGTAAACTTAAAATTATATTTACAGACAATCTGACTCCTGTATATAAAGAAGGCTTCCCTAGACAACAAACAAACATCAAGAAAATTCAAAACTAATGCAAATGATCTGGCTCTATAATCTTGCCTGTGTAAAAAAAGCACCAAAGAGGTTGGGCAACAAACAGTCTTAAATCTGACTTCCCTGACTCCTGTTCTGTTCAATACAGTAATTCTGTTTCACAAATTCTAAAGCACTTCAGATTTCCAAGCACACGTACTTGCATTGTATAATTCTGTGATTCATTCTGTGACACTCTCAAGGTAAAAATCATTATCCTCCCTATTTCACAAGGAAAGGGAAAGAAAACACATGCACCAATTTGTCAAATGCACAGGAGGAACTGAAAAAAAGGGCTGGAGTTGAAATCCACAGGGTTCTGAAATCTTCTGAAGCAACTTATTGTTTTGAAGACTTTTTGAGAATAGGATGGCAGACAGATGAAAATAAGTTACTAAACACACACATATCTAGGATCAAGGCAGCTGATTGGGTAAAAGCCATGAGAAAAGCAGGTTAAATTATTCCACAGTTGGAGGGGTATGGTGAATTATCTAACAGATTGCTGCCACCCATGTACAATGCAAGCAGTAGATCAGCCCACAGTATAATCAATCCTGCTTATTGGTAGCATCGTTAGAGACTCCCTTTAAACTTCATCATGTCAGGCTTTATACTTTCTACTCTGGAGCATTTCCATCGCTATTTTTTCCCCTCTGAACAGCATGTGACGAACACTGCCCAGAGCAGCAGTCTGCCTACACGTTATTAAAGAGTGCCCTCTAACGAGGCCACCGTTCCACTTCACACCACCAAGACAGAGTGGAAAAAAAATGAAGTGAGATTTTCCAGACACATCTCATTAAATGCCAAAGAGATCATATAAACTACATTGCAAATGTTCCTGACCAGACACTTCAGATTTCCTTATACTACACAGACTGTTGTTGGTACAGATCTTGGTTGGTGGTGCCACTTAAAAGAGAGATGGGAGATGACACAGTTCTGCTATGCCAAATGAGGAAAAGATAGTGAACTAAATGAGGAAAAAAATGGGCTAGAGAATCTGACATGCAAAACAAAGCTCAGGTCTCTGAGCAGTTAACCCAGTGCTACTTTTCCAAGATAAGCTGAGTTCTTTGCAATTTATTATAATCTATACGGAACTGCAGGATAACATTCCTATGTGGAATGCAGTCAAATCAACCTTTAAAAAGTAAGTGAAAAAAAACACAAATGGAGTGCACTAATCGAAGTGGAATCCTCATAAGTCTAGTTGCTAATACATTGCTGCAGCATAAAAATATCGCTTTCAAGGGATGCCTTCTTTAAAGAATAGCCACACAAAGTACAATGATGAAAGTGCATCTGTTACGTGTTTGTACAACTGGTACTTATTCTTACATCTATGTACAAAAGCACAACACACTAATAAAAGACCCTACAAGGACAAGACAGTTTAATTATTCAGAAAAAGCCCATATGGAAAAAATGATCTCTTCTCTTCAGAAGAGAACTGAGTTTTAATGATCACCATGTCAAGTTGTCAAAATAAAACTGTTGAACACCCTCTGAGGGTTCAGCATCTCTGCACAGCAGGGACAACAAGCACTGGCAGCCTACGCACTTGCTGCCCTCTCCCTCCCATTCATTTTACACCAAGGCACCGCCCAAACAGCCAGGCTACAGGCAGAAGGTGAAGGATCAAATGAGTGACCAAAATTTGAAGTGTCTGAACATCCAGACAGTTACTAGAAAGGGGCAGAAACTCCTTAAATTGTACTGCCCGCCAGCTCCTGTCAAATGACGCTTTTAAACTTACTCAGGTCCAGAGGTAGCAAACTCAGCCTCACCGCAGGACACGACTGTGTGAGTTGCAGAGCGATGGCCGAACTCTTCCCCCTTGACCGTGGATCTGCAAGGACCAAAGGAGCCTGTCAACATCCACCGCTTCTACTAACACAACACCCAGCTCCCACTGTAGCTATTTTAATTTAAGCAGGCATTTAAGCACCTACTTACATGTCATCTTGAAGAGACATGGATTCAAGTAAACACTTAAATATTTTCTTGAACTAAAACCTTATGTACTTACAAACATTTTTACTTCTTCCTAAGCATTTTTACTCTAAAGACCATGAGACTTTGAGTCACAAAAGATTAACAAAGGCAATACAGATATATTATAAAACACTAATAAAGTCACTGTCCTAACCCACAGATTATCAATTTGACAAGGACAACATCAGGAAATCTCCACTCCCATTCATGTGAATGAACTAACAGCAACAATTGCTTACCAAATGAGAAAAAAAAAAAAAAAAAAAAAAACAACACAATGAAGTTTTCAATTGCTTGCCTACCATAAACCTGCTTTGCGGGCTGGAAGCAGCTATTTTAGTATCATTAAAAGCAAAATTGCACTCCCTATTTCAAAAAGTGAAACCAATTTCCCTTCTTTTTTAACAGTCTGAGGTTTCAGGCCCCAGGGAATACTTTCCAAAAACACACAAACAATTGAATAATCTAGGAAAAACCCATGTGGATCAATTTTATACAGCAAATGTTTCCCAGGCAGTGCAAGTTCTTCCTGCGCTTTCTCTCACATTTTCAAACATTCCTCCAAGCACTATTATTTTCTAGCCAACTCTTTTTTCCCCTGACGTAACAACTTATTCCTCGAGGAGGTTCAGGCAGAGTTTGACATTAAAAAGATCTGCAGCAGATAGACTGTTTCCTGAATGCTTTTAAAAAAGGGACTTTTCTTTCGTGATCATGTAACCCGAACAAGAGTTAATGACATCACATGAGATTCAAAAATAATAATCAAACATCTTCAGAGCCACAGAGCAGAAAAATTCAGTTTTGCAAGATCAAAATTTTTTTCAAGATCAAAAAAAAAAAATCAAGTGAATATTAAAATATAGTTATCTAAGCTACAATGGCTGTTACCAGGAAAAAAAAAAATGCATACCTCTGCGATCTCATTTTTTAAAGTAAGATAACAAATACAGCTATTAACTGAGACGAGGGAACTCACGCATGACAAATGTTTAAAATAATGAAGTTCACTGAAGAATGTAATGTGCCCTAGTAAGGTAGCAGCACCGCTACACGCATAGCTGGAAGCGCAGCTCCTTGTACTGTCAAGTGCTCTGCTTTTTGAGGGAAGCTTCAGATACAGCCAAGAATGAACTGCATTGTAAGGCTACAGCAAACCCTGAAGCAAGCAAGCAAGCAAAAAAACCAACTGCATTATTTTAATCGGAAAAGAAGCACAGAACCACAAATTTAGACCTCCCTTGAACTCTACATATACCCTTGGCACAACTTGGAGGAGCAGCAGAAGGGGAAGGATCGTATTTAAATGCGACACTCCCACCTCTTCTCACTCCACCTCGGGGCGCACAGTGAGAATCATCGTCATGCACAGCTCAGTCACGTGCATTTACTAAAACTAATGGGACAGACCTCACCTACACTGACAGAAACCTGCAGATCTATGTCATCAGTAAACTCAATGGTTTAAAACTGAAGCAAAGGGTAGAAATTCTGGACCACTACAAAAAAAAATGAGCTGACATTGCTTTCTCTCTCAAAGTCCCCATCAGCAGCAGTGGCATCGCAGACCTCCAAAACTAGCAATTCCTGGCTCAGTATGAAGTCGCCAGTGCTATCCCTGTCTTATATACCCGCATCATAACTGCCTCTAACACCATTGCTGTTTAAATATTCAAACAGCATAGATTAGAACTTCTTGCCTTTCATTAATTTTTCCATTATTTATATTCACATTTACCTTATGCTTTATTAGTAACACTCTCCTCCTACAAAATTCCCATTATTACAACTTTAAAGAGGGTTAATGAACAGCTTAGTGCCCGAGTGGTATATTGCTCAGAGGGAATGAACTGTTACGTTTTATAGGTGAGGGGAAGGAAGAGTTTTCACTTTTTCCAGTATGACTAGATCCCAAAACGCTTCATCTCTTATTAGCTTCATGGTCCACTTCTGAAACTGAAACTCAGACATGGCTTAATTTCTCTGCAGGAAAAATTAATAACATATGATTCTTTTTTTTTTTTTCCACACCTTATACAGAAGTTTATTTGAAAACTGCAATTACCTCCACCCTCAAACTGGCCTAATTCTACTTACCGCCAGCACCAAGGACCATGCCCAAACTGTTATCCCAACTGAGTGGCAAAGTCAAGACAAAAGAACTTATTAATTATAAGGCTTGCTTGATTGATTTTTATCTGCAAATCCTAAAGCAGTACTTGCCCAAAATCATCCAACATGGTATTAATAGAGCTGGGAAAGAACTCGCTGCTTGGTCTCAAGCACTTGGACAACACTCACACCTTCCAGGCCAGTCATGCCATTTGGTCCTAACCCAACATCAAAACCACATGTGGGTTCACAGGAGAAACAGGACCTTCTTTTCTGGGAAAGCAGTTTTCCATCCTTCTCTTCTGATACAAATCAACTGGAATTTCTCTTTGACCCTCCCTGATCCCATGCTGACTCTCATTTTCTCCCACAAGAATGTTTTAAGCTTTTATCACTGGCCTCTACCAGAGCTCTCCCTACGCTACACTAACTTACTGGACATAAGTTCAATTAAAAGATGAAAATGGAAAACGTCAGGATGTTCAGTGCTCAGTGCACCTCATTTTTGTTAACTCTACTCCTGTAGCAGGTACTCTACTCCAACTACATGCATAGTGCTTCTGTGAACAACTAATGGCTCCAGGACACATGAGGGTGGACAGGACCTCTCAAGATCATCTAGCCCAACCATTCCTGCTCACGCAGGGTCACGTACAGGAGCGTGACCTGGACCACATCTAGTCCAGTTGTGAGTATCTTCAAGGACAGAGACTCCATACTTTTTCTGGGCAGCCTGTTCCAGGGCCCTGTCACCCTCCCATTAAAAGAAATTTTCTTTATTCTCAGCTGGAGCTCCTTGGATAGCACTTTGTGCCTGTTGACTCACATCCTGACTCTGGACACCACTGAGGAGTGTTCAGCTCCATCCCTACAACACCCTATGCCCCCATAGCTGCAATCTCCACATAAAGATCTGAGCTATAACAAAATCCTGCACAGTCTCACAAAGAGAACTCATCACACTGCAGAGAAATACCCCTCACATCTCCCTCTCATTCCTCTCCAAGCTGACCTTGGAGCACAACAGAAATTACACGTTTCAGCTTTACAAATTCATATTCACGAGGCTCATACTCATGACCAATGCTATGAAATCTTCCTTTTCCTGGGACACAAAATAAGGTTTTACTTAGCCTCTCTAGACTATGGTCTCTTCACATCTCGTGTTAGTCTGATACAATTTCTTATGATGAGTGTATCCAACTCCCTCAGTGAAGAGCTGAGTGTGCGGAACAGCAAAACTGTGAGTGTCAACAAACTGTGTGCAGGTCAGTCTGTTACAGTAACTTCTAATAGAATTACTGCCTCAAACACACAAAAAAGATTTTCTGATAGGCCGACCTGTATTCCAGAACACATTTGGTGGTGGTTCTCCACACTAAAAATTCTGACTATCTCATGCACTATCTACTGGCTTGAGCATGAGCATGTGTGAATGAGAAAAAAAAGTGGCACCACAAGTCATGGATTTAAGTGATTCCTGTGCCAAAAATATAACACATGGCCACGGGTAGTTCACTATTCTAGGACACACATGAGACTATTATAAAAGTCACCATTTCAGAGCTAGAAGCCAGGGTGAGTCAACAGATCCTCTAAGGGAGCCCATCACCTAATACCCTTTTACAAAAGCTACTAACCAAAAGTACTATGATCCTATCAAAACAATAAACTGAGACAGAGACCAAACATCCCTTTAAGGGAATCTGATAAAACACGAGCTCAGAAAGTCCCAACACAAAGATTACTCTCTTAACAGCCTCTTCTGAGTAAAAAAAATCCCCTCCTGATCTCAAATGGACTCCACCTGCAAACTGAGGAAAATGTAGCCAGCTGACCCCAAGGAATGGGATTCTTTGAACTAGTATTGCTAACTTGGTATCTAAACACTGATGTTTTATAAAACAGTGAAGAAATACACTACCATTATCTAACTTTTCTCTAAAAAATAATTTTAAAATCATTCCTAATCCCTGAAAAGCATCCAAAAATCACAAGACTAGTTTATTATCTTCCTTTAAAACGAAGCCCCTTCTAAACAAGGCAAAAATTCTTTTTTTTTTTCCCTGCAGCCATGCAGAGAATGAACAAGCAGACTCAGAATCACAAAAGGCCAGAAGGGCATCTGAATTGCACTGTTTTTCCTCAGACCACACAGACACACTTGTACCAGTAGCTCCCTGAGAACCCAGCTTTATGCCTTTCTTGTAAAGTGTGATCTAGTTTCAACTTAAAGGCTCCAAATAATGCAAAGACTTTAACCTCTCCCATAAATTACTCCCATAATTAGCCTCCAGCGCTGCTAGGAAACTGTATCACATTTAAAAGAAATTTGTGTAGCTTTGACTTCCAGTTACCGGATCTCACCATATCTTCATTGAAAACACTGAAAATTCTCCACTATCAGATAACTATTCTCCAGGCAGGGATTTCCACAAAGTGCCTGAGTCACTGCTTGACCGACATGCCTGACTAAACAGAGTTCATTAAGTCTTTTCTCACAGGCCTTGTTTTCCAGACCCAGAACATGTTTGTGGCTTTTTTTGAGACCTCCAGTATTTTGATTTCCTGCTTGAAGAGCTGCTGTAACTGGACCCTGTGTTCCAGTAACAGTCCTAGCACTGCACACACAAACACAACAAACTTCAATACCATTCTCTTAAATAAAACCAGCTCGTTTACCACCACACTTAAAACACAGTACAGCTAAATCCCACAAGTCACTGTCTAATCACTTCCTACCATACAGAGGTGGCAGTACCTGTTTCTGGACTTTACACCTTTCTTTAAACTTCCCACCCTCAGGTCCGTTTAACCAGGAGGCTCAAACCCTGTTGCAACAGCAGCACCTCTGTCATTGACCATCCCATCAAGCCATCCTGAGCAAACAGCACAAAGATTAAAGACTCTCTTTTCTATAATTTAAGTCAGTCATGAAGACCTATTAGTATCTGAACAAAGAACTGGAAAGTAACAGATCTGATTAGAAATAACTGACTCATTTATGTTTGACCGTTAATAATTAAGATTCAAGGATCTAAGCTCATTCTTAAATTTTGTCTTGATGCCACGAAACAGCACCTTCCTTTAATCATGCTTTATCATACCAACTAGGATTCCCCTAAGAAATTCAGGTATGCAACAGCAACTGTATTAGTGGTTGACTTGCTTAGCCAGTTCTTGTAACCTCCTCCAGGCAAAGGGCAGCAGATTTGTTAAAATGTTTGTTAAATAAAAGCAAAACACCCACGGAAGTTTTTCTAGGTATGAAGTGTGGCCTCAAGGTCTACAGCCATTCATTGCGTTTGCAGTACTCATCAAGTCCTAATTTATTCATTTTATTTTTTCACCTGCAATCGATATCAATTTAGGAGAACCGTACTTTTATTCTAACGTACATCCCAGCTTTCTATATACAGGAGCAACATTTGTACTACTTCAAATCCTAGTGCATTTTCCCCCTATTTTTCCAAAATGTTTAAAGTCGGTGACAGGGAACTCAATTTATTTATTTAAACTGGAGTCTTTTTGAACTAAAAGGCACTTATTCCTTCATGAAGAACAAACTCACTGTTCTGTTTCCATCACATGGGAAAATTGCAGCGTATCTGACCCAGCCGCCTCGTACAGACTAACAAGGCAGAAAACACAACGGCTCCACAGCGCTGCCAGCTCCAGCTCTCCTTTTACCCCACACACATCGGAGAACTTCGCTGCCTGCAGAACTGCTGGCAACGCCCGTGGCTTTCCCAGGTCCACTCCAATTACCTGTAATTATGTTAACACTTTAAAGTACCGTCACTTAATATTTCAGCTCTGTAAAGCCTGGAAAGGAGGCGGCTGCTTGTGATTAGGACCTCGCCATTTCCCTCGCTGCCCCTTCCCGCCCTGCCTCAGCCCCGCGGCTGCTTCCCCGCCCGCACCGTGTTCTTCGGGCCCCAGCGCGGGCTCGGGCTGCGCTAGGAGCTCCTCGCCCTCAAACACACGAGACGAAGGCGCCGCCGCGGCCGCCCCCGCAGCGCGCGGCGCCACCT
>JAWLRI010000969.1:53755-69126 GCA_034781795.1 Crypturellus tataupa | reverse complement strand
TGCACCTGCGCCGGGGCCAGCTGCCGCCCGCGCTGCAGGTGAGCGCGGCCGGGGAGCGGGGCCGGGAGCTGCGGCGGCCGCGGGTTCGGGGCCCCGGCCGGGAGCAGGGACGGCAGGCGACAAACTGAAGGGCTCCGGGGGCTCGGTAGTGGCACCGCTTCCCCGCCGCGGTGTTTTGTTGGTGTTTTCTGTTTTTATTTATTTATTATATTTGAGATAATGCCACAAAAACAGACTTTTCTGCATAACCTCTCCTCAAGCCCAAAGGGGTTGATCCGGGGCTGATCCAGGCTGCTATGAGGGTCTAACGGCTCCCCCGTGGGTGCCGATAGAGCGGGCGAAACGGGGAGCACCGCAGCCGGGGCTGCCCCTGCATCACCCTGCAGGATCTGCCCAGACCGCCCCGAGCAGTATGAAGAATAGTGCAGTGAATCACAGCGCTAAAGTGAGGGGTGCTGGAGGGTCCCCTGAGAAGGCGGCCGTCACCCTGGCTTCCCGCGCCGGCAGCACAGCCCAGCCGGGCAGTCCAAGGAAAGTCCAGGGCTTCAGGGCTGGTTCGTCATCCCGACACTGTCTGCTCGCAGGGTCTTTCTCAGAAAAGATGCTCAGGATGTTAATTCCCCCCGCTCAGTGTTACCTTGAGACGGCTGCCATGAGCTGTCTCCTGCTTTGATGACTCTTGCCTCAATTTAGCTTGCAAGCTGGACCGGGAATACCGATCGTGTAGGTGCATGGTGCAACATCCTGCAGATCTCTCGCTGTTGGCCTGCTCACGGCCCCGGGCTGTTTCGGGCGGCTCTTTCCTGCCTGACAGGCTCACTGGAATTCTTCCCGCAGGTCAGGGAGACTGGACAGGGCACAAAGAGGCAGGGCAGAAGGTGACACGAACTCTGCTGCAGGCTACAGAGTCTTCAGATTACAGCACCTGGATGGCTCATTACTTTGCATTTTCTTTTCCTGGAGATCACTGAAAACCTCGCTCAGCTCGTGAGGGGGGATGCGGGTGGCTGTGCGGGCTGTGCGTGGTGCCCAACCACTGACCCAGCAGCATCTAACGACTCTTTGGGACGTGTCTGTTTCTTTCCTTAGGCATTCGACAAGACAGTTGCCAAGGACAGCTCTCTAGCTGTTGGCTTCTTTCAGAGAGGGTTTGTCCATCTGCAGTTAGAAATGTAAGTGAAGTGCTTGCCTGTTTTCTTTTGGTAATAATTTATCTTCCTAAAAGTCACTTTTTCCAGTGATCTTAAACAGTTCCTGAGGTCCAATTTGGCCTTGTAAACTGTGTCACAGGTTGGCCAGTGTTATCTCCCGTTTACTAAGAAGAGTTACACAGCTCTGGGACATCAGGAGTGGCAGACTGGTATGTGACTTTACTATCCTGTACGCAAGGAAAAGGAAGTCACTCCTGCATGTTTATGCTGCCATTCACTTTTTGACTGGAAATGAAAAATATAATCGCACTGGTTGGTGGGTCTTTACATGTTATATGTGAGCCAGGACTTCCTAAAAACGGAGCCTGCCCAGGGTGTCTGACACTTGCTGTCTGCTGAGAGTGGATTATGTGGCCTGAACTGTGGGCTTCACTGGTTTAACATTGGGATTGCTCCATTAGTGTCACGACATTGACACTGGCAGCTTCCTTGATGCTGTTGTAACTCCTTATGCAAGCGGGTGCTGTACAGACCTTCCCAGACCCTCTGTTTCACCACTCGCACCCTCCAAGACAGCTGCTGCTGAGCCTACTTGCCCTGCATAGGATTGCCCCACTGCATCCCTCCTGATGGGGAATTTGTTGCCTTTTTGGGACCTGAATCAAATTCTGCCCTGAGTAAAAGTGGTGTAAATTCAAACTCATTCCTTCCTTAGGGTGTCTCTAGAGTTCTGCTAATATTGATCCGTTTGTGTATCTTTGATGCTCACTGGCAGCACCATTTATGCAGCCATCACTTCACAGCCCTGAGCTGTGTGCTAGGCCAAGCTTGCCAGAGCAGCTGGGCAGGGGTCACCGCTGTAAGTTCAAGGATTTGTTAATCCTTGTTCTTGGCACTTTGTCCTCCTGGGAACTGTGACTGCACTTCAGGTACCAAAAAAATTCATTCATCCCAAAAAGTAAAATAATGCAGGTAATCCCAGAGGAGAGCAAACCACATCCATTTTGTAGTAAAGACCAATAAAAAGAGGACAGAGAATTTTCTGTGGTCACAAGATTATGCACATGTCTCCAGGGAAGCACTACTAACCCAAGCTATTGGGAAGGGAATGATTTTCCTTGCTAGTCTGATTCTTGCACTGCCTAAGTAGAGTCTAGATGTTTTCATTCTTAACATTCTCTGCTTTGTAGGTATGAAGAAGCTCTCTCTGATTATCATATGGCTTTCACCCATCTAAGAAAGAACCCGTTCATCGACTACAAGCAGCTGGGGCTGAGATATGTGCTCAACGCATGGGAGGTAATGGTCACTCTGTGTCTCTGTAGTCCTTCCCCTTTGAAGGTGTTCATCAGATTTTCAATAATGGGTATTATTAACCTAACTATTTTTCCAGAGAGTACGGCAGCAGAAAAATAATTTTCTGTTTGCAGTTCTTTTTTTTTTTTTCTTTTTCTTAAAGGATCTTTGAAAAGCTGTAGCAAATTGCTTATAATTTGAAAATTGAAATTGTTCTGAGCACTTCTACAGCTCCTTGTTTAGGGATATATTTTTTAGCTTATCTGTGTAGATACACACATACATTTTGTGAACTCTTATGCTCTAAAGCAGAAATAGCTTGAAGTATAGATGGATGGGAACATAATTCGTTTATAATTGAAGCTTAATTTGTTTATGATGAAGCTCATGTGCATGAAAGTTTTTCTGACTATAGACAGAGGTTTTAATATTACCCCTAGGTCTAACCTTATAACTTGGGCTTCAAGCTGCTTGATGATACCTATCACTTCTATGGCACTTTCTTCTCTAGTACTGTTCCATGGAGTGATCCTGCCACATCCTGTTAAATAAAGACTTAAGCCTGAGTGTACAGTAAATATTTTTGTATAAATGCAGTGTTTTAATAGAAGATGTAAGTGAGTGACTGTAAGTTTCATTTCTTCTCTGAACTGAGTCTATATATGTGACCTGAAAAGCACATTCAGGAAAAGGTATTCAATCCTTCATTTCTACAAGAGGAGTGAAGCGTCATTGTGTATCTCAAACCAAGCGTGCCCAGGAACCTGTCAGTCAGATTTGTTCATTTTTTGTGTGCCTTTTACCTGGCAGGAAGAAGTTTCACTTGCCATTTGTGGTCATTTAAACTTGATTGCTTTTAAAAGTTTCAGTGTCTTTGAACAATATGAATATCCTCAACACTCCTTTCAGTCAGCTCACACACCTTGCCAACAATGAGCTCCCCTTGAGGAGTAGTCAGCTGCAAAAAAGCCCAAGGCGCCTCAGGAGGAAATCTGCACCCTCCTTGGTATGAACAAACAGCTCCTCCCTCCACATGCTGTAGACATTGCCAGAATATGGTGCTCTGCCCATGCTGACACTCTGGACTCAGAATCTGCCTCCTGATTCAACTGTATCTCATTCTACTCAGAACTAGCTGCAGCTCTCTTGCTTTAAAAATAAATATAAATAAATCTTTGCAGAGAACTGTGTCATCAGATTTCCCCACAGATTTTCCTCACTGCTATAGGTGCTGTACAGCACTGCAGCAGCGCAGTGCCGCCTGGGGCAGTGGCAGGAAGCTAAAGCCACCTTAGAAAAGGCTGTTGTGTGGAGACCCGAAGGAAGAACAGCAGTCCTGGACCTGGCCATTGAGCAAGTGCAGGTAAGACTACCACTTCAGGCTGTTTCTGGGGATACACTGAGCATAAGTTAAAAAATCTAAGACAAAAATGTGCCAATTGTTACATGTTTAGTCCCTTCTGCCTATCCACCTGCATGGTCACCTAGTGATAGAGCCTAAGGCATTTTGAGCAGAAAGGATGTAGATATACATGGAGGATGTGATACTCTTCCTTTTGGGGCTAGTTCTAAATAACAGGTTCCTGTGAGCCTCAGTGCAATTCCACTCTTGCTGGATCAGGAACTACTGACAGTTTACTAATTTACTTTGCATGGAAGAGTCATTATTTTGCTACATCCATACTTCCTTATCACTTTTGTATCCTTCTAAAGGACAATGGCTTTTTATAGACTGATACTCTCCTCTAGCACCACCTTTGCCCTCTGCACCAGTGTGTTATATCTGCTATTGGATGCCACTCTGTGGGTGTACAGACTCACTGAACAACAACATTCAAAAGCAACTAGAAAAACTGATCAGATTTGTTTAACGACCTTTACTTCACTGCCCTCCCTTACCACCCATCCAAAGTCAACAGAGTCAGCCTGTGACTCAACACTGAGTAGTGGCCTCTGTGATTTTGATTTCATACACAGGTTAAATCTAGGTGTCGTTTTTCAAGTTCACAGCCATAATTTTTGCCCTAATGCTTCCCTGTAGATTATTTCCTACAGACAGAGAAGCATTACCTGCTTTTTGCTGATCCTAATTTAATAGTAATTGATGGCTTTTCCTTGATCTTCTTTCCAAACCCTAGAAGCATCTGTTTTTAGAGCCCATGCAGGTTCCGCCTGGGGAATTTTTCAGACCTCGAAAGAAGGAAGTTGAAGAGCTGGATGCAAAAGATTTCCTGGGTAAACCTAAGGTAAAAGGTAACATCATCTTATCTACAGAAAAATCAAACATAGCATATAAAAACATGTGACACACATAATGATTAGGATTAACAACCAACAGGTTAAAATCACAACTTCTGACATCTCCAGAGAGCATTACTGATGGCCTGGACATCAGTCCCTGCTTTGGGATCTCTCCCAAAGCAGGGTCTCAGGGCTTTCAGCCACTCAGGACATCTGGGAAACACAAAATCAGATTTATTACAACTGCACCTTCTTCTATCAAAACTGCATGTTGCTGCTACAAAGCCTTCTCCATCTTAGTCCGTTGTAAATCTGAGAAAGTGAAGCAAGTACTTGGGGAACCCTGTGATTGTCATTTTGCTGACAATTACATTTTCAACAGGAGTAGATTTCTCTGTCCCACTCCATTCCCAGTGTGACAGACATGCACTTGGGCAACAAACATTTTGTCATGTAGTTAATAAGTCAGCAAAGAATTTCTCTGATCTCTTCTGTGGCCATGGAACATGGCATAAATGTCACATCAGAGATCTCTTCAGACAACAGGGACAAGGGCAGTTGAAATTGTTTTGGGGGTCCAGCTGTGCACTTTTCATGATATGCCTGACCGCTAGAGGGGTCAGAAGGAAATAAGTCTTAGTGGCTAATATTTCTCTCTCTTCATGCAGTTTGGATTCAATAATTTATTTATCTTCCTGCAGGTGATCTCCTCCATCATTCCCAATGATGAATACATTGGCTTCGAGCCTCTTAGGCCTCAGGTGAGAGGACATAGCTTTGAAAGGAAGAATACACAGCAATATCATGCTGTTGTCATAAAGCTCCCCAAGTCTTGGCACCATCAGCCTAAGGGGGCATCACTGGAAAAAAAAAAAAAACAGTTTCTACCTGTGAATCCCCCATATCAGAGCAGATACCACAGGGTCTTTCAAAGCCAGCTGGACTGCTGCAGCATTGGCTGGAGGGGACTAAGGTAAGAGTGCGTCTCCATCCCTTGGAAGTTGGATGTTAGTCTCCTCACCATGCCAAAACAGCAGTGGAGCCTCTGCTGTCCTCCACATATATTTGGAAAACAATGTTGTAAATTTGGCAGATAAACATGGCTGTCTTTGACTGTAATATGAGTTACCTAAAGTAAAGAGTAGGGGGGGAAAAAACTTGAGTATTTTACTCTCTACCTAGTGGGATAAAGAGAGAGGGGGAGAAACTGAAGGTGCATCCTGGTGACATGTGGAGCAGCAGATTGGAAGCTGTGGTGTGGCAAATGTCGTCGAAGGGGAAAAAGAGAAAATAATGTGAATCTCCCTCTCTTTCAAGAGAGGAAGATTGCTTCTTGCTCAGTCACCTACTGTTCTAACACAGATGCTATTTCCCCCACAGAAACAAGGCTTTTATGAACCCAGTGCCGATGCTCTGCAGTAAGTGGCCAGTCCTACCCTGATCTCGTTCTTCTCTCACTACTTCTGTTCAGAAAGTCATGTTTTGTCCTCTGATATTTTTGTTTTGAAGACTCTACAAGATCCACACCTGCCTTTCAAGCTTGGAGAGAATGCTGAATGTACAAAAGGCTTGTGTGGCTGCAAGAGATGCTGCAGCTAGCGAGAGATTTGCAGATAGCTCTAAATCAAGAATCTCAGAGCACTTTGCAGGAGTCAGTGCAACGGTCTGGGGAAACAGATAGTAATCACATCCTGGATGGGAAATGGGATTGTGACTAGTGCTGGTTCCCAAAACAAAGCTTCCAAGTGCTAGCTACAAACTCTGCCCTGCTAAGCCAAATTCAGCCCTAGTTCAAAAACTATTTGGGGGCTAAATTTTAATCATTGTTTTGATCTGGAAGATGTTTATTAGCACAGTGGAAATGTGGCAGTTGCTTTTGCGGCAATCACATTTCAAGCTCTTTTTGTTCCTGGTTGGAACAAAAGAGTAACAATAGAAATCAGAATTTGCTGCCAGCTGAAAGTTTTGACACATGCCATTTTGCACCAGTGCAGTGTTTTAGATAAATGTCATCTTGGGATTAGGGCTCCAAGGTTACTAACAGTACTTTCATTTCTATTCTTTCTAGGGACCGTGAATCAGGCTACTATCGAGTTTTGTCCCATTTTTACCCTGAGGACTCAGAAAAGTTGGCAGTGAAAGCCAACAGTTTGGTCTTTGTGCTGACTAGAGGAGCAGATGGTTGGGCTACAGCTATACATGATGGACAGGTAAGGCCAAAGCATGGACCCCCCAGTACTTCCCAGACAAGAAAGACCTGACCTCTGCCTGTAAGCAGGATCTCACTGCAGCCCTCTGAGTAGGCGCTTTTGAGACCCTTCCGTAGCACTCCAGAGCAGGAGATGTGTTCACAAACTCATTTCCATGGATTAGTTGCTAGTCATAGGTGTCTCTGATACGGGGTTCCTGCCAGCTTCTCCCATTCACCTCTTTACTTTTCCTAAGTCATGTTTGTAAAGGGAGTGTATCATAAGGCAACAACAGTCTATGCCAATGTGAAATCATTCAAAATACTCAGATTTGAAGCAGTGAAACTGTGAAAAGTTACAGAAGAATTTGAATATTGCAGTTGACTGGTTGCTAAAGTGACAGATGAATTCAAAGTCAATAAATATATTACATGTTGGAAAAAAATGTAATTACTCATAATGATCAGTTGATGTGGATTAAGAGCTACATCTACCATCACAGCAAATTTTTGGCTCATTTTCTTCTCTGCTTTGTGTTCTGCAGAAGCTGCATATACCAGCTTCTCTCCTGGAGCGTGTTCCTGCCCTAAAGATGGATAAATTGGTGAGTTGCTAATCTTGTAACTAGAGGGAGAGGAAGAGACCAAGAAATGCATTCAGGACATTTGTTTGCAAGATTAGCACAGGAGAGGATAACTGCATGTTATTAACACATGTTGTTTCACCTTGAGCAAAGACCAAGTGCTTTTTGAACTGGAATAGAAAGGTTAAGAGCAGGAAAAAATGCACATTTATTCTGTGCATCCGATCTCTTACCAGCAAAATCTAAGAGTCTGCACATATGTCCAAGCCTCAGTGGCTTTCATTTCAGGCTGACCGAGGTCATTATAACCTGCTGCAGCCCCTGTCCTGAACAGTGGCCTTGCTCAGTTTCCAGTGTCTTCTGCTCAATGCTTTGCTGTGTTGCTCTGTTGCAGAAGATCAGCAATGGGATCCCCCTCCCTCCAGCCAAGGTGCCTCCCAGTCGACTCCCTGTGAAACAAAAGCCAGGTAACCCCTGGGCCAAGGATGTCAGTGGGTATTACCTGATTGCTCTGCCAAATCTCACTTTTAGGCGTGTGTGAGGAGAGGCAGCAGTGGCTGCCTCCATGCTAGCAGATTGCAAAATATTTTTTTGAGATCTGTGCTTTCTGCATGCACTGTTGATGTGTTTTGTTTTGTTTTCTGTTCTGCAGAATCTCCTGAAGGAGAAAATGCCTCTGCAAATGATGATGTTTCCCAAACAGACTATAAGGTGAGATGTTTTACAAATCAAAAGCTTCACAAAATAAAGCTACTACAGCCTCAGGAGAACAAAATTGTAGAAAGTGCTAGAGGAATTCCTAGCCAGATCCCACAAAATCTGGACCTGAGATGCCCAAAAAAATGACTGGAAAAAATTCTGTCCATGTTTTCATTCCAGAGATGGCCCTTTCATTCTAGAGACACGTTCCTTCCTCCACCACTCCTATGCCTGTGACCATACTACTTTGTGAGGCAGCCCAAAGTTGTGACTTCCCAAAGCAGTGCCCAATTTTCACCTTCCAGGGAGCTGAGCTGTGCCAGCTGGAACTGTACTAAGTGCTCAGAAATAGTTTGTAGGCTGTTTTTGTAAGAGAGAAGTCTCTGAATTACCCACCCTTCCCTTTCCTCTCTTCCTGTGAAGTATTTTCTAAGTACTGCAGCAATTTGAACATTCATATTTGATTTCTTCTGGGGACAACAGCCTTCTGTGTTACTGTGGGCTTCAGATCTCCATTAACTTTGTTGCCTTTGGCTTTGCCCTGCTTATCCAGTGATTTTGGAGTCATTTTTTTTGTCATCTGTGCTTTAAGCAGAAAGGCAGCAGAACAGATGCAGCCCTTGCCTGCATCTCTCCATTTGATTAGAAAATGGGGCCTTGTTTTTTAGGTACAATCTTATATGGATTTGGGAGGGGTCTGTGCCATTCAACTCAGAGACACACTTCTGGGGGTCACAGTAGGAACATTAGATCCTGGGCTATGACCCATCACATTGTTTCTGCTCTATAATTCAGATCCGTGTTTTGACACTGCATTATCATTATGTGGTGGCATTGAGCTGAGAGGTTTGTGTCTGTGTCATCTCTCTCAATATGAGAGAGACTCCTGGATAACCAGATTGTCCTAAAATACTGTGCTGTGTTTCTTAATAGATCCCACTGACACAGGAGGAAGCATTATCCAGCACAGACAGACCTGCTGTGCTGAGAGTCCGCTGCGACTGCACCATAGCGCTGAGAGCAGGCGAGGTGCCGTCTCTGCCAGACCTGCGTGCTCTGCTCAGGGAGAAGTTCAGCCAGCAAGCAGAGCAAGGGATGTTGAGGTACGTCATGGAGCAATCCAGGGAGCATCCGTGCCCTTCGTGCATGCACTGACACCTGCAGCACATGACAGAGAAGCTGCAATGGTGACCACTCAGTAGACCAGGGAAGCTCTGGAGACCCAAAGGATCTTCCCCAGAAGCTACACAATGATAGAGAAACAGGAGTGAACATGAAGAAAAGCTCTGTACAGGTGCAGCTGATGTGTGTCTGATTTTCCTCAGCTCAGCTCAGCTTTTAAAATCCTTTAGGATTGATACAAGGCAATTTAGGAGTGAGAGAGAAATGTGAGTTAGTCCTGTCCTGAGATGTGCCTGACTCTTAATATCCCTAGAGGAATATAGTCAATATAGTCAAGAGAATTCAGGATCTTAGCCTCAAGCAAAGTGTCCAGGCACACAAGTTTCTCCCTGACAGGGTCATGTGTGTCCAGTGAGCATGCAGAGAACCACAGTGACAAGCTGAGAGTTGGTTTACAAAGGAAGCTTTGTAAGACTCAAGGTTTTATAGTGCTAGAATTACCTCTAAATTTGGCTTTAAGTCAGGTGATTTGATTCATCTCAATGAATCATTGCAGCTGCAGGCATTCAGACAGCAAAGAACTGGTTGCAGTTTTGGGAGAGGAAGATCTGGCAAAGAGATGGCAACAGTTGGCAGATGGCAGGCTGACACTCTGGTGTGAGGTATGTGCGCTTTATGTGACCTGCTTTTATGCTGTGCTGGGCTGTAAGGTAGTCTCTGCTTTACGATTGCAACCTCTCGGCTGGTTTTCTGCCGCAGGGCTCGGATTCCCCCTCAGGCAGACCGGTCCTCTACAGGCTGCTGGCTCAGCATGATTACCTGGCGCAGGGGCCAGGGGACCTGGAGTTCAGCAAAGGAGACACCCTGGATGTCCTCTCCGAAGGTAGCTCTTTAGTCCTGTTGACAACGCTCTACTGGGAAAGGCTTTCAGAGTCTGTTGCAGGGAGGGAGTGGGGATAGTGAGAAGTGAGATGGCTGCAGTGCTGTTTCAGGCTTGAGCCTTCAAGATGTGCAGGCTTGCAGCAATGAAAACTTTCATTAAGCCTGCCCGTATGGGCTCATGCTACTCCTTTATGTTTTTTTCCAGTGAATGAGGACTGGCTTGAAGGACACTGCAATGGCAAGACTGGCATCTTCCCCAAATGCTTTACAACTCAGTCTGGTTGTGATACTACATCCCTATAGGCAACAGGGACCTATTCCTGCCGGACTATGCAGAGAGCCCACTGCCATCAGTCCTGTCTCCCATGGGTCAGAGATACTAGTACCAGAGTGCCAGCTCTTTCAGACCACAGCCAGCCCATCAAGGTGCTCTGATGAAGTTGGCTACACTGGACAGGAGATGTCCCACACCTATGGATCCCATGGAGTGAGGTCCAGCCATCTGGCAGCATTTTTTTCTACAGCCTGTCCCAAGACTTGTCATTTTTACCTCTTTTCTTACAGTGCCAAAGATATGATTGTCAGTGTCAGAGAGAAGTTTGAAGGATTTGCTATTTGGCTACAGGAAATGCCCATGCATCAACCAGAGGAGCATACCTAGACTTCAAAAGCTCAGACTAATGGGTGGGAAGAAGCTCTTCTAAATGGAGGAGTTTACAAGCTCCCCCTCTGCTGCTCAATTCAGTTTGGGGAAACCGAGTCTTGCTCTAATGAGGCTGAGTGTAGCTATTTATGAGAAGGAGGCAGACCCAGTGTCCTGTGCCCATTTGCCACACTTTCTCATTTGCACCAGAGATCAAGTTGCTGCTCCCTTTTTGAAGGCCTTCTGTAACTGGTTCACACTGGGGTATTTGGGGTGACATCAGGGGTTAGGCCCAGCATGTATCAGCTCCATATATCACCACAGCAAATACCTGGGGATTTGCAAGAAAGCAAAGGGCACTTGTCACTTCAGTGCCCAAGATGCCTTTGGCTCTTTTACGAAGTCCTTGAAAAGTCTTGTCTGGATTTTATTGTCCCATCCCACGTGAGCAGCAGTCTTGCCACGGAGGAGAGGAAGCTGTGGAAATGCTCCTGCTCACAGGGGCTCTGGGCTATGGCAGAGGCGCTCACTTGGGGCTGGGAAGAAATGCCTGTCTGGTTCCTCCAGCTGAGCTGTGCTGGGCAGTGCTGTTTTAAATAAAATATTCAAGTGTCTGGAGCTGGAACCTGCTGTGGATTTAGTGTCTAACTAAGCTGGCTATGTAACCTGAATATAAAATAAACACTGGATGAGTGATGGCAACTCTTAAATCAACTGTTGATTATATTTTTTGTTGAAATGTGGCAGTAAGGATTTTAAAGACATCTGACAATCCATCCTTGGGAAAAAAGTTTGTCACATGTTCAAAAAAAAAAAAAAAAAAAGGAAAACAAATAGATCTTGGTTCAAGTCCAGGTATCCAGTGCACAGCACAAGATACAGAAAAGGTTACCCCTCTCCTCTGAGCAGTCCCAGATTGGGGCCTTATGAGAGCTTTGCTGGCCACCACTGTTTGCCAGCACTGATTCTCCCTCCAGATTTGAAGAACAGACAGGATTGAATTTATCTGGCTTCATCTTCCAACCACCAAGTCTCAGTCTTTGTTAGACGGACTGAAGAAGTTTATAAAGTCAGAAGTCTTTTCCTTTGGAACGATGTAGAGAGCTCATGTTCAATTTGGCATCTTTGAGGTATTTACAGACATGACCTACTCAGACCCTGTAAGACCCAGATGTGTCTTATGCCATCATCTTTTTCCAACTTTTTTTATACCACTTCTTCCTGCCTTTTTCATGGTCAGGGATCTCCTAATCGATATCCAGGGAACTACTTGAGTCTCCAGAAACCCAGGAGAAAAATGGCCATCAAGCCCGCCACAGTGGCCAGTGCAATGAAGAAGATGGCACTTGCCCAGAGTCCAGGCTGCTGCCCTTTGACGTGCACCAGAGCTTCTGTGGGGATCATATTGGTGAGGTTCAGCATGAACCCCAGAGTCCAGCCGATGTCCGTGTTTGCTGCCTGAGACAAGAGCAGAAGGGGTCATCAAGAAGTGCTTTTCCAAGACACCAATCAATAGCTTTGGCACAACAGACCGACAAGCACCTCTCCCAAGAGCTGCCCCAGCAGGGATTTCACATACGGACTTGGCTGTTACAAACCTGGTCTTACCAGCACCAGTTACACAGGGCTTTGACTGTTTTCCCCTCACCAAGGACTAAAGGGGAGCTGAACATGAATGACTCCTATGATCCAAATGTGCCCTCACATCTGTGTCCAGGTGTGACCTGCATATCATTTTAGATTGAAACTTTTCACTTCTATGATCCTTTGGGCTTCAGTATATTATGCTGCATATGGGTCAGGGGCCACCATCCCCCCGTGTGCACTCATGTCAGTTCTGCTTCTGATCAGAAATCAAAGTTAGCAAATCTTGCCCTGCCCTTCTCCAATCCCCTTAAAATTAGCTAATGTCCTCACCTGAGTAAATGAGAGAGCAGTAGCTGTCAGAGGCTTTGGGGCAGTAATTCTGTGCTGCGGTCACTGGGTGGCAGGCTTGAGGCAGGGATATCTCTTTAGCTCAGTGGATTCTAGGGATTTTTATCCTGAGTTTCCTTGCCAGGGAAAGGATGTAGCTAGCAGCTGCCTCCCCTCAGGGCTCTTACCTTCTTGCTGAAGTGGATGCCACTCCATGTATGCTCATCAAACTTGTAGCCGTCGAGTAGCAGTGTCAGGATGTAAACAGCAATGGAGCAGTACATGTGCAGGCGTTCCGTCTCCTGTGGGAAGTCCTCCACCAGCTTTGAGGGCCATCAGGGGACACAATATGATGAGGAAAAAAACAGATGCTCAGAAACTTTCCATGTCCCAGGGAAGAGCATGGTGTGTTCTTTCTGGGCATCCCAAGCATCACTCTTGAATAACCCCATGACTAAAGTAGAGACACTGGTACCAAGAACCTCTTTAGCAGCAATCTCTTTCCAAGGTGAAGCTTCTGGACTGCCCCTACCACCCCCAGGCCAATGTGCCTGCCTGTACATCAGACAAGCCTAACTGTGGAAAGAAGACTCAGAATCTCCACAGGAGATTCCATAGGAGTTGCATTGGCCTGGATAGGCACAGGGCTCCTGTCTGCTCTTCATAAAGCTCTTACCTCTTTCCAAGTATTGTTGCAGAAGGCCCAGATGGTGGAGTTGACATGGCCTAGAGACTGCTGGCCAGTCAGATTCAGGAAGTGGAAGGTATAATAGAACCCAGAAAATGCCTAGGAATAACAGAAGGCTGTAGAAGTACCCAAAGATGACAAATAATACATTGTCTTTCTTCCCCCAAAGAAGTCCCCTTTGCAGCCATTCTAGGTTGGGGTCAGTATTGTCATCTCTGCCTTTGAGGAGTGAGAGAGCAGGGCACAGAACACGGGAGGGCTGGCTGAGCTAGGTGCAGAACACCTTGGTGCTACTCCTTGAGCCAAATTGTACCCAAATCGAGGTTGTCCTTTAACTAGGACACAGAGTCCCAGCTATTCCCAGGGTTCTGCCTGCAGTACAGGTTTGAGGACCTGCCAAGGACTATGAGCCAGTAGGCAGACACTAGGCTTGCTGCTGAGCAGGGAAACCTGAGGTATGTCCTACAGGGACAAGATCTTTCCTTTTTCTACAAGTATGTCTTGGACATTGAAGGAAGTGGCAGACCTCTCCCAAGTTAGGAGGAAAGGTTTTAGCCCTAGGGTCCCCTCTCTTCCCCACTTTCCAATAAAGAGTGGAAGAGGAAACTTCAAGCCCTTGCCCTCCCAGTGCCACAACCACATGGAAGGAGGGCTCCTTACGAAGAACTGTCCCCGCACAGGGGGCTGATAAATGCTGTTGAACCCACATGTCCTGTGGGCCCCACAGCTGAAGTTGAAGAGCTTCTCGATGGCTGTCTTGCACGCTGCTGGGTCTCCTGTCCCCGTCACCGTGAAGACCTGCGCACTGCTGGCTGTACTTGGTGTGGGGACACAGGGACTGTCGTAGAGGGCTGCTGCAGTGACGTTCTCCTGGTATCCCTTTGGGTAGCAGGGGTGCAGTACCTGCTGGGGAGAAGAGCTGCCCTAGAGGGGACAGGAGCTGTTAGTGGCACTTGGCTGGGGATGGCAGCCAGACCCTTCCTGCACAGCCCACCCCGTGCTGAGACCCACCCCAGAAAGCAGGACCTGGAGCCCAAGAGGATTTGTGCATAGCAGGATACATCCTTTGTGGACATGGCTCGAACCAGACCACAGCAGCAGAGCTCTCCCTTTCTCCCCCACTGCAACCTGCCCGCGTTGGGACGCGCTGCTGTTGGCCATCACCGTTCAGCGCTCCCATCAGCTCTGCACTGAGCTGTGCAGGGGCTCAGCCGCCTGCCACATCTTCTGGCTTGTTCAGGGCTGCAAGGAGCGCAGACCAGCTAGTGCGAGGCAGGCACTGCCCAGTGCGGTGCCTGCATTCCCTGGCCTCTCCTCCTGCATGTGCTGCAGCTCCTGCCGTGTCTGGAACGCATTCTCCACGACATGGCAAGGGCTCGAGCACATCCCTGCAAGCAGTGCCCGGGACAGTGGGCAGGGGCCGGCTGCAGCTGCAGTACCTCACACAGAGCCGCCAGCAGCATCTTCAAGGCCTGCGTCTGCCCGTAGCACAGATAGCTGTGTGTGTAGAGCGAGTAGTTGGTACCGTAGAGCCTTAAGAGCACGGAGGTGTTTTGGTCCTCAATGATACCTCCGGGCTGGAAGGTTATTTGTGTAGAGGCGCCTCCAAGGTCCAGAGCTCCCAGCACCTCTGTGGCCTGGGGATGTTCCCATTTCTCTGCAAAGGAGAACTGGCCCCGCCACAGAGCACGTTTTAGCATGGAATGTTGAAAATTGCCCTCCCTGCCCCTTTCATCAAGACCTAGAGGCAGGTTCAGATGCCCCTGAGACCTTCCACAGACCAGATCCCTGCTACCCCCTTGCATCTCAGCACATCTCTGAGATGAGAGCCCTTAGATGCTTCCCATCAGCTTGGAGCCAGTGACCTTAAGGAGGGAAAGGGCTGGAGAAGCCCCTTTGTCTGCTCTGTTTGCAGGATCTGCTGGCTCTAACATTGCTGCAGCCCTGTGTTACCAAAACCAGC
>JAWLRI010000969.1:0-34218 GCA_034781795.1 Crypturellus tataupa | reverse complement strand
CGCGCGCGGCGGGGGCGGCCTGGCAGCGGCGACGCGATGCGGGCGGCGCTTTGGTGGCTCTGGGCAGCGCTGCTCGCCGCGGGGCGCAGTCTGCCCCGGCTCCGCCTGTCCTACCGCGGTGAGCGGGGACCGGGGTAGGGATGGGATCAGGATAGGGACGGGGCAGGCGGGAGCCTCACCTGCCGTCGGGGCTGCAGTGGGCGGGAGGCAGCCCCCGGGGGCAGCTCTGTCCCAGTCGGCGTCTGAGCAGCTCCGGGAGCCACGTCTGGTCCCGGAGCAGGAGGAAGGCGCCGGGAGCCGCCCCGACGGCGCTGCCGCTGCCCCGCGGCCCGGGGGCTGCTGTGCCCGGCGGCTCCCGCTGCCCGGGCTGGGCTTTGAGGTGTGGGGGGGGCAAGTGCGGCGGGGCCCTCTGGACCGGGAGTGTTTGGGTTTAATTAACTGCTCGGGCTCCTTGCATCTCCCCGCTCCGCTAGCTCCGCGTGGCTGCTGAGTTCAGCTAAACGTGACAGCTGAGGGGGAGGATGGAGCATCTCCGGCTGTGCATGCTGTGTAAAAGCCATGACATTGGCTTTAAAAAACCCTTGGCTAATGCCATCCCCCCTCTTTGCGGGAGGGACAGGAGCTGGAACAGCCCGGGGAGCTGCTGTGTGCAAAAGCTGCTCGCTGGGGCTCGCCCAGGCAAGTGTCCTGTACTGGCACACCGAGAGAGCAGCACGGGAGGGAGGTGACACTAGGACATGGGCTGCCTGCGTCCCTTGGTCCATCCTAGGCTGTGGCTCGGTGGCAGGAGCTGGTTTTGGGGCCTGGCGCGCAGGGACTGGGTGTAAGGTACCCTCTATCCAGATGCGGAGGCACCGGCCGCAGTTGGGCGAGCAGCCCCTCAGGGCTGCCTGGGTTTTCCTGGCTCCTGTGGGAAAGGAGTTTGTTTTGAGGCTCCTTTTGAGCTGATTATTCTGTTCCTCATCCAAATTGGAACCAGAAGCTGAGATTTCTCATGGAACAAGTCCTGCCACTGCCTTTTCCATGAAAGAGAGGAGGAAAAAATAGGAAAATGAAAATTTCAATTAAAACCATCAGAAGTCTGTGAATGGTCTCAAAAAGCAGAGCTGCTGAAATGCAAAGCTGCTTTTGCTTAGCTTGTCAGTGCGGGATGTGGGGGCTCTCGGGGCTGCTCCTGGAGCAGGGAACAGCCCCATTCCGAGCAGCGACTGCAGAGCAATGGGGCTAGGGAGCCCTCCCTGGTCTATGGGGAGCAGGGTGCTGCCCTCCCTGGAGCAGGGATGGGGAGGGAGCATGAGGCCAGTGTAAGATGAGGAGCAGCAGGAATTCACGGGGCTGGGGGGGCGGGAAAGCCCTGCCCGAAACAATAAACGGAGCCGTTTCCTTGGCCGCCGTTATTGCGGACTGGAAAAATATCATTGCTGGTCAAGAATAGGAGGAGATGGCTGCATGTTCCTGGGCCGGGCCTGGAGGGACGGGGAGCTGGGAGGGTGCAGGGTGCCTGCCAGGGAGAGGGGATGGGGCAGCCCACCAGCTGCTAACAACCCCATCGGATAACCTGAGCAGAGGCTGCTCTGGTGCTCTGCTCTGCAGGGACCGGACCCAAACAGCGCGTGGGTGCTGGGGCCGAGTGGGGGTTTCCTGAGTCCGTCTGGCTGCCATCCCAGGACGGGCGCCTGAGGGACATGGGGGCATCCTGGGATGCAGCCGCGCTCCTCAATGGCTCTTTGTCCTCGTCCACATGGCCATGGCCTGGGCCACCTCAGCTGCGGCTCTGGGAGTTTTTTGGGGAGGGTCCCATTCCTTAGCAGAGGGGGCACAGGGCCCGCTAGCCCCCAGTCAGCCCCATTGGGCTGCCCTGGTGCCCAGAAGAGCCAGGCAGGTGCTGGGCCGAGGTCGGCAATGGGGAGAGGCGCCCATGGCGAGGCCGGCGCCCGCGGGCTCTTTGTGCTCCGCAGCGCTGGCCGGGCGCCCACTATTGTGTCTGCCGCTGGCACCCGCACGAGTGAACCCGCCGTGGCCGCGGAGCCCCTGGCGGCACCGTTATCTTGGCGTGGCCCGGCACGGTGGAGCCTGCAGATAAGCGCCCTTTCATGTCCCGCGCACTGGCGCACGCGCGGCACCTGCGCCCGCATGGCGCCCCTCAGTACCCCAGGGCACTGGCGCCTGATGCACTACCCCTCGCCCGGCAGAGCTGCTGAGCACCAACCGCTCTGTCCTCTTCTCGGGCCGCCGCGGCCCCTTGGGCTTCCGCTGCCTCTACCTGGACGAGTACCGTGACCGGCTCTTCGTGGGCGGCAAGGACGTGCTCTACTCCCTTCACCTGGACCGCCCTGGTGCTGAAGCCAAGGAGGTGAGGAGACCTCCCTGCCTCAGCCGGCTACCCCTGCACCGAGCTGTGCTGGGGCTCAGCAGCAGAGCCCTGTGCATTCCTGAATGCCAGCTTGCTGCCTCCCTCTGCCCGCTCCCCTGGGGTGGTCTTTTTCCCCCAGTGCTGTGGGCAGAAAGGAAATGAAGTGCCCTCATGACGTCGGGTCACCGTGCCGGGGACGAGGGCTTGTGTACCTAAGGTGTCCATGCTGGCGCCGCACTGCACTGAGCGCCTCGCGCCCCAGCACCCGTCTCCGCTGTGTTTCAGATCCACTGGCCGCCCGGCCCCGGGCAGACGGAGGAGTGTGTCCGCAAAGGGAAGGATCCCGCGGTGAGTCCCTGTCACGCGACGTTGCCTGGGGGCCCCAGGTGCCACCTGATTCTTCCCGCACCTCCCCAGTGCTGGCGGAAAGCAGGGCACAGAGTCTGTGCCCAAGCTGTGCTGGGCTCTGGAAAACCATCGATGCTCTGAGCAGTGCGCGGTCTCAGCAGGGAGACAGCCATGGAGGAGGGGGGCTGTGTTGAGGGTCGCTCCATGCCCGGAGTGAGGTTAGAGTGAGCTGTGGGGTCTGGCCCCATCCTGGCCTTGCCCTGGCAATGGGAAAGCTGCAGCTCGGTCAGGTTCGGTGGCTCCGTCCCCCCAAACCTTATCCCCCTCTTCAGTTACTCTCAATTCCCCGCGCCCTGACACGAAACAGAAGCGGTGCAGGGGGAAGGCCCCCGCAGCTCCCCCGACCCAGACTAATTGCTCCCGGGAGTGCCGGTCCTGCTCGGCATGTTTATTTTGCAAGCTCTCGCCAACAGACCCAGGCTGGGGGCAGGCTCAGTCTTTATTTTCCAAAGGTTTTTTTTTCCTTAACTTGCTATTTTAGAGGCTCTTTGTGAAGGGAAAATAAACAGCGGGGAGGCTGGGAACCCCCCGGGGCAGCTCAGCGGCCCCATTCCCAGCCCACGAAGGGCCTCGGCCCCTGTGGTGGGGGGAGACAGCGGGAGGCGCGCGGGACTGGCGCTGGCATGGGAGAGCCGAGCACGGCCGTGCCCGAGTGGGAGCCGATGGGAATAACAGGAGCGCTGCTTCCAGTCCGGATGTGTCCCATGTGCAGCTCCTCGGCAATGATAGGGACTCTGGGTGGTTCTGAGTGGAGCACCCACCTTGCACCACTGCTGCAGGAGGCTGGGTTGGGACCCCATGGGCTCTGCGATGGGGTTTCCTGCCCACTCTGAGCCCTGAGGCAGTGACCTTATGCCTCCAGGCCCAGCCGTTATCGCAGCTCTCCAGGCCGCCCCCCGGCATTTCAAGTGGCCTCTTAGGATCGCAGAGACCTGGCCCCATCTAAGGCTTTGTCTGTGATAACCAGGGAGCCCCTTTGCTGTGGACCTTCTCCGGCAGGAGATTCTGGGAGAGCCCTGGTGATCCCATGTGGGTCAGGGGTGGCGGGTCCTGCCCTGGGGACAGCGTCGATGTCACCTGGAAAGGCTGAATAGGGGACAGTACCGGTGGCTGCATCATGGAGCTGCCCTTCCCTCCTGGGCTGAGCATGACGCGAGGCAGTTGGACAAGGTGCTGAATCCCCACGGTCACTGCCATGGGAGAGGGACAGCCCGGGTTGTTCCCTGCAGATTGGCGCGGGCGGCAGCGCGGCATGGCCCTGGGTATCCGTCTTGCCGCTCCAGCTCCTGCGTTTCCTCCCTTTGTTTCCCCCGGCGGGAGCAGGTGGGGAGGGAGGGCCCCAGTTGGGGCCCCTGGGATTTGCCGGCACCGCGTGGGAATTTTCCCTGGCGGCTCCCAAGAGGTCGGTGCCACCATGCCAAGCCACCGAGGCTGGCGCGTTGCCCCCACACCACTCACCAGGGTGCCCTCCACAGACCGAGTGCGCCAACTACGTGCGCCTGCTGCAGCCCTACAACCGGACCCACCTGCTGGCATGCGGCACGGGCGCCTTCCACCCATTTTGCGCCTTCATCTACGTGGGGCGTCGCGGCGAGGTAGGCAGCACAGGCCCACAGCCCCAGCGCCCTCTGCGCCTGCTGCCGCTGCCTCACACTCTCTCCCTGCTGCCAGCCCGCCTTTGGCCCGCAGCCCACCGGCATCCAGAGTGGCCGTGGCCGCTGCCCACACGAGCCCGACCGCCCCTTCGCCAGCGCCTTTGTGGGTAGGTGGCCAGCCCGGTGGAGAAGGGGCCGTCGAGTGCCCTCGGTGTGGTGCTGAGCGGGCGCTCTTGCAGGCGGGGAGCTCTATGCCGGCCTGGCCGCTGACTTCCTGGCGCGTGAGCCCGTCATCTTCCGCAGCATGGGTGCCCGCGCGGCCCTGCGCACTGACCCTGACCAGCGCCTGCTCAGCGGTAACGATGGCAGCAGCAGGCGCGAGTGGGGCTGGGCTGGCGCAGAGCCCCGGTGGGGTCCCTGCCCCATGCGGCCGGCTCTCCAGCAGAGCCCAAATTCGTGGCGGCCTTCCTGATCCCGGACAGCGATGACCGCGATGACGACAAGGTCTACTTCTTCTTCACGGAGAAGGTGGTGGAGGCGGAGGGCAAGGAGCACGCTGTCCTCAGCCGCATGGCGCGGGTCTGCGTGGTGAGCGCTGCAGGCACTAGACAGGCTCTCCACGTCCCTAACTGTCATTCCTGAGGACAGTTCCCTGGCTGGGCAGCTCTCTGTTCCCTACATTTTGCTTCCCTGAGGGGTTAGCATGGCAGGGCACCTGCAGTGTCCCCTGGGAGGTGACACCAAGCCTGGCTGCATCTTTGGGTGGAAAAGCTCTGGCCATGCAAGCACAGGCTTGGAGGGCTCAGTGTCTGCAATGCCCACATATCCCCCGGCCTTAGCCCTGCCATGGGGAGCTGGAGCTCTTGGGTGCAGCCAAGGGTTCCTGGAGGGAGCCACAGGGCCACAGTGATGGCCCTGACCCTCCCCGTCCTTGCAGAACGATGCTGGAGGACAGAGGGTGCTCGTGAACAAGTGGAGCACCTTCAACAAGGCCCGCCTGGTGTGCTCCGTCCCCGGCCCCGGTGGCATTGACACCCACTTCGATGAGCTGGGTGAGGGGCGCGTGGGCTGGTCCCTCGGCTGCGACTCCATGGAGCTCATGCTGGCTCTGCCTGGGGCAGTGATAAATGCTGCACTGGGGCTCCTCTTCCCCAGAGGACGTCTTCTTGCTGAGGACGAAGGATGAGAAGAACCCCGAGATCTTCGCCCTCTTCAGCACTGTCAGGTAAGCTGCCCTGCTTCAGCGGTGAGGTGAGGGCCCGGCGTCAACGCCCGTCTCTCCTGGCCAGGAGGAGCTGCAACAAGACAGCGTCCAGCAGCGGACAAGCAGCAACACAAGTGTGTGGAGATGCGCAGGGCAGAAGGGGCTGCTGGCACCCTGTTCCCGTGTTGGGGGACAGGAGGATCCCGGCATTGGGATCTCATGTTAGGAGCGTGTTCAGCAAGTGCTGGTACTGGTCAGGTGTTATCCATGCACAGCATTGGACGCCTGGGGGTGGATTTCTGTCCCTGGGATGTGCTAGATCCACCTGTCTGTGCAGGAAAGGAGCACCTGGGCCTGCTGGCAGCTTGCTGGCTGGTCAGCTTGACTTGGGCTCGCTGAGCATTGTCCTATGTCCCATTCCAGCCATGTCTTCCGGGGCTCCGCCGTCTGCGTGTACCGCATGGCCGACATCCGCGAGGTCTTCAATGGGCCCTTCGCCCACCGGGACAGCCCCCTGCACCAGTGGGCCGCCTATGAGGGCCGGGTGCCCTACCCGCGACCTGGCGTGGTGAGCAGCCCCCCGTCTGGGGGGCACGGGGCGGTCTCCATCAGCCTCCTGACACCCTGGGCTGCTGGGAGATGGAGCTGGTCTTGCCCCCATCCATGGTGTGGGATGGTTCCTGCAGGATGCCTGGCATTGCCAGGGACTGGCTGCTGAAGGAGGGAGATGAACCCCACGTTGCATGGGGTTCCTCTGCCCAAGGATGGGGTGGGAGAGGGACGGCCAAGCGCAGGGCCAGGCTGAGTGGGGGCCACTCTCGGCCCCGCAGTGCCCTAGTAAGACCACGAGCCAGCCTAGGCACCAGTACAGCAGCACCAAGGATTATCCCGACGATGTGCTGCACTTCGCCCGCGCTCACCCACTCATGTACAAGCCCGTGTACCCCCGGCACCACCGGCCCCTCCTGGTGAAGACCGACCTGCCGCTCCGCCTGCTCCAGCTCGTCGTTGACCGCGTGGAGGCCGAGGACGGGCACTATGATGTCCTCTTCCTTGGCACAGGTGAGGTATGAGGATGGCACAGGTGCATATGAGGATGGTCCTTGGGGCATCTGTGGTGCCACCTGGCTGTGGTCCCGCTGCCCATGGTGTGGCCGCCATCTAGTCTTTCTGAGCGAAAATCCCAGAGAAGGATTTTACCTCTAAAAAACTACCAAACTGATCTGCACTTTGCCAAAGGTAGCCATCGCCTGCCTGCCCCTTCTGCCCCATGCGCTCTGCAGCACCATGTGTGCCTGTTCCGCTAGGGAAAGTGGCATTGCCAGCTCCATCAGCTTTTATTTTGCCTCATGCTTTGAGGCTGCAGCCATGTGAAAATTTCTTGCTCGAGATGACTCTAGAGCCCGTCTGGATGAGTGCCTGGAGGTCCATAGCAGATGCATGGAGGGTCCCTGTGTGCCATCTGTCTGGCTCCCAGCCCTTGCCCCAGCAGGGAGGCACTGGGACACGGAGCAGAGTGCTGCCCTGAGGGTGCTGGAGACCTGGTGCTGTGCAGGGGAGCTCGTAACAGCCCAGGGCTCCTCAGTGCTCTGCTCAGGGGCAGCTGCATGGCTGGTCAAGCACAGCAAGAGGCTCATGCCCTGTCCTCCCGCTTCCCCTCAGATGCAGGCTCGGTGCTGAAGGTCGTGGCCCTGCAGAACGCAGCCTCGGCCGCCGTGGAGGACGTCGTGCTGGAGGAGCTGCAGGTTTTTAAGGTGCCCTGTGCCACCTCAGGTGGAAGGTGGCTGGAAACAGCAGATCTCCCTGTATTCCCCAAAGCCCCAATCTCCCCGGTGCTCCTAGAGGCCCCGGTGTGAGGGGAGGCGCAGCCTGACACTCACTGTCCCTCCACAGGCGCCTGTGCCCATCACGCAAATGGAGATCTCCGTCAAGCGCGTGAGTGCAGTTGGGCTGGGGGCGCGGGCTGGGCTGAGCCCTCCTGCCTCCTGCCCCATCGTCCCCGTCTTGTGTTGTCCTCCAGCAAATGCTCTACGTGGGCGCCAGCCCAGGGGTGGCCCAGGTGCGGCTGCACCGGTGCGAGGGCTACGGCACAGCCTGCGCCGAGTGCTGCCTGGCCCGGGACCCCTACTGCGCCTGGGATGGCGCGGCCTGCGCCCGCTACCAGCCAGCGGGCAAGCGGCGCCAGCGGCGTCAGGACGTGCGTGCTGGCAGCGCCGTGCAGCGGTGCCCCGAGCAGAACCTCACCGGTGAGAGCAGTTGGCGATGAGGGCCCCATGTCCCAGCTTGCGGCAGTGACAAAGGCTCCCCTTGTCCTTCTTCTTATGGTGCCACCACCGTGTGGGGAGTTCGGGGCTGAGGCAAGCGGTACTCAAGGGTCCCTGGTGCATGGAGGGGGTCATGGCCGTGACAGGGTTGTCTGTGGGGGCAGAAGGGGCCAAGGCCACCCCATTCGTGGGGCGGCTGCAGGGCCCAGGCTGCAGCTCTGAGCCCTGTCCCGCTGGGCACAGCGGATGATACGGAGCGCGTGGAGGAGCGTGTGCTCTATGGCGCGGAGCACAACAGCACCTTCCTGGAGTGCGCACCCCGCTCGCCCCACGCCACTGTGCGCTGGTTCGTGCAGAGGCCGCCCGACACGCAGCGCAATGAGGTGGGACCCCGGCCCCTCTCCCTGTCTGTGGGCCGTCCCCGTGGGACCGCGCCCCGGGACGTGCCCCCCTCCGCCTCCTCTCCCGCGGCAGGTGAAGCCGGATGAGCGCATCCTGCAGACAGAGCATGGGCTGCTCTTCCGGCGCCTGCGCCGTACCGACGCCGGCGTCTATTCGTGCCAGACGTTGGAGCGCGGCTTCATGCAGACCGCGGCCCGCACGGCGCTGCGCGTGGTGGCAGCGCGGGGCAGAGCCGCTCCGCGAGGGCACGGGGTGCCGGCGCTCTTGGCGACGGGAGAGCGCAAATGGCTGCTGCGCCCCTGGCTAGTAGGCGTTTCACTGCGTAGCGTCCAGGCGTTCTAGAGATGCCTCTGTGCCACCATCGCTCTGCACTTGATGAAATGGGAGCATCGCCGTAGGTTGATGCGGCTACGCTTTGCTTGCGAGCAGGAAGCGGCGGCTGTAATTTAATATGGAAATGTCTCTCTTCCAGGTCAGAGCGGAGCAGGAAATAACTGGGCAAAGGGCCACTATACTGAAGGTGCTGAATTAGTTGATTCAGTGTTAGATGTTGTAAGAAAGGAGGCAGAAAGCTGCGATTGTCTCCAGGGCTTTCAGCTTACTCACTCCCTTGGTGGTGGCACTGGCTCGGGCATGGGCACCCTTCTCATCAGCAAAATCCGGGAGGAGTACCCAGACCGCATTATGAATACTTTCAGTGTTGTACCTTCCCCTAAAGTATCAGATACTGTAGTAGAGCCCTACAATGCGACACTCTCTGTGCACCAACTTGTGGAGAACACAGATGAAACCTACTGTATTGATAACGAAGCACTCTATGACATATGCTTCAGAACACTGAAGTTAACTACCCCAACGTACGGTGATCTGAACCATTTAGTGTCAGCAACCATGAGCGGTGTTACCACCTGCCTGCGTTTCCCAGGGCAGCTTAATGCTGACTTGCGCAAGCTAGCGGTTAACATGGTGCCCTTCCCCCGTTTGCACTTTTTCATGCCTGGCTTTGCCCCTCTCACAAGCCGTGGCAGCCAGCAGTACCGTGCTTTAACCGTCCCCGAGCTAACGCAGCAGATGTTCGATGCGAAAAATATGATGGCGGCGTGTGACCCACGTCACGGCCGCTACCTCACGGTCGCTGCTGTTTTCAGAGGACGCATGTCCATGAAAGAGGTTGACGAGCAGATGCTCAATGTTCAGAACAAAAATAGCAGCTATTTCGTTGAGTGGATTCCCAATAACGTTAAAACAGCGGTCTGTGACATTCCACCTCGTGGCCTCAAAATGTCTGCCACGTTTATTGGTAACAGCACAGCTATCCAGGAGCTCTTTAAACGCATTTCTGAACAATTTACTGCCATGTTCCGCCGAAAGGCTTTCCTGCACTGGTACACAGGCGAGGGCATGGACGAGATGGAATTCACAGAAGCTGAGAGTAATATGAACGACCTGGTGTCTGAATACCAGCAGTACCAGGATGCTACAGCTGAGGAGGAGGGGGAGTTTGAAGAGGAGGCTGAGGAAGAGGCGGAGTAAAAACCTATGCAAACGAACACCTGTAAATTTTGTTTAAAGCTGTATGAACTCTTTCATTCAAAACTTCTCCTGTCTGTGTTGTGTTCCTCTTCCTGTTTAAAAGTCACTCCAAATGCTGTACAGGCATCATTAAAGTTTTTTTTCGCAGTGCACAGGCTTGTCTCCTCTGTTCCTTCTGGTAAGCTTTCCGGGTGCTGTTGCCGAAAGTAAGAGCGTAGCTGTGGCGGAGGGCTGCAAAACAAAGTGATGGGATGTTGAG
The DNA here is from genome assembly GCA_034781795.1 of Crypturellus tataupa. Classification (NCBI taxonomy): domain Eukaryota; kingdom Metazoa; phylum Chordata; class Aves; order Tinamiformes; family Tinamidae; genus Crypturellus; species Crypturellus tataupa. The sequence goes on along the minus strand of JAWLRI010000969.1, from coordinate 24,200 downwards.
CATCAGACATCTGTCCCCGTGCCCTTGGCAACCTCGTTTTTCTCCCCAGTCTCTTAACAGGGTAAACGCCAGTAACTAGCGGCACTGGACACAGCCTGCGCTCTATTTGCAGGGAATTGTATAAAATGACACCAGAGTGTTTTTTTAACAAGCCCGCTGGCAGCTGAAGATACAGTTAACAGCAAGGATGGAAGTCCCCTGTAAAGGTCTAAATTTAGGTACCTCTGTGGGGGCTCCTATTACAGGTGATGGGGCAACTGTCCAAAGGGGTCTGACCTGGAGAGCCCAGCAGCTCTGCAGGCTGCAGTGGAAGCTCTGGCTTGGTTGTAGGTGCCTGGAAGCTGCAGCTTAACTCCTATCTGGAGTGTAAACTGGTACTGGCCAGTCCCCACGCTGATAGCGTGGATATTTCTGGAAGAAGATAAGCCAGCCTCACCTAGGGCTGATCCTCTGCACCCTTTTAGCAGCATAAACCTAGCAGAGAAGCTCTAACTTCCTGATCCGGAGTGCTCCATAACAAGCTCATTTCCAGCTATGGTTGAGGTCAAAAGTAATGCCTGAGATCTTCCAATTTCAGCCACTGGAACATCCCTTGACAGAATCAGATTTAAGCTAATATCTAGACATCTCAATTTATTCTGCAGGTTGTATAGCTTCTCTTGATCCGGTTAGTACCAACCTGAGCCCGAGTTACACTGTTTTGTTTCTTGAAAGTGTTACCAGCCAAACAAACAGTCACTATGGAGACAACTAGGGTTCAGTGTTAGCTAAACGGACAAAGGAAAACATTTGCTCAAAACGGTCTCATTGAGACAGGCAAGAACAGCGTGCTGTCCTGCTGAGGAAGTACTGCTCAGGGGTCTTAGTAGTGAGTGATAGTGGGTTACGTTTCTGTAACTCCTAAAATAACATATCTTTCCGGAGTTACACTTTATCATAAATATAATAGCTTTTTCATAAGCTTTTCATTAGCTTCATAATAGGGGGATACTTCTGTAGAGTCAAAGATGACCAAAAAAAAGCTTTTTTTGAAGCATTAGGTAATGCTTGACCAGGCAGTGGGGTTTTGTCTCAAACCTGATTTTTAGGTCCCCCCTCCCCTTCACCACACAGACAGGACACGTGCCATTACAGCACGTTTTTTTTCTGTAGCATCAGAGCAACTGCAGCGTCTAGGCTCAGTGTCTCCTCCCACAGAAGGAGGAATGTGATGACAGAGGTTGGGGGGATTGTTTTGTTCTGCCCCCCTTCCCTATGCCCTGTACGTGATATTAAATCACAGCGTTCCTCTGGGCTGCTTTTGTCCCAAAGGGACTGTTAGAAGGGACAAGCAGAAGCTGTAGAACTCAGTTCCAGGCAATCTGTTAAATTCTTTGGAAGGCCTAAACCTGATGATTGCATTAGCAATGTTTAAGCATTTAGTCCTAACAGAACTTCCTAGCTAAATCTTTTTCTTACCCTCCTTCAAGAACTTACCAACTATGTATAAAACTTTTTTTTTTTCTGCATAGTTTTATTTAGATGAACCTTTGCAATGCCCTGCTGTAAGTTACTAGATTCATAATTCATCATTCTCCACCCATCTCAAATTCAATTTTGTTACCAGTCTTTGAGTCCAACCTGCCATGACACTCATTTCTCCTCACTTTTTCTTTCACTTCTTCCCTGATTTCTTATGTTCACTACCATTTTCCTTCCGTTTATTGCATCAAGTACCAATCAGCTTAGGTTTGATTATCTCCAAACTTTCCTCTTGCTTACACATTACTGACACACCAGTACTTTGCCCTGTTAGTCCAATATCAACTGCTTGTTTGTTGAAATTTCAATCTGCCGTTTTCATGCTTTCTCTCAAGTGCAGAATTTCCCTTTACCATTGACAAAGCTACTTTACTCAGACCTCTTCTTTTTACTAAAACCTATAATGACAGTAATTAGGTAGACACCACAGGGAAGCCACCACTTCTCTTGATGGCTAACATCATTTTGCTGCAGCTTTCTTGTCCTCCCAACCTGTTTGTATTACCTATCTTTTGCCTTTTAACAAACATTTTTGGAACAGCAATCACTTTCTTAATGAAGATATTGTGATGTGTACCATAAAGCAGGTGAGCTACTACTGAACACCCGTCACTTTTGGGGGGATTTGCAGCTGGAAACTGCAGAGAAACACTGCAGTAGTCCAGACTTGCAATACAGACCATGGGGTTTCCTATGGGAAGGCAGAAATCCTAGTCCTTGGCAAAGACTGGAAAAAAAAATTACTTCCAGTATGGGACATTTCAGTAACTGCTCTCTATAGCACTTTTGCTATTTACCACAACTACTACTTCTAAGGCTAATTAGTTCAGTGACTTTTGTTTGCCTTGGGCTGATAAACTTACTTGGTACAAAGCCCGTATAGAAAGGGATCAGTCCAGCACTGGTGTAAATTCTGTTGTTAGGCCAGTATGACTGTGGTAGTCTTTTGCCAAATTCACAAACTGGGTTTTGCAGTAAAAACTGGAATTGAAAAAAAAAAAAAAAAGGTATTGTTCATTTTACAATGTAGTTTGGTTACACAAGTAATGTGATTTGACTTTGTGTGAATGGAAATATTTAAGCTAATGCGAAGCAGTTCTCTTACCAGTCCCATTTTCCTCTGATTAGCAGCTGCTTGCAGCCTCCTTTCTCCCACTTTGCCCCTGAACGTGGTGAAGGAAAAAGCCTCTCCAGTGGTGGGTTTCATAGCTGATATCCCCCCACAGGAGCCCACTTCAGCTTTCTGCTCTCAAAGTATGTCCAGGCTCTCTGCAGGCTGAACTGCACTGATCACTCTGGGGCACCATCCACAAGCTCCAAGGACCTCGTGTTCGTGAATCGTGAATCTGACGGCCGCCGACCGTCACCGCAGGAGCTGGACGTCTCAGCTGCTGCGACTCTGCAAATCAGCAGCCTGATGTTCTGTCACCTTCACCCAGTGGGATTTGCTGACTCCCACTCACGGCCATGAGCCGGTGATTCTCAGGGTAGAAGGAACAGGGAGGCTTGGGGAGCGTTAGCTAAAGGGAGGCTAAATCATCACTCCTGGACCCGCCGCCTGACTGCAGAGGTCCAGCGGAGATAAGGGGACACCCTGAACAAGACGGCAGGTCTGCAGATCGCCCCAAAGGGCCAGTAAAGCTTCCCCAGCCTCCCGAATGTGCATCCTGCTCGAGGGCGAAGGGGCAGCGTTCATGAGCCTGAGTGAGCAGCTGGATCCATTGAAACGCTCCAGCAATGGCCTGGATGGCCTGGTTCCTGCATCACCCTCAAAAGCGGCACTGAAGCAAGAGGATTTCATTATTGCGCCTGAGGTAGACGCTGAGAAATGATCCATGGCCCATCCTAGCACATAACCCAGGGCAACACAGATTTAGGGCAGAAGATTAGTGGCTTGAAGTCAGAAGCCATCTTAGAACTGTCCCAGGAATTTTTAGCATGTTCCTATTCCTTGCGTGCCGTGGAGAAGCCCTACGAGCCGGTGACTCCAGCACTGCGGAAAACCACCCACCTCCCGCCCCAGTTCACTGCATGGCGGCCCCGGCTGCCGTCTCGCAGGGATGCGGGGCAGGAAGGATTTGCAAAGAGCACAGTTAGTTTTGATAACGCCTGGGCTTTGTTCCATTGGCTTTATTTCAATTTCTTTCATCTGCACAAGGGAAAGCTAAGCAAGCCAGCCCAGGGGAAAAAAATCAGCAAAACCATCAGGAGGCCACCAGGAAATATCAGCCCTGCTACTGCCTGCTGCTGAGTCATTTACACCCGGCCGAGCTCCTCCGAGTCAAAGAGCTGCCTCTATCTTGGACTTTCTTCTATATCAGACTGATTTGCTCTGGGACGAAGGCACCACAGTGAATCCTAGCGACAAGGAGGAGTAGGGAATTTTGTAGCTGTGCGACTGAGCCGATGAATCCTCGCTGGCCCCAGGCCAGCGGCTTCTGCATCGCAGTGATTTTGCTCTGCTCCTTCGGCAGCAGGAAGAAGCCTGCAGGTCTGAATGCAGCCTAGCTCCCGGGGGAGGGACCGTTTCTGGTCATGTAGGAGGGCTGCACCGCATTGCACAGCGCATCTTACAGGATTACAGGAGGAAAAAGAGGTGTGCTATACGCATATGTCTGCATCCTTCCCAAAGGAGGAGAAGGAAAAAGATTGTAGATCCTTTCAAAACAGAGTATCCCAGTAAAGGGAAAAGCATTGCAACCCACAAAAGGCAGACATATCCATCTTCCATTCAGGAAGACACTCATCACTACCATGCAGGTAGGGAAGTGATAAGGGAAGTACAAATAGATGGATCCTGTGATTCTGCATCCAGAGCAACATTTAAATTGCAAGCCAATAACTTTCCCTCAATAAATTTAGTTAATCCCTTTATGAACGCATTTATCCTCCCTTAATGTCCTAAGGAGATGAGTTACACAATGTAATTGCTTATGATTTTTTTTCAACATGTTACTTAACAGGATTTTATTTTAGTTGCACTTATAACCCCAGTTCTAATACAACTAATGTAAATGAAGCCACTTTCAGGGTTGCAAGGGGCTTGAGACCAATACACTGTTGTTGAAAGGAAGTTCATGCACATACTCTACCTGATTTCTGTCAAATTCACTCATGGCATCCTTCACACCCTGGATGTAGTTAACGCCAGTGACCCAAGTGTAGCGGGGTATGTAACCCGTGTAACCTTCAGATGAAGAGGAGAGAGAACATTTTCTGATTAAGAACATGCAAACCATATGGGGATCAACCAACCTGTAAGTGGGAGAGACTGGGATAAATATAAAATTTTGGAAAATTATAGGGAACAAAACTTCTGAAGCTCTTCCATCTAAATTGTAAAGTTAACATGCAAGAGTTATTTTGAAACAGTCTTTTCTATGAATCCAATGAAAATTCTGTGAAAGTCTATTAAATGGAGAAAGAAAAAAAAGGGAAAAAAAAACAGAATTCCTTACACTGGTGCTTAGTCCTCCTTTTGCTCGGTCTGAAATATTTAGCCTTGAAATGGCTGTATTTGCTAGGTACAGCTGCATGGCAGCTAATGCGTCCAGCTGACGCGCCACCTTCTCAGGGAGAAAGCAGCGAGTTTCCTTTCCTACGCACAGAGCAACACCCTGCCAGCGCCCATGGGGAAGTCAAAGCACGTAACACGTTGTAAGGTGGTTTCATGTGACATCACTCACTGATTCAATGATTCAGAAACCTCTCATATTTCTAGGAGAGAAGCTACTCTCTCTATGGCAGCAGCAGTTCATCCCGCTACCAGAGTTAGCACAGAGCACACATCCCGTTCTGCCCTCCTGCTTTCTGGAGTGTTTGCTGGCAAGAACTCACTGTTGTAGGGACAGAGTGACCCTTCTGCCTGCCCACGGACACCGGCATCTCAGCATGAGACTCACTGAGGCAACAGCGTCGCCAAAAAACGCTGTTGCATCCAGAGGAGCCACGGCATTGCAAAGTGTTTGGAGAGCTGGAGGAACTGACAAATGTGTCTCACGGGTGGCGGGCACGGTGACACTCTTTCTCCCGAGGTGGATGGGTGCTGCACGTAACCTCACTTTTACCTGAAGTGACTTTCTGTTGGATCGCGTACGGGACATCCAGCCTGGGGAACCGATCGTAGCTCTCTGCATCCACCCATTCAGCCACCGCTGGCAGAGTTGCACTTTCAGTTTTCATAGGCTCAAAATAAAAGCAGAAGGATAATGAACACCAGTAAAATCTGCTCCCTCCTTTGACACTGCAATGTAATTTGCTGCCAGAACCTCCTGCTCACAATCATCATTCCTTTCTGGCTTTACACTAAGAGCCAGAAAGAATGTCTGTGGAAGTCAAATTACTGGACAAGATCTGTATATGCAGAGCTTGGGCAAAAGACCCCAGAGAGAACAAGAGAAGCTTTTGGTGCTGAGCTCCTTTGAAAATCTCTCCCACAAGCTATTTCTTAGAGCAAGGAGCAGGAATGAGTGTTCTTGGGATTTATATCCAATCCAGCTTTCAACTCAGTACGTCAAATCTCTAATCTCTGCCTTCGGTGGATTTGCAATGCCCCAGCTGACTGTGACACGACCAATGCTATCTTTGGGTCCAGGAGAAATAAGGGGATCAAACAGGTTGTCCCAGTGTTGTGCTGGCTGTGCCGTGTTACCCGTGGTGTTGAGTCCGATGTTATTTTGCTGGGTCAAATCACAGTGCTTGTGTTACACCAGGAATACTGAAAACATTGGGGGAAATCCAGGTGAGTCATGAGAGCAGTTACGAGACCAGAAATATCACGTAACAGAAGATGCCTTGAAAACTCTATTTTATCAGAGTGAACTTCAGTGGGTTGGCCTTTAAGTACCTGCAGAGGAGGCACGAGCCTAGCACGAGAGGAATGGTTGGTTGAAATATACAAGTTCTAATGACTAGATTTTGAAGCTAAAACACAGTCAAATGAGAAATTTAGTCATTTGATTAGGAAGCCTAATCCATCAAAACAATTTCCTGAGGATACAGTGGATTTGTTCCTGCTAGAGATGTTTGATAGAACTCTACACGATGCTTTTGACTTTGGCCCCTCACCAGGCCCGTAGGAGATCCCCTCTCCACATCCCGTACATTGAGGTGGACCTTCCCGTGCCCGGGCACCATGTGCAGAGCACCCAACCGTGCAGCCCTCCGCAACACGTGTCTTTTCCACCCCAAACCTCTTACCTGCTTGATCTCCGGGATGCTGGGAAAGCTCCATCCCTGGACATAGGCCGGGTCAGGTCGGCAGGGAGGTTCCGCTCCCCGCCGTGCGCCGGCCGCGGGTATGTCCGGCAGTCGCCCCTCTCTCTCCTCCTGTGGCGCGGTGGAGGGCCGGGCCGGAATCTCCTGCTCGTACTCGTAGGCCAGGCGCAGGCCGGGGTGTCTAGGCCGCAGCTCGTGCGGCCGAGCGGTGTCAGCGGGACCGGCGTGCGTCTGAGCGCGACGCTCTCCCAACGGGCCCTGCCGCGGAGCAGGAGCGCTCGGCTCCGGGGCCGGGCCGGGAGGACTCGCTCCAGCCGCGGCTTCCCGAGGGGAGAGATCCGCTGCGAGAGAGACACCGAGTCACGGGAATGGAGTGGGGGAGCCGGGGCATCCCTGTGCAGGTGGCCTGGGCCCACCCTGCTCCTCTGGGGCCAGGGCTGCAGAGGACATGGTGGGACCCAGGATGCATCAGCCCCATCCAGTGATGTCGCCTGCGCACAGGAGCATCTCGAGGAGTTCAGTCGTTTATAACTCAATCAAGGACATGCCTAGACCGTAAAACATCGGTGGCTTCCCTACCATAAGGGAGGAACAAAATAATAAATAAAACCAAACACTTTGCTCCCTTCGGCTGTACCTGTACCGCAGACATGGTCCCTGCCATATCACATGGGGAATTTGCTTGCTGCCTTTGCTACCGTTAGTGAAGGAAAGGGAAAAACGGAGGAAAAGAAATTTCAAAAGAAAGGAAAAACTCTCTAGCCCCAGTGCACACTGCGAGCCGGGCAGAGCCAGCACACTGAGGCTGCGCAGGGACGGCTGAGCTTGGCAGCTCGTGTCCAACCTTCCCTTAAAAATAGTCCGTGACGTAGGTCCCTCGGGCTCCCCGACCCGCGCCGGGCCAGGGGCTCCCTAGACTGACTCTGGTTTTCCTTCGCAGTTCTGTGGATCCTACCCCTGTAACAACCTTTTCCTTATTGTAGAACACTTTGCCATGTCAGTCTGCTCTTTTTTAAAACAAACCAAATTCCTTCAATTTTTGTCCTTATAGGTCATTTTTTTTCCAGCCTTCTGATTGTTACTGCCTCTTCCTGAACTCCTCTTCCTTTTTATTTACATCTGTACTACAGGGCAAAACCCCGCAGGCTGGACAGTATCCTCTAGCTACAGCCCTAGATAACTACCTATCGCATCTAAAATAGCATAAAGTTTGCAAGAGATTAACAACTCTGTTTTCTATTTAGGTTTGGGATCCTTTTACACTGGTATTGTTAAGGGCTATTCCCAGGTTTGCAACAACCAATAAAAGTGATTTTTTTTTCAAGCTCCTGCACAAGTTTTATAGATGCTTTACCTTATTATTTCTTTAGATTATTACTGCAAATGTAGAATCTACTCCTCTCTTTTGATCCAGCAAGTCAGGTACTTCAACAAAAGAAAAAATAAAGCAGCTGTGTGCTTGAGAAATCCTTCCTGGCTCTTTATTACCTTATTTTGTTCTTGATTTTGTAAACTTATTGATTAAGATGGGCTGAATTAGGCACAAAATAAAAAGCCAAGAAAGCCTCCTCTACTTGGCAGAGGAAAACATGTGCAATCAGATCAACCTCCTCCCACTAATGCGTGTCGATCCGGAGGCTGGGGACGGATGGCAAGGAGCTATTTCTGAACACTCCTGCAGCCTGCTGAAGGGAATGCCGCATGCAGGAGATGGGGCACCACCTCTGAGCAAGCAGGAGCTTCCAGGAGAACCACTAAAGCTTCAACATATGGGGATATTTTGTCCTTCTAATCTTCCATCTCTGTTTGTTACGATCTGATGAGTGAGCGACCATTCATTCTTCGGGCATCATCACCCTGTTCCTGACTCCGGGGTGTCCATGTTTGTCACCCCATGCCCTTGCGCTCTGTGACAACCCCTCAAAACAAGCATGGGAGCCTGTGGAGACCCAGCATCTCCGACCATCGATCCAAGGAGCTTGTTATCGCGTCCACAAAACACACCCGTCTGGGATTCAACTGATAACAAACCAACAGTAACAAGGTCTAACAGCAAACTGGTCCGGAAAAACACTCTTTAGGCTCCAAGTTTGCTAAAGGCAACTACACCAATACGATACGCTGCAGTGACATACTGGACCTTAGTAACATCCAATACTCTCCTCAGAAAAGGAATGCCACCCAGTATTAATAAAGTTTACAGTGGAAAGATTAAGGACTTGCTCTCTGACAGCTCTATAGCAATAGGTCCTAAAGAAGACATTTTAGCAGATTTAGGTGTTTCTCACAACTGCTTTCTTCAGCATTTTTTCCAACAGGAAATAAATGAAATCAAAGCTGCAAGTGCTCATGTGTGACTTAAAGGTTGACAAATATATTAATGAAGACAGGATAATGATAGAGAGCAGCCAGGTCAACTGGTTAGTTGGGTCCATTCAAACAAACTACATTTTAATTCAAGGGGAAATGCAAATCTCGATGTTCAGGAATAAAGCTAACAAGCTACACCGCATAAAGGAGTCCCATACCTAGATCCACGCTAGCAGAACTGGCTGAAATAGGAGGAGAAGGGTGAACAAGGCACTGGCAGAGCTCAAGTAGAAGCAGGAAATTCCCCATGAGAGCAAGTTCACGCTTAAACTACTCCTCAATGCTGCTCTCCCATGGTCCTCATTCCTGTGAGAGCTACGATGTCTCCTGGAGAAACGCCATGCTGCTGCACGGAGATCACCCCTGTTGAGCGCAGAGCTCCCTGCGCCCGAGGAACCCTGGACTTTGGTCACAGAACTTGCTGAAAAGACCAAGTCCTGCCCCTGCTCACCTGGATGCACAGGGATATAATCTGGGACCTCATGCCTGGTGCCCGTGAAGTCCTCTATGAACCTCAGCTTGGGCAGTGGTGCCAGCAGGGACTGGGGGCTCTTCCGAACGCTGGGATCTGTCAGTAGCCGGAAAGTGGTTTTGCCAAAGGTTTCTCCAAACTGGTAGCTGTACTGAGGCACAAAGCCCTCATACCTGAGGAGGAAATCAGAAGGAGCATTCACTCATATGGCATCTGAAGATGTCCTTTCCCCGTACAGAAGGATTTAGCTTGGTGTTTTGCACATTTGAAAGAACATAGGCAGGGAACATGGGAATGGGCTTTGCAGGGTTGGAGGCCTGTGAGCACACATGTGTTTTTAGCAGAGTATTGCCCTGGCTTGCAAAGCTATGGCTGTGTAGGGGGCACAGGCTCGTGCAGGTACACGGGAGGAGCCAAGGAAGGCCCTGCAGAAGGCCCCCATGTTGCATATGGGACGGTAGGAAATCTTCCAGCAGGAGCACGGCACCAAGATTGTCCTTCAGAGATCCTCAGTCTGGTATTAAAACATGCTTCAATTTGAAATCTGGTGATCCCCCTTACAGTTATAAAACACAGTGAATTATGGGCAACTTTCAGATATATCTTGTTTAGTATCAAAACTCAGATAGTGAAAATATCCTCCCGAGGAAGCAGAGGGCAGGACAGGACCCCGGCAGCTGGTGGAAAGGCCGCACGGTGGCCACACTAGGTTGCAAGGAAACACTCGCGCTGGGGCAGGTCACTGTCTTCTCTGAGGACCTTTGTGCAAGGCCTGAAGTGACATTTTAGCACAGCCACACGCGCCTGCCCCCCTTCCCATGGGCGCCAAGGCGACCCACTCGCCTGCCAGATGGGGGGCATGGGAGCCTCTCACTGCAACTAGGTGGGATTTGCCCCATGTGGAGGAGAGGGTCATGGTCCCTGCAGGCCAGATGTGTCGTGTTAATTCTTGTTTTTCTGAGGGTAAATGGTCTAACCAACCTCAGCACCTGGGTCACCCTGGTCTCTGGACCAGAGGGACCCCCCAAGAGGGCTGCTGCTTTCCCAAGATGCTGATCTCTCCTTTTCCTGGGCTCAGGACAGACAGCGAATGTTTCAGCCTCTCCATAGCTAATACCGGGCAAGGAGGATTGGGCCATGGGGCCTCAGGGAAGGAGCCTGAGCTCAGGTCTGAAACAGAAGCTGTGAACGCTCCCAGCATCCGAAGGTTCCCGATGGGGATATTGTTCCCCTGCTGAAGGAGGAAGGCAGAGCTGCCAGTTGCAACACGGACAGAAACGCTCCATCAGAGATCCTGCCGCGTGTCTGGGGAAGATGCTGGATGATGCACGAGTGTCATAAGATGATGACTAAGTGCTTTCCCTGCCAAATGCATTAAGCAGCAGCTAGCCAAGGTATGCATTTAAAGCTGGCAAGCTTCCCCGTCTGTCTGCAGCGCAGGATCTTTATATCAAGAGCTGGTGCAGGAGCTCTGCGGCCCATTTCTCATTGATTTTTCAGTAAGTCTTGGAGCATGAGGAAGCTACACTAGGAAGGTGAAGCCAAGCAAGACCGTAAATGACATAGCCCAAATAATTACAGGCTTGTCAGGGAGATTTTGATCATGAACAAAATAATGGTAGGGCTGAGAAAGGATTCAATTTATAAGCAATTAAAAGCAGGCTGATCTAAGGAGCTCAGGCGAGTCAGTCTGCGTTTGTGGGGAATGGATCTGACCCATAATTGACTTACAAGTTCTGCTGTTGAAAGCAGTAGAGCTTCAGCAACAGCCCTGGACTCCTATGTGCTGTACAACTTTGTTGCACATGGTATTTTCATAAAGACAAATTCTTTATCTTTTTGATACAAAGACGTACCATTTCTGTAGTTCAGGCTCATTCATTTCAGTCACAGACCTCAAAACTCGTTCGAGCAGCAAGCCAAGAAGGTGCTTTCTCAAGCCTGGGCCTAATTTCACTTTTCTATTACTCAACCCTATCTTCTCAATCATCACTCCCCAGAGCGCCACGCAAACCTGCTGAGCCTTCTTCGTGGCCAAGGAGGAGGCCTGGCCCCTGCCCGGCCTTGCCCAGCTCCGCGGAGCCTCCCTGCCGCGGGGTGGGCAGGACGACACCCCGACAGGACCCACCTCGTGTTTGCCAGGTCTCCTCATGCTTTCTCCTGTCCTACCGGCCCATTCTCTAATGCTTTTGAGCACCGTGTGGGCATTTTCAGACTCAGGCACCCAAGCCACGCGCAGAGCAATGCCCTCAGCCAGCTACGAGCTCTTCCTGCAGCGGTCAAGAGGGATGCCCCAAGCCACCGGGCAAGACCGGGCTGACACCGAGAAAAACAGTGGCAGAACTTGGCCTTTGTGGTCAGTGTTCCTCCTCACCCCTTCACCCTTCACCCTCCTCAGGCTGTTGCTAACCCCTTCAGGGGAATATGGGGAATATGCTCAATACAAAGATCATTTAAATAGGGAGTCAGTGCTCTGAATAGCAGCACCAGTAACATCTGGCAGCTTGAAACAAATGATAGAAGAACAGCTTTAAAGTTCCCTTAATGCACTATATAGTACAGTCTTGATTTGCACTCTACTATGAGCCGTTATTTCCCCTGCCAGGTCCCAGAGCTCTTTCTCCTTCACGGCATTTATATATCAATTATGTAATAGTATTCAAAAAAGAAAAAAAAACTTTTTTTTTTTTTTTTTTTTTTTTTTTTTTTTTTTTTTTGAGTCATGAATTAGCAATTTATCCCAGCCAGGTCTCTGCGCTTTGGGGACAAACACCCGTGCTGGACAAACCTGAGCACTTACCCGGGGATGTAGTGAGGATCGGGAGGGAAGAGGCTGCTCTTCCTCACAGCTGCCATGGCAGGCGCTGGGAAGCCGAAGCAGCAGCCACAGAGCCCAGTTGCCCAGACGACCTCTGTGATGCTGCGAGACAGCCAGTGCTCCAGGCGACAACCGCAAGCTCAGAGTTTTCTGGATATGGCTTTCCCCCCCACACCCAGAAATCTTGGAGAAGGGGAAAGCTTTCGTAATACTCAAATGCTTCCCAAAGGCTCATAGGCCTCCAGACGAGAGCGGCAGATGTTCCCTGTAAGCAGCCCCCCACAACACGTGCTCATATTCTGAGTGTCCAACAAGCCAGCCCAGCTGCACGCGCAGCAGTGACCAGTACAGCCCATGCGCACGAGCTCAGTGCTGTCCAGCGTGTTGGGCTCTCGTTCATGCGTTTCCCTTGAGGGAACCCCCAGTCCAGGCTTAGGGGGCATTATGCAGGCAAGGTGCCAAGAGCCCTCTGGCCAGAGGCAGCCCAGGACGCAGGTCTCCCACCTCCTGCACGAGCGCTGAGGTTGGCACCAAACGTGTTGCACCAGAATGTGGTGACTGCGATAGCAGCAGAGAACCGGACCTCTGCGAAGGCCCGAGGTGCAGGACACTGCAAGCTCCCTGAATGGCCTTGGAAAGTCTGGGCCAGCGGGATGAAGTCACTGGATTTAAAGCTCCAAGATATCCTCTGCTTTCTGATGGGTATTTGGGGATTCCCACCCATTGGTTCAGGTGCCTGCACTCTGCCCAGGTTGTTTCACAGGAGATAAAACGCTGTCTTGACTCTTGTAAAAGTTCTGGGAGTAACAGAATTTCTGGTCTTAAAAATATCTGAACTCTGATTTATGGCAGACCTTTACCAGCAACCCCAGGTCTGCAGTGGGGATGGAGGCCATGAAGGACATGACAACTTTGGGTGTCCAGAGCAGGTGGTCACGGGGCGCAAGCTGAAATTGGGAAGAGGCGCACAGGGCATAACCACCGTTCATCAAGGGAGCAGCAAAGCCCTGCGACAGGGAGGTGGCAACATCCTCATCCCTGGAGACCTTTAATCTAGACAAAGCCCTAGGTCAAGTGATGCAGCTTTCAAGTCAGTTCTGCTTTTAGCAGACAACTGGATTAGATACCTCCAGAGGTCCCCCTGTGCCCCCTGCTCAGCTAAATCTTACTGGAATTTAATATTAACGAGGAAAAGATTCTTACAGAAACGCTGCACCGCATTTCAAGGGAGGTCCCACGGCCCTGGGACAACTGCGGGCTGTTCCAGGCCCCTCATGGGCTTGGGAGCGGCCCAGGCCCAGCTCCCCAGGTTTCTCAGAAACTCCCTTCAAGTTTGCTCCTTTCCATGCCCAAGGGCTGCAAATTAGGAGGTTAAAGATTTACCAAAGAGCTACTGAGCAGCAATCCAAAATGCTTGTACTCACTGCAGACACCTAGGTAAGAAAAATAAAGAGGCAGAAATTCACCATCAAGGTTATCATTAGGATTTATTTATAAGAAAAACTTTGTATGTCAACATTTCAATGGAGGAACAGCACTTCCTGGCAACACAAGTACAAAGCCCGTCCAGGTGAAGTTACAGCACGTGGGTATCTCTGAACTCACTCACATGCTGCGTATTTACTTGGGTACCTTTCTGAGCCACCATGGCAAGATTCCAGATAAAACCAACGTGTGGTTAGCAGTCACCAGCATGTCACCTGGGCACAGGCTGCAGCAGGAACCACCGCTGGCTTTCGCTCCTCTCACTTAGCTCCAGATGTTAGAGCACATCTGCTGCAGCGAGTCACCCAGGGCCACTTCAAGTCCCAGGAGAAAAACACCTACTTTGAGGGTGAGATTCACCTGACCTCCCGTGGGGATGAGATGACTTTACTCTGGCTCCTTCTCAAGCAAAGGGAGCTCAACAGACCAGCCCGGATGGAGACACCTTTGTGCAGTGAGATGAATCCCACATCAGACCTCAAACGTGACAATCTGGATATGAGTCAGAGTGAGCTGCACCTGGGCAACTTCATCACAGAATCTGTTCTACTTGGATAGTGGAAATGGACATAACACACGATCCCAGCACCTGCCAATTCAGGAACAGGTTTTTTTCTTTGAATCTAACAGCCTTGATTCTAACTGTTTCAACATTCCTTCTCTCAGCAGCGTCCCCAGGCAGAGCTCTTAGCACAGACAACCATTCACATCGTGCTTGTGGCCAAGATAAAAATTATCTTTACAAGCTTTGCCCAATATATACACTACATTGAATGCTGTCAAAAAAGCCAAGTGCTGAACTTTCATCTTCTCCCAGCTTATGAAACATTGGGGTTTGGTCCTCAAGTATCTTGTTATACAATTAGGGACGGTATAGCAGAGTATTCCCCAGGTGCCTGACAAATCCACAATGGATTTTAGATAGAAACAAGCTGAATTCCCTACCTCATGTCAAAAGGGTTTCAGAGTCCTGCAAAACCTCTGCAGAATGAGCCATTTGTGACTTAACTGAAACACCTATTGGCTGAACTTATTATTATTATGAACTTAGTGGCTGAACCGGGATTGTCTCACTTGAGGGGAAGCATCCAAAATAACGAGCAAACCCACCCTGACCAGAAGCCGGGGCTGCAGCAGCCCCAGCCGCCGAGGCCGGGTTTGATCACAGCCATGGAGGAGCCCGGGCTGAAGAGGGTCCACCTGGCCATGCCAGAGCCCTGCAGAGCTGCAGGGGACCATGCGGTGCCAGGGACACGGGTACCCCATGTGTGCACAGCTGTGGGCAGCAGCACCCTGCACCCGCAAGTGACACAGCAGGCTCTGCTCTCAGCCATTCAGTTTTACCAAAGGCAAGTCCCTCTGCACATGTAACAGCATTGACTTAGAGGTCTCATATTAACGGGTACTTATACAGGATTAATTGCACATCAGTCCATTGTGGCTACAAGTTCATTAGGCTAATAAATCTACATAGTGACAGTAGTACAGTATCAGCTACTTTTCAATACAAACTCCCTACCCTAGTCTTTATTTGTAGGTCAAAAGAAGATCTACTGTAGTGACCTTCGGTGACCTTTAACATTCATTTTTTTTTCCTCTTTTATTTATTTATTTTTTAGAAAAAAAATCCAGTGTGGGGAAAATGCACATATATAACCAAAGCAGTGCTTAACAACCACAGGAAAAAAGAACATGATCTTGAACCCTATCTGCATCCTTCATAGCCCCTTGTAAAACTACTTCCAAAGGGCTGCTAACTCCGGCTCCATCAGTTCAAGTCTGTTAAACCATTTCCTAGTTCTAGTCATTTCTAGTTTCTCACTATACCTATTGTCTGTAGCAAGAGCATACTGAAACACTTGCTAATGTGCTCAAGACTCCATTTGACCCAATGGAATTGAGTTAGAAGACTGCTTCTACGCATCTTTTCTTGAATCATAACTCCCAAATCAACTGGTAGCTTTCTATTCCATACAGGAGAGAGCTCCAAGTCCCTCACAAAGCTTAACTCATTCCTTTGGCCCCAAAGTTTATGGGCATCTAATAAATTCCCTCTCACAGTATTCCCAGGAAAGGATTCAGAAGAGGAGATGATTCTTCAACCAAATGAGATCCTCTGGTCCTGTGTGTCAGACCATGGCCAATAGAATGAGCAGCTGCCATGGATGTCTCAACTTAAATAGATTAGAGTCAAGGGAGGAGAGCAAGGCAGCCTGACCATCTTCCCATGAGGTCCAGGCAAAGAGATACCAAAGTCACTCAGTTCTCCACAGTTTGTCTCTTTTTCTTGAGTCAAATATTTGATTCCATCTGTTCTAGAAGGAAGTGGTGAATCATGTCAAAAGTTGGACGATCTTTTATATCCCTGCTCCAACATTTCAGCATCAGGTCAAACACTGGGTTAGGACACAGAGGAGTCTGGGAGAGATAGATCTGGAAGACAAAAACAACTATTTCAGTTATCTTTATTAAAAGAACTAAACCTTTATTCAGTTAAGACCAAAGGACAATTTTGTTTTAGGTTTTACAAGACACAGCAGTCATGCAATGTTCAAAACTCATTAAACATGAATCTGGAAGTGAAGTCTAGATGAATTTTTGACATCTCAAATGGTAAAGCAAATACTTTGTCCATGTGTTCAGTGACAAAGCCAGTCATAAAACAGTCATTTGTCCCATAAAAACACACATTTTAAAGAATTTTTCTTCTAAGTGACAGTAACATACAAACCAAAACCAAGTTTACCACCATAAAAATCCAAATACTTTCACTCACCGTAGACAACCCATGAGGCTTTTTAAGCATCGTGAAAGCTTGTTAGCAGAGACAGAAAGAAAACTGTTTAGAGCTTATCTAAGGCAGCAATAGCACTTTTTTTTTCTCAACATACTCATCTTTCATCTTCTTCATTGAATCAAATGGAATGTTTGGTGCTAAAACTGAATTTTAGAAGACTGGCAAATAACAAGCACTCCACTTTCTTGCCGAGGTGGAAGAGCCTCGGTACCAAGGTGCTGGGGTCTGTGATCTAGCACCATCACCAATATCAAAGATCCTCACTGATTCAAGGGAATAAAGCTGGCAGTGGCAGACCCCATAGCACTGCCCAGGAATTAAAATGAGAGAACAGGTAACGACACAAAAGTCCTTAAACAACTAGGGATAATCAGAGGCATCTCGGCGTGCGTGGAGATAGTAGAGGGAATATCCAACTCATAGGCAGTAACAGTTCCTCCTTCCCCATCTCACTATGGGCTTCCTCATTTTTTTCAGAGGAAATGCTAACAGCAGAGATACTGGACAAGGGAAAGGAGCAAGTGGACGGTATAGGGGAGCCCAGGGAAGATGAGGAGGATGGTACATCAAATCCATCTGGAAATGGAAGTGGCTTCTAGTAAGGAAGAGGCACTGGACAGGGCTAAGTAATTCTTCTAGTGGGACTCCAACATAGGAAAGCCAGCACAATGAACCTGAATGAAAAATGGGAGAGTTGGGACACACTTGGAAAGGTGAGGGATAGGAGTAGGGACCTCTGCAGAGGATATCAGGCCACCAGGAAAGCTCTTGGGAAATCTACTCAGATGTGAAGGAGGGTAAGTAAAGAAGTCACATTTGTGTTCTTACCTGCCTGCCCTGGCTCCGGAAGAACTCGCCCGTGTTCTCAATGACCTGCTCATCTGAGAGAAGGCTGTAAGGTTGCTCCTTACACAGTATGAACATCTCCCAGAGGGTGACCCCAAATGCCCAGACATCACTGGCTGTAGTGAACTTGCCCTGTGAACAGAAACAACATGATAAGCCCGCTCTGCTCACAGGGCACATTTGGGAAAACCATTTCATCCTAACCTCTTGGCAGCCTAATGTGAGGACGTACATTTGTACCTCGGAAAAGGCTCTCTCATAGATACCGTAGAGCAGGTGACCTGCTCTCAGCAATGTACATGCAAAAGTTGGTGACACTCTGCTCACTGTGTTTCCTGCCTTAGAAAAACATGCCCAAATCTGCTGTGTTTGGAGCAATGTATGTCCAGAGAAATAACAGGAAATGAGATTTTATTTTGTCTGCTGCTGTATGAATAATCAGGGAGCTGGAGGGCCTCTTTCGTCAGAAGAGACTCAAGACTGCCCAGGCTTATCTGGCAACCCTAGTAGTCTGCAAATATTTGGAAGATGTTAGCACAAGAAAGATGGAAGAGATTTACAGGTTAGATGAAGCTGCAACTAAGACACTGAAGTGAATTTAGAAAAGCTTAAGCAATATATCAACCATTATAATGATGTTTAGCTATAAACTTGCTATGTACTTGTAAAAATAAAAGTAGGCAATACCTAAAGGCAGGCACATAGATTAGTTTGAAAAGGAACTATCAAGCCGAATGTTACAAAACTGCCTTTGGACTGAATTTGCTGGCTGTTAAACCATCTCCTCCTAAGGGGAAAGCCTTGAACACACAAAAAATCCCAACTTCAGAGCCAGACTTGAAACGAGAAACTCATCATGTTTTATCCCTGCCCTCTGAGCCTCGCAGCTGGGCAGCAGGCACAGAGAGGGAGTTTGTTTACATTCTAGCAAGAATCATGTATGCCAGTAACAGAACAGAAATTAGGCTGTGGATGGTCTGTGCTGCATTGTATTTGCAAGAGCACCCTCCTTCTCCGAGGGATGCAATATGCCTGGCACAAGGACCAGGGGCCACTGACGCCATACATTGGGATGCTGTAAGGGTTGGTTATGAATTCAGGGGCACAACAAAAACAAGCAAAGCGAGTGGAGAATTATTTCATACAGTCCTTACCAGAAGGATGCTTTCCCAGGCCATCCAACGTATGGGCAGCACAGCCCTCCCCTGGATACGGTAGTAATCCCCGCTGTAAAGGTTCCTGCTCATGCCAAAGTCTGCAATCTTGATGGTGTAGTTGTTCCCCACCAGGCAGTTGCGAGTGGCCAGATCTCTGTGCACAAAATTCAGAGATGCCAAATACTTCATCCCTGAGGCAATCTGGGTGGCCATGTACAGCAGGTTAGAGTAGCTGCATTGAAACAAAACAGAAAGAACATTAGTAGAGGCATTCCTTGCATTCAGCTCTTGACATAAGCCTAAGCTAAGGCTAAGGCCTTGCATTTGTTATACTACAAGGAAACAATGTCAGTCTGTCACTTTTTTTTTATTGCACCATAAGAGTGCAAATGAAGATGTCTGGTTGTCCAAGCAAGGACAGGCTGTCCCTGAGACTTAATAATTCATAAGCAATAATTCATACTGATATGCAAGGAGTTTATGCCCCATAGCACCAACTTTTCAGAGCCAGGAAAAATTAAACTGTACAGTCTCATGATCATGAGATCAGAATCTCATGTCTTAGAAACTACTTAATTTGTTAATTCACAAACACTGCAATGGTAAATATCACTAAGCATGCCATATAACATTGAAGAAAGTACTAAATATATAAAGCAAGAAAGGTAAGCTAAGTGTTTCAACAAATACATTTTCCATCTCTTGTAATTGTATTTCCTTTCACTAGAAAAGAAAGGCACTATTACTAAAGGTGCATGATACAATGGCTATGGACCATCTGACTTTCCAGATTCTTCATGTGTCATTTCTTTGCAACGTATTCCCATTTTGCAAGCTTGAACGCTTCACATAAACAAGCAGTTTTCATACAAAACCTAATATGCATAATCTGTTCAGCTAATAATTCTCTCAAAGCTCAGTGAGAGAAGCCATGCTCTCGTCATCTGTGCTTTAGTGGCAAAGAAAAAAGGAGCACATATCATATTATGTAAATTATACCAACCTAATCACCTAATGATAATATAGCCTGGCTTTGCAAGCTGAAGGCCCTCACAACCTTTGGGCATGGTGAAACACAGCCCAGGCAGGTGACACTCGGCTGGCTCAGGTGGCAGTCAGCTCAACATTGCTCCTGATCTGGGCAAACCTGTTGTCTCCCACAGAGAAGCAGCTTTTCCAGCTGCCTCAGCCAGGAGCTTCCTGCATGGGGCCAGGCATCACCCACAGGCCCTGTCTTCTCCCGGGCCCCTGCTCAGTCACAGCGTCCCCCTTGGGCTAGCCCAAGCTATTCGAGCAGCCCCATTCATCCCATCTGCATCCTGGGGAGGACCTGTCTGTAACCAACATTGGGCTCTTTGCTCCTCCCCTCAGCAGGATTTACAGTGCCTGCTGTGAAGAGGAGGATGGGCAATACTCCCCAGCAGTCCATCCACTTGTCGTCTTCATTTGCTAGAGTCACAGCAGCAGTGAGATGCACTTCAAATAAGAGCCAAAAGGGCTTTAGAAACACAGTGACCAGCCCTCTACTTCAGACAGCTCTCAAATCTGGTGTGTGAAGTAACAGGCTCCAGCAATGGGGGGGGATGCTGGATCTCTGCCATGTTCAACACCAACAGGAGTTGGTAGAGACAAGGTGTAGTCTTTGGCCGAGTGCTTCATTTCATGTTCAATAAACACCTCCTATACAAACATCTGAGCTAGTCACAAGATTTCCTTAGTAAGAAAGTGTATTTGCTTGAAAGATGGGATAAAGGCAACACTAAGAATGAGATGAAGGATCAGATAGGACAGGAAAACCAGAAGTTAAACCAAATTACAGAGGGAGTCTGAAAAAGAAAAATGTGAGTGGCAGTTCTAAAATCACAGGCCAATTCAGGAGCGGCATGAAAAAGAATGCACAGTTCAGGACTTTGGCCAGGTAAGTGCCCTAAATCTAAAGGTAAAAGTTACTGTAGATATGTGGAAGGCACTAGGGACTGCAGACAGCAATAGGTTTCTACACAGATGTAAATCCTCTCCCACTCCATAGTTCTCAGTGTATCATGACTCTGCAGGATGCCAGAATAACATTCCTGACGAGGCTGCTGCCCACTGCCAGCAGAAACGCGGATGTGATGGTAAAATACAGCCATCTCCTGTCCAGTCCATCAACTGAACTTGTTCTGCCCTGCTACTAAACTATAAATAGGGTACATGTCAAGGACTAAGCTATGCAGCAAGTTCTCAGAGGAGGTCTCTATTGAGTAAAATAAACATCTTTGTCCTACACACAAGACTACTTCAGTAGGAAAGGACTTTCTGCAACAGTGGTGATGCTTTTAAGTTATATTTAATCTTTCTGCATAAGAGACTAATGTCAGTACCGACAGAAAACTTTTCTTTGCCAGAGAAATGTTCTCCTTCAGTTGGAAGATAAAAATCTTTCCTTAGTTTGGTCCTACACTCCACTCACTTCCCCCTTTTTTATTTTCTCAAAAACACACACACACACACACACCACACACACACACACACCAGGAACCTAGCAGAACTTTGATTTTCACTGCAACTAGTTTAGCATATTAATTAGTTATTTGATACTAGCTCACTAATACAGGAGATGGTTAAGCTGGTAAAAAAACACCCAAGTGCTCACTATGACCAGAACAGCCCACAGTCAGGGATGCTTCACAGCAACACGAACCTCTGGAAGTCCTTTAAAACACCCTCCCACTCAAAGTGGGACTGTTGCCCACAATACAGGCTGCAGAGCTGGCTTGGCAGGGAGAAGGAAACTCCCTGGAAGGTGCAGCAGTTAGACCTAAAGAGGCTGCTCTTCTTACCTGACACAGGGAATGTTGTTTGAAACAGCAAATTTGCTGTAGATCTCCCTCTGCGACAGGAACTGATTGAGGTCGCCGTTTTCCATGTACTCCGTTATCATGCACAGCGGGTCGTCACGCACACACACGCCCAGGAGTCGGATGATATTTGGGTTCTTCAGCCGCGACATGATCTTGATCTCCTTCAGGAAGTCATTTCTTAAAAGACAGAAAGAAGGCTTGAATCTCAGGCTATTCCTTTGTCTAAGGACAACAGAAGTAATATGTAAGGAAGCTAGAAATCCCTAACCATTGTCAGTATCTGGGTATCTGTGCATTGCAAGTTTGAACACCAGTTTTATATTTGTGGGCAACATTCACCCTCTCCCTAGTAAAGAGCACAAAGGCACCATTTCAAAAATAGATATGTCTATTCCTACTCTCAACTGTCTGTGCCCTGTTCTTTACATGAACACAAAAAACTTGCACAAGGCCTGTTTCTAACACAGGTTAGCCCTAGTGATGTGTCTCAAACAGATGGGTGGAAAACACTGACTTTCAGGTGGCAGTGGCTGCCAGTGCACTTACCTGGCTGTTTTGTTGACATCTGATCTTAGCATTTTTACTGCTACTAGAACTGGTTGCCGGGTGAATTCTGTAGAAGAGACTCCCAGAAACTCCAGCAGACCATCAGCTTCACACAGGTGTACCTGCAGGGCAGAAAGCAGTGGCAACTATGAAAGCACACATGGGGAGAAAACCAGGGGAAAACAATGTCACATCCAGCCATGTGTGGTCACAGAGAGACTCAATGAATAATGTAAATCTTTCCTCTGATGGCAAACAGTCTATAGGATGGCCCTAGATCCTAAACAAAGAGAATATGCTTACACTGCATAGTTCCTCATGTAGGAAAGGATATAGATGGCACTGATGAGTCCCTAACACACAAGTTTATACTGAAAGAAAATGACTGGGAATCTAAGTTGCCAAATAAGCACTGAACATGTTCAGGAAGGTCATGAAACCTGGAGTTTCCCGTCTTACTCTGCACATGCAAACTGCACTGCTGCAGCAGGTTGGGCATGTACAGCAGGACAGACCAGCCATACATGCAGTGTCGGGTGTGCAGTCTGGTTCGAGTCACTGCCCCAACTTAAATGAGGAGTGTCTGGAAATCACAGACAAAACCCAAAGTCCTCAGACTCTAAGCAAGAAAAATGTTTGACATGAACATCTCAACTGTGAATGTATCCAAAGGAGATCTCCAAGGAGAATACAGATTTGAATTTCTTAAATAAGCAAATTAAGACTTGAAATTTCTCTGGTGTTTTATAGAAAAGGGGAGAAAAGCGAGTTTTCTCGAGGAAAAAAGAATTATATATATATATATATACATATATATATATACACACACATATATACACACACACTCAAGAGAAAAACAAGACCAGAGACACGGGAACAAAGGAAAGTAGACACACTGAGCATGCGGCACTGGAAAAGGGAACGGAGGTGAGCAAACTGGATACACAAGTCCCAGGAAGATGTGCAGCAGGATAACTTAATGCACTTTATATGTAGCAACAACCACCAGCTTACACGACAAGCACAGGGAGGAGAAGGAGACAATACTAAAAGTGGGGCAAAGCTGCATAAAGAACAAAAGAAAGAAGCGGATTCTGCTGTTTTATGAAGTCTGCTGTGGTGAAAGCATGGTCAGACTTGTCCTTCTGTCATTCAGAAGATCCAGCAAAGTCAAGCAGAGACTGTGTGTACAAACTTGGCATAGGAAAGAGCCATGGTATTAAGAGCATAAAGTGTAAATGAAAGTAGTGTGTCACTGAGTCCAGGAAATGGGTGGATAGGAGCAGGAAAGATTTGCCTGAAAGTGAAGAGAGCAAGAATGAGTCATGTTGCTAGAAGCAAGACTGGACACCAAGCCACACTGCTGCAGTGGGGCATTTGATGATGATCCAGTCTGGTAAAGCCTACAGAGGCAAGGAGGAAGCAGGCAGTTCAGCACATTTGCAAAGATGAGGGAAAGAGCTTGTGATGTGAGGAAAGGAACAAGCTACCACTGCTCAACAGCAAAAGGGGGAGGAGGAAGAACTCTTGACAGTTATTATAAAGAAAAGGAGAGAATGGGAAGGGGAAACTAGAGGCAAAACAGTGAGGGGAAAAATGTTTTACAGTTGGAGCACAATCCAGGATGGGGCAGAATCCAGGCCACAGCAAAAGAGGCTGCTCTGACAGCCATGGACGATGGTAAAGGACATCACCAGCTTTCTAATACTCTAAAACTCAGAGACTGAAAAAGAAATGCGTGGGGAAAGGAGAGAGAGTGTGTGGTCAATGAGGGGGAACACAAAGACAGGTACACCATGGCCAAGAGTGAGGGAGCAGTAAAGGGCTAGTGTTTTGGCAAAGATGACAAAAGGGCAGAATGTAAGTTTTGGGGGGAGCAAAAGCTGGGAAGGGTGGAGAGGCAGACAGACCCTGGAAGAACTGGGCACAAGTTCTCAGCTCCAGAGTGTGAGGAAAGCTTAGGTGTGTGATTTTACAAATAAGGAGCTTCCCCCACAGCTCGGCTGAAGAGCAGGACAAAGGAGTGGGAAACTGAGTGGAACCATGAGTGGGGGGGACAAAAGAACATCTGCCAAGAGTTGAGGGCCTTTACAAACAGGGGAAATAGGGCAATTCCCCCACATTCTTC
>JAWLRI010000967.1:2081620-2139188 GCA_034781795.1 Crypturellus tataupa | reverse complement strand
GCTCCGCTCCCATGCGGTGTGATGAGCTCCACTCCGCTCCGCTCCCATGCGGTGCGATGCAGCGCGCGGTTGCGGCGGCTCCCGGCGTCGCCCCGGGCTCCGCGCGGCTCCCCGGGGCACCCGCACCGGGACCAGCGCCCTCCGGGCGGCGGCCGCTCTGGGCAGCAGGTTCAGAGGGAGAACGGGAAAAAAAAACCCACTGGTTTTGCTTGGTACCAGCTGGGAGAGATGGAGGGAAGAGCCAACCAACTGCGCTGTTATTTTCTCTTTTTCTCCAAAAAACATCCATGCAAGCTCTTCTGCACCTGCTCCTTTCCCTCGGTGCTGTTATTTTTCTCCTGGGAATCACTTTTCTCTGTCGCCGTCATTTTCCCTTCCCTTGGATAACTTGGCCAGGCGCAGGAGGTAAAACTGGTCCTAGGAGGCTGGCAACCCCGCTGGGGTGCTGAGCTGAGCCGTCTTGGAGCGCGCGAAGGGCTAATTTCTCTCATTCAGACCATTGGAGCCAACTTTTTCTTCCCATGTCGACAGTTCTCTGTGCACGTATTCATTTAGGAAAATAAGATTATTTCGTTGAGGGATGGGAGATGACATTAGAAACATTAGACTCGTTTTACACAACTGGTTGCATGACAAGGACTAAATTAATCACAAAGAGTTGTCTTCTGTCATGTAAAGTCTTGATGCTTCCAGCAAGTAAATGCCAAGGTGCCATCTGAGTTGTTTGTTTTAGAAGTGACTGACACAGAAGGCGATGCCTCCGTAGGGCAGAGCGTTTGTTTTTAGCAACGTGGCCCATGGATGTAGCTCGGGTCTTGGAGGGGCTGGGTGGGTGAGCAAAGCCGAGTGTCTCCCCCTCTTGGGACAGTGGCTTTTCCTCCTTGTGCTTACGGGAATTGTAAGGTTTATGACCAAGTATTTCAAGCATCACCCATGGAAGTAGTGGTATCTGTTCACTTGAGCAAGGAAGGACAGATGTAGGGCTGGGATTTTTACCTTCTCTCTTGTTTTTTTTCTCAGTCACAATGGGAAATGCACGAAATTGCAGGCTAGCTGTTGCTGACAGTTGCTGAGCTACCAATATTTCTTATATTCAAGTAGCTCATCTTGCTATCGGGCAGGGCGATAATTCTGCTTGAGGGGAGGTCTTTTGAGTGGTAGTTTTGAGCTATGGAGTTAACAGAAGTTAACACTGAAAATTTCACGTGTTCTGAGCACATGTGGACAAGTCCCTTTACGTGTCTGAGGTATTTACAGCATTCCTCAGAGCCCGTGTGAATTCCTGCTTCTCCAAAGCAAGCCTGTGTATCACAAATATCTTATCTGCTGAAGAACCCTTGGCTGTAAAATAAAAATATTCAGCCCTGCTCCAGTGACAGTGGCTCCCCAGGGCTGCGTTACGGTTTGTGAGCCGTCAGATGTGCGTGCTTGCTGCTCGCGGCATCAGCAGACCCTCCGAACCGACCGCCTCGTCGTTACTACGAGACCAAGCACAACATGTGTGTTTCTGTCGCTCCCTTTCACGCCGGAGGGATCCGTAGGCTGCACAGTCTGCTGCTTGTTCCAAGCTGCAAGTGGCCACAGGGATGCAGCGTGATCGGGTCGACAAATTTTTCTTTGAAAAAAGCAAAATCAAAATTGCCGATATTCATATTTTAAGTTTGCAAATATAGAGGAATGATCAGAGTAGCAGTGGGCTTGGCATCTCATTTAGGAGGCTGGTTGAGAAGATTGTCTTTCTGCTCTGTCCGGTGTGGTGCCGCTAAGGAATATTTCTGGTTAACTCAATTTTGCAGCTGATGGTTATTAAAAGGACAGCCTGGGGAGAAAACGGAGAAAACAAGTCTTTATTTTAATAACAAACACTGTGTGAATACATGATATGTAATACGTGTTGGGGGTAAAAAGCAGAAGTTCCTGTATGGACTCTAATCACTGAGAGATGCAAAGCAATTTAATTATATATATGCATTTTGTAGTATGATACTATTAATAGAGGAGATGGAGGGTATTAGCACTGAGGCCGATGAGTAATTCTTTTGAAGGTCTGGAATACCAGTGATCCAGTTGAAAATGTCTCAGTTGTGATGAGTCATATGTTAGCCTCATTCAGTGACTAAGAAATGGAGCAGCCATCCATGTCCGAGCTGAGTCACAGCTCCTGCATGTTCCCTGAAATCATTTCTGCTCGATAATGGCAGAGAACTTCAATCTGCTGTATTTGTTTGTACTGTAATCCACAAACTGTAGAATACTGGTACGAATACTGTCCATGAGATCAGGCAAAAAGCTAGTACAAACCAAAATGGATACGCCAGGTAGGATGGGTGAATAAGGAATGGTCTCCTGTAATTACTTCTTTCTTTATTTTTCTTTCCTTTATAATTATTTCTTCTTTGTGCTGCTAAACATCTGCTTCCTCAAGATGCACAAGCAGCCCCTCTGACTTCTTGGTATTTGTAAGATAACAGAACTTAAAAAAATAGTAGTAAATCAAAGACACCTTATATGCACAGCAGAAGGAGGACTCTATCAATCTCATTCTTAGAGTTTTGGAAGGCTGGGTGCCTGGGAGCTGGTCACTAAACTACCTGTTTCTTTGCAGCTCTAGGTTGTTTTTTTAAAAAAAAAAAAATGAATCCAATTATGCTTTCAGGTCCCTTGTTATTCATACACCCTATTCAAATCTGGCTTTTATAATTTATTTCTCTGTTTCTCTCTCTTTTTTTTTTTTTAAGATCAGAGAAATGAAACTTCTTGCAGGCTCAGATATCTGCATCTTTCTGATAAACTAGAAGTAGCCAAAATGATACAGCAGTGGGAATGTAAAAGCATGTAAATCTATAGGAAGTAAAAGACTGAACGAGAAGGAAACTAACTGGAAAGTGACCAGAAATAACTACAAATCCAACACCTGACATTTCAGCTAGCAGTTAAAATGTTTTTAAAAGAAAATGTTACTTAAATAGCATGAACCCGTGGAGCATGATTCTATCCCAGAATTACATTTTGCAAGTTTGTGGTAACAGGGGTGAGCTGTTCTCTTGGTATTGCTGCCTTTTATTGAGGATGAACACAAAGAAGAGAGATATGGAATGAGGGAAAACTGACCTGCTAGCATTGTGTCATTAGAGGCGGAACTGAATACGTACCCTTTCGAACACTGACCATTATTTTGTAAGGAGGGCTGCAGTACTGCTCGAGCCCCAGATTGGGGTCTCTGCCATTCCCGCCCGCCCGCTCTCCTTGCAGGTCTCCCCCGGCGGCTCTTCCTCACCAGAATGCACAAGCTGGCGAAATTCGCAGGGCAAGACTTACCAAAACACCATCACTGACGTTACCGTGCAGGAACCGTGGTTAACACTGGGTATATAATGTTATCAAGTGGTGACTGCCTTGTAGCCAAATTGTAGCCACGCTGGTGCTTTATTACTCCGAATTTCTTTTTCCTCTATCAACATTATGGTGGCAACATAGAAGCTCTACCTCCTGGATAGAAAGTAGCCTTTCAAAACGCAATTTCAAAGCTGCCAGCCTCTATGTGCCAGAGTTTTCATGTGTAAACGTAATGAGCTTTGGGTACAAGCATGTGATGATTTTCACTGAGTGCTTTGCAGGGGGGAGGGCAGGGTCTTTTTTTTTTTTTTTCTTCCTCTCCAGAACTGGTTAAATTAGATGTTCAGAGTCACTTTTTTAATAAGCTGTAATCCTGCTTCCACAAAGCTAAAAGTCATGAGTTCAAGCCTCCTTTAAACCTACACCACAATTACAAATATTTGTCAGTTAGATGGAATTTCCTTTTATTTCCCAGTGACCTACATCTCCCCATGAATGCCGCCCTGTCTTCATGCCTGCGTTTGGAATCTATTCTCCCTCTTTATTGGGCCCACTCAATCTGTGTCTTGATTAGTGTCTGGCTGAAACTCCCTCTCATTAACACTTGTGCACATGAGTAGCGTTATGCACGCAGGCAGCTGCTGGTTGCATATGCACGAGTAGGACTGTCTGTGTGCAACGCTCCAGAGCTGGGGGCGGCAACAGGCAGCAATTCCAGCTAACGGTAAATACGGGGCTCTGTTTTAGCACAATGCACTGGAGTGTGTTTTAGCTGGCTACAGTATGATGTGTATGGCATTTGTGCTGGAAATCACCATGTTGGGGAGGCGCCAAGGCACGGAGTGGGTGTGCGGTGGGCTTTTTGTGTCTCTAGAAAACGGCAGCCTTTTGTTTTAATGAAGTTGGGCAGCATATTAAGGACAAAGTGGAGATGCTGCAAGATTTTTGCAAAGCTGAGACTAAGAGAGAAATCATAAACTACTTTTATGAGTGGCAATCATGAAAGGACCCCAAAGATCTAAAAAAGTTTTTATAAAAACTATTAAAAATTTGTCCAAGAGGAATAATTTTAAAACAGTCTTTTTGATACTTAGTAAATTCTTGTCCAAATTTGGGTTCCTGCCT
Organism: Crypturellus tataupa; assembly: GCA_034781795.1. Lineage (NCBI taxonomy): Eukaryota > Metazoa > Chordata > Aves > Tinamiformes > Tinamidae > Crypturellus > Crypturellus tataupa. The sequence goes on along the minus strand of JAWLRI010000967.1, from coordinate 2,134,727 downwards.
GAGATGAGTCCTGAAGCTTTCTGATCTTTCCATCATTCTGGTCAAGTTTTCCTTCTTTACCTCGGTCTATGGTAATGACTCTGATTTTATTTTTCCTGTATTTTACAGTGGTTTGAACTTCCTTGATCTGATGGTGCGCCAGGGGAATATTGACAACCCTCCTAAGACACCACTTGTTCCTGGCTTTGAATGCTCTGGGATTGTAGAAACTCTGGGAGATAATGTGAAAGGATTTGAGGTAATATCTTTGTATTCTGGGCATGAGCAAATAGCCACTTGTTCACTAAATATGTTGCCCCCAACCCCTTCAATCAGGGACAGCAGTTTCCACCACCATGTTGAGGGCATTTTTTTCCTTGCCGGTTCCCACATATAATAACGAGATCTTGAAGGATCCAGATCCTGCAAAGTCAGTGCTGTGCACATATCCTAATAACTAAGTAGGAACTACAAAGCATGACTGACGTCTTTAAGAAATTAAAAGAAATCGAGTTAGGCTGTTTGTTGAGTTTGTTTGTTTGGTATCGTTTTGTGCTTGATATCATTGTTCTGTTCCTCAAAACCCACATGCTGCTGAGCTTAGCTCCAGTTTCTGATCTTGAGTTAGGATGACCCAATATACATTAAATATTGTCTCCTATGTACATGTGCATCATGTAGTGCAGATAATCGAACCTGATTCTGGGTATATGGCTTTTCCGAACTAATAAGGAAAAGGATCTGTTTCACTTTACAGTGAATAGTGATAAATGAGAAATAGCTAAAAGATACAATAAAGCTCTTGTAGCTGTTTGACAGTATATTCTCTTCAGTACCTCTGTTGCTTACAGTATTCTGTTCCACCTCATATTCCATTATGATGTTAAGCATCTCTGTTCCATGAAATCTTGCACTTTATTTCCTACAGGAGGCATAAAAATTCTGAAATAAGAACCAAGTGAGTTAATGCACATCAATCCTATCTTAGCAATTTGCTGAGTCAGTCTTGTCATCAAATAATTGCATTTCTGAATTTGTATTCTATCTATGTCTTAAAGCAATTACCTTTAAATAAAGATATTTTGGGTAACATTTTTGCTCTTCTAGAAGAGCTTCAGAATTTTTCAGTTGCATAAAGATAATGGCCCATTTAGTTCTCAGTAGGGTCTCAATAATAAGCTCTCAATAGAACATTTATCCCCTTTCCCCTCCTGCCCTATGTCCTCCTCACAACAAATCACAATTCAACATTTTTGAGATAAACAGTAACTGAACAGTAGCTGTATTATTTGGAAAAAACTCTAGTGTTTCAATTTTTCAGCTCTGGTATTATATATTCCATAGTTGCATTCCATACAGAAGAGTATCCTGAGATAGTATAGAAAGTCTCTGCCCTAGATCAGCCTTCTTAGTTTCAAGTTAATGCTATTTTTAAAGGGAGTCATAAGGTTGTAGCATATGGCATGTGTTTGAATGACACCGCACTTGGCTGAATGTGCTGGGAGATCCATAAAATCTCCAAACACACAGTAGCGTTTGTGGGCATCCAGCACTCAAACAACTCTATGCAACGCGAAGCCATCAGTAGGGAAATATTTTATGAGGAAGAGGACACTACTTCTGGAATACAGAAATGCTCATGCACAGAACCGGAGGGTGCCATATGGCTGCCCTGTCAACAACAGCGCTGGCCGGAAGGCCAGAGATTGCACCCTATGTCTACTGGCTTCCTGCTCCTTGCAAACTCCATGCAGGTCATGGGGATTTCACGCACGGGAAAAATGTGTCTGTTCTGAGACTCGAACCACAAAAAAGCTGCTCTCCATCATCTGAGTACTCGAGAGGCCAAAATGTTCCCGTGTTACAAACATCTGCCTGAAGGCACACAGTAAATGCTCTTCACTCTTTTACTGTGGAGTGTAGCTGAAATAGCCCAAGAATAACCAGTGCTGTCGTCATTTTCTTCCTTGTGTTTAGATTGGAGACAGAGTCATGGCTTTTGTAAACTACAATGCCTGGGCTGAAGTTGTATGCACCCCAGCAGAATTTGTCTACAAGATCCCAGACGACATGAGTTTTTCTGAAGCTGCTGCTTTTCCTATGAACTTTGTAACTGCCTACATGATGCTCTTTGAAGTTGCTAACTTACGAGAGGACATGTCTGTTCTGGTCCACTCTGCGGGCGGCGGCGTGGTAAGTTGGACCCCCTTCTTTGCTTTTTTCTCTTCTTTCTTGTCATGTACATTGCTGAAACAGTCTACATCTTGATTCCTCGCATGAGCCCAATGCTTCGGTTTGATCTGATATCAAACTGCGCCATGTAAGGAATTTCAGAGGAACCACCTCTGTTTTCCCATCAAAGCACTAGTGCGAATGGTTGACCGAAGCGTTTGGTGAAACAGAACAGCCCTGATAATAAATTCTACCCAAACCACTTACAAAAAAGCAGTCGCATGTAAGGTATTTGTAGCTAAGCATAATTCTCCTTGCAGTAAACGGTCTTCCTGTAATATTCCCACAAATACAATGTGTGTGTGATGTAGAAGATGGTCTTTTTTTCCCCTTCATTGTGGAGATATTAAAAGCAATGTAAAATGTGACCATGCAAACCTGAGAAAAACATGCAAACGTAGGATTTGAGTTGGCATGGGCTGCTATGTGTCCCAGCTTGGGTGGCCAGTGGAGATGCACTGCACAGCAAAGCAACCGCTGGTGACACAGGTGACATGGTGTTACCGGTGGTTTGAATTAACTTGTAGAAAATAACATTCTCATGGAAAAGATTTAAGCTTCTGCAAAACATTAAGATACTGACAGAGGAGTTTCGCTTATTGAACTATGCAGTTTTCTTTCCATATTACAGGTCTCTCACCCGAGAACAGTAGCAGGTCTTAGTGATTTAAATTAGAGTACTTCTGTTTTTCTGTTAATGTGCCTTATTTACGCTAATTTGACATTCTCTTGACTACTGAAGCCTGGCAGGCAACCCGAAACACCTTATCCCTATTTCTATGCCTTTCGACCTTCTTTCAGGACCTCATATAAAAGAAGGCTGCAATCAAAGGAATAAATTCAGCAGTTCCACACACAAAGTATATTTAGCTAACGATAATCCTGCTTGCAGAAAATGTTCCTCTTGGAATACTTCTGTAAATGAATGGAATTTATAATCTTATTATGCTTCAACACAGTGCAACCTAGAGCATTATGGTTGACTTTATTGTTCTTAAATATTAAATCCTTTCATGTGGACTGCTAAAACAGCTAGGGTTACCAAGCAGGCCCAACTTTACTTGGAAGCCATTTGCCTAATTGATACAACGCAAACTCAGGGCCGAGCATACAGAATCTCCCTTAAAATCCCAATCCAAATGCAGTAGATCTGGTGAAAATTGACTCCTTGTCTTTGCTCTGTTGCAAGGATCCTTTCCTCATTTCTTGTTCTCTCTCTTCCTTCCTCTACTTTCACTCACCTCTGTTACTTCTTCCTTCTCTTCCCTTATGCACCATGCATCCTGTCTCCTCTCACACAGTCTCCTTCCCTAGCCCAGCATCTCTGCTGGACTGTTCCCATCAGAGCATCCTTCTGCTGCTCCTCCGCTGGGGCTGCTTGGGCACCTCCTCTGACAAAAGCTAAAGGAAAGACTGGTCCTGGCTGGCTGCCAGAGCAAGGAGAGATCAGATCTTTCACCTGATGAGTATGTGAATAAACCAGAGTTTCTGCAGTTACGACCAGAGTCTGGGGAAGAACAGCTGAGCTGGGCAGCTCCTGATAGAGGCTGTGTGTGAGCCCAGAGGGAGGACACACTGAAGGACACGGGGCTGCCCAGCAGCCAGCAGGATGCCAGTTGCTGTCACAGCAGAGCAGCCCCAGTCCCCCGCCCTGTAACTTTAAGGCATTGATTTATATACTGTGATCTGAGCCCCTACCAGGTCTGCCTGTTGGACCCAAGGGTGCTCTGCACTGTGGAACCCGGCTGTGGGAACAGCAGCCCCAGGTAGTCAGACCCTCCATGTGCCAAACCTCTAAGGGAAATCAACCAAGTTATATTCTGCACTGCATATCTCCAAAGGCCATACAGTTTCTGTTGCCTCTTTCAGTCCTTTAGCGGTTTAAAAAGTCTAATAATTGCACAGGTTACACTACAATGCTGTACGCGAAGCGCAAGCACTCGGTAGTGTTTTTTTTTTGTTCTGTTTTTCAAGCTAAACCACAAAAAAGCCTCTCTCCATCATCCATCAGCAGTTCTAGTGAACCAGGTTGCTCCTGCATGAGGGGGAGCTACAGGCCTGCCAGCCTGGCCAGGCGACCTGCCTGGTGGCTGAGGGAGAGGCTGTGGACAGGGTCTCCTTGGACTCCAGTAAGAGGAAATGGCCTCAAGCTGCACCAAGGGGTTCAGGATAGATATTAGGAAAAATTTCTACATGGAAAGAGTTGAGTCCCCATCCCTGGCAGTGTTGAAGAAATGTGTAGATGAGGTGCTTAGGGCCGTGGTTTAGCAGGCAGGTGGGAATGGGTTTGCAGTTGTATTGATGATTTTGAAGGTCTTTTCCAACCAGAATGATTCTATGCTCAATATCTCGCAGCACATTTGGCTGTCACTGCTGATCAAGACCACCAAGGACAAGACTTCTCACACTCTTTCAGGCCTCTGGCAGGACACTTACAATTCTGTGTTAGCAGAGTATTTTGTTGAGTAGCAGGGCAGTTCTTGTAGTTACAAGGGGTATAATTATATCTTAAGTGTTTAAATGATTAAAGATAGGGAAATGTTTAAATGCTTTTATGAAGTGACTGCTAAAATGTAAGACAGTCATGTAGCACTGAACTTCAAAAACTTCCTATTATTTGTACATAGAAAGTATTGCTGAGAAATACGAGAAGTTTGCAAGAACTGCAGTCTTGCTGCAGGGTATAATCCCAAACTGGAAACTGGAATTGGGACTGATCTGTTGTGTGAATCAGTGCTTCAAGCACGCGTCACAGCACAGGCTTCTGTGGGGTTACACTGATAATTCTGAGAATAACTTTATAAATTGTATCCTGAACTAGTTTAGTATAAATATAGGACTGCTACATTTAAAAACAAGACAAAATTTCTGTGCTCTTTACATCTGGTTTTATTAAGTCCTACGATACTTACCTGGAAAATATATTCTTTAAGAGATCTGGGCTTGAAAGAAAAAGGTGTTATGCCTCCCTGTTCATTTGCTTGCTTTTTAGATACCTCCCATTCTGGATATTTATAGCACAAAACCTTGCTTGCCTTAACAAAACTCTGTAAAAGGTCCAATTTCATCACTTACGCACCACACAAGGCAGAATTACTATCTGACTCCTTAGCATTTCAGGCTTACAGAAGCAAGAATTAAGCTGCTATCACGCAGAAGCATTGCTTGCTGTCCTGTAGCTGTGATCTGACCTTTCCTTTCAGGTTCCGCATCAGGGGAAGCACAAGCAGAGTAGGTAAGTTACAGATGCAATCTCACATGTCTGAATTTGAAGGATAAATCTGACTTGGCAGCAGATTCTGGTCATGCTGGCAGGATTGGTTACTGTTTGGCAGGAACCCTCATTTTTATTGTGTCTTCCTTACATAAATTGCAAATATTTAAAGCTAAGTGCTACCACCGAAGTGGTGATATCTCATCTGCTACAGAACTGCCAGTCCTTCATAAATCTAATCACCTGCTATCATAGGCAACATATAGAAACGCTTTTCTTAGAATTATCCTTTTTCCTTAAAAACAGTTTTGTGTTTATCCCTTCAAATTTTCTCTCTGCTCTCTCTTGATTGGTTAGAAACCTTCCTTAATTTCCAGCAACGGCGTGAAAGCTGAAGTCTTCTAGAAGAAGTCTCTTGGCATCCCTGATCACTTCGAGCACTGTACAGGCAGGCTGAGATGGGGCCTGCCTGTTCCTAGGTAGGAGCACGTTAGGTAGGCTTGACTTGTGCTCGAGTCCATCGTCCTTGAATGTAACTGGAACTTCACTCTTCTGGCAGTCCTGGATGACGTTATGGCTTCCCAGGCCTCGTGCCACGCTCGGACCTGTTTCCAGCCACCACCTCACAGCATCATCTGTTAATCAAACACAAAGGCTTGGCAAGGCGCACACAAAAAGCAATTTCCCTGACCAGAGCAGGCTGTCCTCTCTGCAGGCCTTTCCTTTTGCCTCTCTTGGCCCTGCACTCTATCTAGAGGTTGGGATCTCTCTCAGTCCCCCGCTCAGTCAGATCGCAGGCTGGAGCACTCACCCCTTCCTTGGCTCTTGGACACTTGCAGACCCCTCCTCAGGGCCAGCATCTCAGCCGGGGTTTGGTGTCCCTGTTTCCCTCTCAGGTGAAGCGGAGATTCTGCCACAAGTTTTGGATTCATCTCAACGGTATGACTTTGTAAGAGAAGAAGAAAAAAACCTGCCCATTGTTGCTGAAAATAAGAGAATTTGAGGATAGAGAGAGACCTCTACCCTTCCCCCTGCAGCCTCCCCAAGCTTCCTGCAGTGCACTGAGCATTACAAACGCTGCCTTGCAGTTGTTCAAGAGTCTCATTTCAGTTTGCCCGTTCTGCAATGTTCACCTCAGCACTTGGTTTGCAATTTTCTTTGCTCTAATGGGAAAAATGACACCTTCAGGAGATGGAATTCAGCTATAGAGTACTCTAATACTCGGAAAAGTCTTCCTCCATGCCAAGAAGTTATTACATGTCTTCTCTTACCACATTTAATGTGTACTTCGTACCTCCATCAGACAGGAAGCACTTTGTAAATGTAGTAGATTCTCTTCACATTCAATTCTGGAAAAGGTTCTTGTGCAAGCTTAAATCTGAATGACTAAAAAAAAATCAGTAACAAAATTATACCCAAGAAATGATTGGTTTGTGCTGATGCTGTTTACTCTAACACGCGTGGTGGCTGAGTGGTATCTTTTAGATGGCTTGCTCTCTCTCAGTATAAGGCGAGGCGAGGCTCAGTTTGCATAATGGCAAATAAAACAGCCTTCATGAAAGACGAGCTGGAAGTATAGCATGAAAGTCCATAGCTGTTGCTAAAGCAATGCACCACTGGCACTTGGGACAGAGGATCTGGTTTGTGTTATTAGATCCATTAACTTAACATCCTTTATTTACATGTCCAGTGATGTTTTCTTAGCATTAATAATTAGGTTAGTAAATGTTCTTCTATTTATACTTTCTATATTGAATTTAAACGACATAGTATTCAAAATTTTTGATTTTTAGAATTGTTTAAGAGCACAGTCTGATCTTTACTTTTAAATTTGCTTCTCAGTGATCATCTCAGTACTGAAAGCCCTTGACCCCTAAGGTTTAATGTTGTACTTTAGAATAAAGGAACATGTAGAAATTTTAATCACTTCATTGGAACTAAAATAATATAAGCACATCCATTCAGGATAAATTCTACAGGAATTACATGTTTAGATTAGAGTCAGTGTCTGGGTTTTATGAATTGGCAGGATCCCTTGAAAAGGAATCCATTGTTTTGACTTTGAAGCTAGAGAGGCACAGGATTGCTATGCCGATTTCAGTATTGTGAGATACACTTCCTTTCCTCAGGATGCTTTAACCCAAGTTATTCCATTTCTTGGAAGCCTCACCATATAGAACTCTGCATAATAAGTAGTATTAAAAAATAGCTTTTGTTGGTAATAGTGTGGGTTATGTTTTTATTTCTTGTTTTGTTTGTTTTTTTTTAAAAAAAGATTAATTCCATTTTAAGGAACTACTTGGTAATCATCACTTCAGTGAAACAATTTTTAGTTTATTCAAAGCCTGCTAAATCCTGTTAAAATATATGTAGTTGTTCAAGTATTTTTTTCTATTTTTTTAATGCGCTCTGGTTCAGATAGCATGAACCTCTCCTGTATTTATACAGACCATGTTTAGAAACTTGTATCACATATGAAAAATCAGATGTATAAGGAGCTTTTTTCGTCATGCCCAACTAATTACACACCCACTCGGAGGGTTTTGGCATCCATACATTATTTCTGACAGCAGTTTGCCTGCTTCTCTGTTCATGTGGTCTCCAAGGTGAACGGTGAAGGGTAACAGAAACTAGATGGTTCCGCAAGTTGTATTTCTACAGATTGTGGACCTGAACACTGAGGCCTCACATACTTGCAATTAAGACGCATAGCTCTCCAAACAAAGCTATTAATCCAAAGGTAGCTAAATGAGGATTAGAAAAGAGACTTAAGTGACCTGTCAAGCTACTGTGCTCTTTTGGAGCTTAAACAAATTCCACAGAAGTTAGCAAAATATTTGAGTTATTAGGTTGAGTTCAGTTCTCTCATTTCAGTGGTAAAAGCACGAAGAGTGCAGTATCACCTTTTCTTCCTAGACCTCTGATGTATAAATATTAAGAATATTTTCCACAAAAAACAGTACAAACCAATGTCAAATTAAGATCTTCAAAAAGCTTTAGGAGAATGTTTCATGGAATTGCCTCAAATACTTCAGTGTTCTTGTTCACCCAATTATAAAAGTACTGATCATATGAATCAGTTTTAAGCTTTAAGAATCCACAGAAAGTTCAAAACTATTCTGATCTGGGGTTTTAGATAAGCTTATCTTTACAGAGGAAGCACTAACCAATTTGAGTCCCGAGTTCATGCACATCTTGGGTATTTTGTGCATTTTTCCTGTTTATTCTGACAGTTAAATTTTAATCTTCTTTTATATGATTAAAAAAAAAACCTAGGTGCTTTCTACTCTAATATTTGACCTTTTAAACATTTATTGCTTTTGATTCAGGACATACTTTTACCTCCCCTTTGAAGATGGATAGAAAATGCAGAGAAGTCATTAGAGCATAGATCAATAGGGCAGAATTTCACTCTAGTAGTGATGTACACATTATAAAATATTGACTTTTCGAAATCACTGTGGGCTGTAGTTGTCATTTTTTGTGTCTTCCTGAAAACAGCAGTTCGGTTCTAAAAATAACCAGCATTAAGAAAGATGTGAGAAAGAGTAGTTTGAACTTCGTAATTTTGCATTGTAATATTTTTGAAGCCTAAAACCTGGGCTACAGATAGAGAAGGTAAGTAACAGAGATACGAAGTATGGGAATAGTGAAACCTCTTCCACTCCTGGTTACCAACCCCATAGAAATCCAGTCTGAAACATTATATAAATAATGATGTTGTCCTCTCTTGAGAGGCACAACTTAGAGGATTGTCATCAGCAATTAAATTCAGCACTACATGGGAAGATGCCAAGACCCTCAGGGTAAGCAGAGTTATCTAATTATCCTACTGTAAATAAAACCCAAGCACTGATTACTGGTATTTACATACGAATAATCAGCATTTCTGGTTGGAACTAAAAGAAGTGTGTTTCTCCATGGATGATTTTACTAGTCATGCATACAGTTTTCAAATGATAATCTTTAGGCTGTAAATATAAATACAAACTTGTTAAATTCAGTGATATTATTTTTAGAATCACAGTGCCAGTTCTTCCTTCTGGGCATACTCATGTAGCCATGCTGGTTCCAGCAGGATAACACAGTCGCAGAGAGAGGCACAATCTGACTATCAGAAATCTCTTTTCCCTTTGTTAGTAAACAGAAAAAGCAGTGCAACTTTACAACTCTGGTTTGATCTGTTGGAATCCTCTTGGAAATTGCACGGGTTAGTGTTTGTGCAAAGCCTTGGTCTCTCGGCCTTGCGAATTTGTAGATCCTGGGGGTCTGAAAGCAGGAATGGTGCCCAGGGGCTGCTGACTGCCCAGCAGTGCTGTGCGCGGGCCCTGGACCTGCCAGCCCGAGGAAGGTGCCCGCAGGGACCACCTCCTCCTCCTGCACAAAGGCCCCCAGGAGAGCGGCTCCGGCGGGCCCGGAGCACAGATCTCTGTGCACGACCAGCATTGCTGGTGGCCTCTTGCTCTGCAGAAGAAAGAGGCATTTCAGCTTTGCCTGGATCCTTGGGAAAACCATGGCCTGAAAAGGTGCATTTCATGCAAGCAGAATCCTTTGCTTCTGGGTTGCAACCAGAGAATACACTTTCACTCAGGATTTCATCCAGATCAGTTTGAAATGGCCACCTGCCTGATTTTAGGCAAATACCTGCATGATGGAGGACAAAACCAAGCTTTGTCCACATATATTTTGCATAGATTCTTCTCTAACCCAACCAGCTTTTGCTTTTGTTCCAAATACTCTAGATTGGAAGTAATTACATAAACTTAATACCTCTGTGTGTGCCTGTGTACATGTACACTGTGTGTAGTTGAGAAGCTGAGCCTGCCTGTCACAACTTTACCTTTCCAGTACTGTAATTTTCAGCATCACATTAGAAAAGAACCACGGTCTGTTTGAAAGTCCAGAATTTGAAAATACAACAAGAGATTTGCATGTTATCTGCCCTAAGAAAGGGTATACTTTCTGCAAGCTCATTTAAAGGTCACTATAAAGAAAAATAAGCTGATGCTGTGGAAGCTGTGTGGGTCAAAACAATGCAGGATTTCAGATACAAATTAAGAGGAATTCAGCAAGAGTCAGAGCTGTTAGATGCTGCCTTCAGCTCTGGAAGTCTCTAAGTGGTTTATCTCCACAAGCTGAGGGGAGATACGAGGAGAAAGATTTCCCTGCCCATGCTCTGGGCCACTTTCTGCCCTTTGCTGTTGATCATTTGTGAAGAGGAGATACTGGCCTGGAGGGCCTGGACTGTAGAAGTGACTCATGGCTAGTCCTGTGTTCTAAGTAAGTCATCAGCAATGATTGTTTTGGGAAATAATAATAAGAAAAACAGATTTGCTTTAATGTGCTTTACTTCTCACACCAGCCTGATGTTTCCTGCTGCGATGGTAAGAACATGACTTCCCTAGACGCAGTATTGGGACTGGTTCCACTGTACCTGCCTTATTAGCACCGCAGAAACATTCAGCTGTGTCTAAGTACCATGTGGGTTTTTATGCCAGTAATTCTGTTCTGGCCTAATGGGCTGCAAGACTTTCCTCAATAAAAGAGGACTGGAATTGTACATGGCCTCTGTCCAAGCTGTCCTGGAGCATGAAGAGGGCAGCACCAGCTAGAGTTACTGGCAGGGCTCTCACAGGCTCACACCAGCGAGGACAGCTGCAAATGCAGTAAATATTCACACAGAATTTCCTCCATCCATATTATTTCTATGTAAAGTCTCTGTGTTCAAATTTCATGGTTCAGAAAATGATTTTGCCCTATGCTTTAATTCATATCACAATAATTTTGAAGGGAGAATGATACTATTGACCCCAAAGTTGCCCTAAAATGGAGGTGGTTAAGGTGGTAATAAACTATCACTTTTCCATAGGACATAAAGTGACATTCATGGTACTGAGATGAATACTTAAACGCTGCTGTTTTAGAGCTATTAAAATGAATAAACAAATCTGGAAAAAAAAAATCTGTGTTTTAATTTTCTGATTTGTAGAATATAAAATTTTGGAAGATTTAGCTATGAGAGTTTTCTAGTTTCTTTTCTATTGCTTTGTTTATCAGTTTCTAGAGGGAAGTGTGGCTTTTTATTTATAATAAGCAAAACTTCAGCTCAGGAAACTGAAACATCGAAGGCAAATAAAATCCTAAAAAGTATTCTTAAGAATACTGTTAGATTTGGAAGATGACCCAAGAAGCATTTGAAGCAGCACTTTGTCCTTAGCTTTCTACCTCTTCATTGAAGGGATGATGTTAACTGTTAAATCAATGACTATATGAGTTGTCACTTCAGGTAGTAAACTTATATAAAAATTTTCTAGATTGATAATAACCACTTTCTGTGCTCTTTGGCCATATGAAGGATCCTGCTTTTTTACTGCTGTTCCAAAATGCACAGAGGATACAAAGTAGAAAATTAGAACTATTCCTTATGCACTCCTTCCGTAATCATTTTAGACATTCCTTGCATAGCAACAAAATTTCCCTTAGATTACAATGCCTTTGTTAAAAGAACAACTCTTTTATGATATATTTTTCTGATATATTACACTCAGATTTTCCCTCTAGTTACTTTTTTTTTTCAAGATATCATTCTGCTTTAACTTTTTTTTCTCCTTTTCCTAAATTGCTACTATGAAATTATGTTGGGAGTTGCTTGCGCATGGTCAGCCTTTCATTTTTTTGCTCTATTAACTATGAATGAATTGCCAGTTGCAAAGTTCTTCACCCGATGCTATGTCAGTGCATTAATGTAATGATGTATTTGCAGGGTCAAGCTGTTGCTCAGCTCTGTTCAACTATTCCCAATGTTACAGTTTTTGGAACAGCTTCGTCTTTCAAACACGAAGCTATCAAAGATTCAGTAACTCATCTCTTTGATAGAAATGCAGACTACGTTCAAGAAGTAAAAAGGTAATCTTTTATTTTCCTGAGTGAGAGTTACACACTACCTAGCAAAAGACTACGAAAAACCCTCTGGAGATCTCCTATGGGAAGAGATTAAATATGTGAGTTTGGGAACTGTAGCTTATTCTGAGAGCACTAAAGACAAACCGAATGCCTCGATTGCCTTTGGAAAGAGGTGGTGAGAGGGATGCAAGGTCAAAAGCCAAACATCAGAGCCAAACAAACGGGAATGCGGGTACAGAGCCCTGAGCCTTGGTCAGAGCCCTGAAGATAAACAAGTGAATAAACTCTACACAAGGCAGCAGTACCCCAGAGTTAACATGGTCAGTTTTGATGCCTTCTCTTTGTACTTAAATTAACTCTTTGCTGCAGCATAGTTGATGTGAAGCTTGAAGCAAAATGAGATGCTTGGTAAAGTTATTCTTAAAAGTCTTCTGTCATAGATGAACTGGACTAAGAACAGGTATTTCCTTATGAACTCAGTAAAAGAACAGCAAGAGATGCTTTATCATAATACATATATATATAACTTTACTGCAAGCCCTTACAAAGGGAGAAAAGGTGTTTTCCCCTCCTTTTCAGTCAGAAAAGCTTGCGTTGCTGAAATACAACCATCAGCCTGCATCATGCTGCTATAATGACACCTCAGAACCTACTGAAACGTGAAATTTCTTGCTTACATTTTAGAATCTCACCAGACGGGGTAGATATTGTTTTGGATTGTTTGTGTGGAGAAAACACTGGGAAAGGCCTCAGTCTCCTCAAACCACTTGGGACTTACATTTTATATGGTAAGTGGAAAAAATGCAGGTATATATTTCAAATCTACAGCTTTGCTAAGCACCTTTGCTAAGGTCTATTAAATTCACCAACGCTGAACATAGACTGAATTACTGAGATAATTAAAAAAAAATCCCCAAAATGCATGTGTCAAATTGTGAGCATCATTTGCTAAAATGATGCATGTGCACACACACACATATATATGTATGTGAATGCTTGGTTCTCTAATTTTACAGACCACAGGAATCAAAATAGTATGGTCTAGGAGACTGCAATAAAACAGAATTCTGTTCTTGTGGCAAGGGAACTTGGAGGATGCTCTGAGTAAGTCTATAGTCTTCATACGACCAGACTGTATCTGCTGCCTGGGCACTTAAGGGCTGATGAGAGAGGAAGGGCATGCTAGCTCCTCACTGATGGTACATCGGAGGCGGATGGCGTTTTACTGCAGAGAAGCAGACAGCTATAGCAGAGACTTGGTGTCAAAATGCCATATGACACTTGAACTGTTCTTGTTTTTCAGGAAGATTTAAGAAATTATGTTTCTGTGATCTCAGAACATCCATTAACTTCTAGGGCTCTGTCACCTTGGACTCTTTGTGGTTTATTTCCACAGTAAAAGGACATCTACTCATCTATTTTAAACCCGTGGAGAAAAATTTTTCTGAAGTATGAATCACAGAAAGCATTTTACATATAGTAAATGGTCTGCTTGTCAGCACGTAATAAGTTGTCTGTAAATGTACTCGTCTTTTACAGGTTCATCTAACATGGTTACTGGGGAAACAAAAAGCTTCTTCAGTTTTGCGAAATCAGTAAGTGTCACAGTGTTGTTATTCTGCTCCACACTCCTCTAACCTCAGGTTTTTTAAGGAACATTTTCATCTTTATCATTCTCTTTCATCTCCATTAAGCTGTTAGCTTTCATGTTGCTAAAATGCAGAATGTTATGAATGCAATGTGATCTGACATGTTTTCTTTTGATACAGCAGCTAGACAGGATTTGGATCTGTGTACAGTGCGCATTTAAATTGTTAGCTAGCAGACATACATCACCTGTTTAGCTGTGCTAAAAATCAGAGAGCATTGTTTATGCATTGATGCTAGAATGACATATCCATGAGGATAACTATGCCCTCTAGGTTCCTGATTTCTGGAAAACCTGTCAGTACAGTGCACTGAATTAAGAGATCTCTATCTGTTACGACTGGGATTGTGTCCAGTCATTTCCGTCTTTCCAGAGATTAGTTCCATACAGAAATGTATTCTTCACTTCTCCTTCACCTCCCTTTCAAGCGGCATCAAAGGGATTGTGCTGTGACATTTCTTTTCTCATCGATGCTGTCAACAAAATTGGAACTCAAATATTAAACTGTTCTTCAGCTTACTACAGCCACATCTCCTCAGAAAACTTAGGAGACAAAAAGGACAAACAGATCAAATAAACTGCTAGTGAGAAATAACCAGGTATGAGAGTGATTCCTTCAGGTAAGACAAAAGGGAGAAGCCCTGACTAAAGACAGATCATAAAATCTTCCTGCCGAGAGCTTGTTAACAGCTTCCAGCAACAGCCACTTCCCAAGAGAAATTAACTTCAAAAGCCTCTGTGATAGGCAAATCGAGATAAAACAAGGACTCTAACAAGGAGCATGAATATACGTTGCTTTCAACCTTTACTCAACACTTATAGTGACACAATCGTTATGTTGTTGTCAAGCCTTTTTGAAATAAAACAAGTTAATACTTATTGCACTTTTTATTATCAATGCTGTGTCCAGCATGCGATTGCCACACATTGTAGAATCTGTAAGGCAGATTGATCCACTGACAGCAGATTAAACGGAAATAATTTTCAGGTAGTACCAGTATTATTATTTTTTTTTTTTTGATTAAAATAGAAGGGTTTCTTTGACTTCCAACCTTCACCTGCCAACCTTATATTTTGAATTACAGTTGCCCTTTCCAGGATCTGCACCACTGGCAGAGTGGAGATAATTTTCCCTGAAACAAATGTCTGCACTGAAGTTTCTATAGTACCTTGTTGCCCCCTCACTCAAGCCTGTGGGGGCTTTCTTGCTGCCAGCAAGGTGTTTGACTGCACTAACGTAGAGATTAAAACTGCTGATTTCAAGTTCAGAACTATTAAAAAAACTTAAAGCAATACAGTATTTTTTTTAACTGTAGAATGACTCTTCTCCTTGCTCTTTTGAGAGTCCAGAGCTGCTCACACAGGTTAGGTGCTCACCTGGCTGTCCTGAGGCCACAGCAAAGGGCAGCAGCAGAACTAAGGGACATCCATATCCCTTATTTCAAATTCCATGTCCTAAAAGGAGAGCTGGTCATTGTCTTCTTAACAGCCTGAGGTCATGCAACAAAATCTGTAGTTTGTTTCCACAGCATTCGGCAACTGCATTTTTTTTAACCTTTTTCTCAAATAAAATGCTGGTAAACAGGAGAGCTAGCCACAAATTTAATGTGGACATCAAGCCTTCCTTCCCACTTCTCTATGCCAGATGCGTCATGGCAATCGCATCTCTCACTTTGATTAGCGTGTCGTGTCGGCACAGGCGCTTTGCTGGTGCTCTTTGCTCTTCATGTCCTGAGGAGTGTTGCTCTAACCCTGCTGTCGCTTCTTTCTTTGCAGTGGTGGCAGGTTGAGAAGGTAAATCCCATCAAGCTGTACGAGGAGAACAAGGTCATCGCTGGATTTTCTCTGTTGAATCTACTTTTCAAACAGAATCGAGGTGGCTTGATCAAGAGTGTAATGGACAAACTCCTAAATCTATACAATAATAAGAAGATCAAGCCTGTGGTTGATTCTCTATGGGCCTTGGAAGAGGTAGGAAGAAAATTTCTTACCACGTTTCAAAATTTATAACAATGCACACATTTCTAGATGTAAAAATATATTTAATGCATTAAATTTACTAATGTGTTTGTTTTTCAATTTGTATAAAAGCTGTCTCTGAAACACTTGCCATTCAGAAAGTGCACGATTCAGGACTACTCATAGTTCTTTTAGTAACTATATCTGGAGCTCCAAATGCTCTGTCCTGCTCTGCTGAGAACACTAATAAGTGTAATTTTCGACTCTCCAAACTGTAAGTGCATGGAATGGGCTGGAGTCCCCGGCGTGGTGCTTGGATCAGGCTGCATTACGGTGTTCCCTGGGTTGCACCAGACAAGGTGTGTGCTGTCTGCACGGCCCCGGGAGCACCATTCAGCTCCATCACTAACTTTGACCAAATGAACTGAAATATCAAAGTGCTTAAAGGAAATCGGATGTTGGATAAAGAGCTGTTGGCTCAGGCTGGTCAGGCATGACCGAATTGTTCTGTCCTGTCAGAAAGGGGAAGTGCTTTGAAGAGCAGTGTAAAACAGAAGCAAGATCAGAGTTAGGATTTTTATTTATTAAAAGATCTCCCAAAGTACACAATGCTCCAGATAAGCATTCTGCAATTTGTTTGTGCATGTACACATTCCCTTTTCCTGTATTGGTGAGCAAGAAAAGAGTAAGTTAAAACAGTAAAAGTAGCCTAATGTGTCTTGATCAAGAAGAAGGAAAGCAAAAAGAGAGAAAAAAAAGCACATTACAGGCTATTTTAATAGCCAACATGATAGGAATTTGTTGGGAGATTTTTGTTTGGTAACATTTAATACAACATTTGGCAGTAGCATGCAGCATTTCTACTGTTACATTATGAAACGTGTAAATACATCTGTTCGACTGCAGTCTAGAAATCTACAGCTCATTTATCAAGCCTGCTCACTTTTTGTGATTTATCTGGCAAATTACAAAGGAAATTACTAGCTAGTAGCTTCAGGAATATAGCAGTGCTAGAGGTGTTTGCAATCGATTGCAAAGTATTACTGTTCATTCTGGGTATTATTGTTTATTTGTGGGGTATATTTTGTAGGTTTATAAGCATCTTCAGATTCTCAGAATGAAGTAAATATGATGTGTTCTGGTTGAGGACGAAGTGCAAACACATTAGCAAATGTTTGTGTATATTTTTTATTCTATTTTGGGAGGTTTCTTGGTTTAAATCCATAGCTCCAATCTCTCTCTGTCCCCAGAGGTTGACATTTGATTAGATCTTGTTCCAGACGGAAAATCAGAAGTGACTTAATGTTTTTCAGTGCAGCAGGTTATTGCTCATCCAAGAAGCTCAGGATCTAGGACTACTGACTACCACTGCTTCCTAGTCCTATCCATGTGTCATCTATCCTTGTTGCATCAAGGTTAATTTTTTTATCTCAAACTTACTTCCATAAATCCTAGTTAAAAGCCTGATCTCAAGTAGGCTATTAGGTCCTTTTATATGATTTAAATGCAAGAAGGGTTTTGCTGAGAGAGATGGTAACAAAATCTGCAGATACTTCAAAATACTGGGGAATTATTCATCATGAGATGGGAGAAGTCATACATTAAATTAGCTGCTGTTGAGATGTCTCGCTGTTGTGCAGCTATTTGTTTATGCAGTGAAGTGTTTAAAAGACAGATAATTTATAGATAGTACATGCTTAAAATACTATTATGTAGTAAAGAGCTGACTGTCTGGTAAGATGCATTTCATTACCGTTAGTTTAGTAGTGTTTAAAACGGAATTAATATTCAGTCGAGCTTTGTCACACTGAAGACTTCTACTGCCTTGGTTCCAGTAGGAACGATGAAAGTGCTGAAAGCCGTGGAGCTGAGTTCTTGCTTTGCTCTTGCTTTGCTGAGAGGTAACCTGGTAATCCTGGAACGCCAGGCTGCCTCTCCGGGTGCGCGGAAGGAAATCTGTGTCTGTGTTCGGTGGTGACATGCAGTGATGCTGCTCGGCAAACAGCAATGCAGGAGCTGCGGCCCAGGAACACACCCCAGCCCTCAGCTGGGATTGAAATCAGGGGAATCAGAGGACTGACCCCATCTATGGAACAAGTCCTGTAGTTGGGAAATGCCTGGAGAGAAATGCTCCAATTACTGTACCTTGTGGTCAGGGCATTGTGTGTTTTGACTGGTAAGAGCCTAGCGCCATTCCCTAGCTTGTAAGAATTGCTGAAACATCAGTTCTCTCCCCCCGACTTGTGACTTATCATGTTGCAGGTCTATCTGTAAATGAATTTTTTGCATAATTGAGATTTCCTTGTCTCTAAGCCAGTTATTTCTCTCCAGTCAATTGCTAAGGAAAAACCAAGCTGTGTCTAAGAACTAAACCTGAAAGGAGTGCAGGATCATTACAGAATGCCTGCTGATACCACCATTTTCTTTAAAGAATCAGTTTCTCCCATGTCCCTGTTTTCATGCACTTCCACTTTCTGCATTAGTTTGCACCGCTATTAGCATACAAAGGAGAAGAGTAGAAGTCTTGTATGTTCAAAATGAAAACTGGAATCTAGTGATTCCAGGGCACAGGAATTCTTTCTAGGCAGCTTCCTCCTGTGTGTGATCTAGTTATACACAGTTAAAGGAAAAAAAGATTTTTAAGATTTTGATGATAGTAAGGAGAAAGCAATTCCATTTAAAGCTTACATCAATATCAAGTACAATGCACACAAGTTCTAAATGAATGAAAACTGAGCCATGAGTAAGATGATTTTTAATACAGACTTTGCAAAGAATGTGTCCTATGGTGTTTACCTGAGGCAAAAATTAAAATTCTGAATAATTTCAGTACTATATATTTAGAGGAATAAAACATATATTGAAAACACTGGCATTTAATTAATGACTAGAACTTTTTTCTTACAAAGCATAGTTCACACTTGCTTATGGAATCCTTGCTGCTGTTGCCTGAATTAAGTTCCTACTAAATGCCTGTATCATTTTGTTTATCTTTCCCCCTTTAGCAGTGATGAGCAGGACTTGGAGGCTTTTTGGCTTCACACCACAGCAATGGAAGGTGCTTATGGCTTTATTAAATGAGTGAGACAGAAGCAGGGTAAGACTTGGACACTATGGGCACACAGTAAGGCCTCAGATAGGTAACGTTAGTTGTGGTTATCACAGAATCGGTGTGGGTAAATGAGCTATTTTAAAAAGTTCAGACTTCACTTGTTAGATCTATTAAATATACAAGAAGTATAGCCTGCAGCTACGTCATTTTCCTGCTTTACTCAGGATTAATTAGTTAAGGCGATATGCAGGGAGAAATACTTTTCTAGAAGGCACAAAACACTACAAGTTGCCAGTACAGTGCTGAGTCACGATATATGTTTTAGGGTAATGACAGGTTGTCGCTTCTGTTTGTCCTTGCGTGCCACAGAGAGAATATCTGTAACTGCAGGCTAAAGGAAAACAACAGGTAGATTCAGCTCCTGATGTGGGGGAGAAAAAAAACATAGGGAGGAAAATAACGGAGGAGGCACTGATGGATTCCACTGAAGAACATGTGCACTATTAAGAGATAAACTAGTCTGTTTTAATTTGCTGAGAAACCTTTTGGTGTCAGTTCCAAATTTCAAAGACCTGCTTTTACCAGCTGACAAGGTTTTTCACAAAGCTGAGTCAGAATTATTGAAGTCTAACTGGGGATGCTGAGCTGAGAATTGCTGTCTTTATATGCCTGGTACAATAAAGGATATAAATAATTCAATTTCCTGCCTTTGAAACCTTCCCTTAATAATTTTGTGACTTTTCTTTTGGCCTCTAATTTGAAAAAAGATCAGACTAGTTGTTTTTTACTGGTTTAAGCTTGGGAATCTAATACTTCACTAATCGAAAAATGCCTGGAATTCTATCCAGGGAGTTGACGGAAAAAAAAAATGGCAGACAAGAATAAGGAAAATCTCTCTATTTTATATGTGCTAGGTCTGTTTTATCTGAAAGATGCTACTGCAACAACATTGGTCCCTATGGCAATCCTCCAAGACTGAAAATGAGCAGAAAGGTTAATAGAGCAGAAGGGAATGAGATGATTCCCGAGAGAGCAAAATCACCGTGCTGGAAAATTTTCACTAGATAGCAGGCGTGCAAGCTTTTCTTCTCTATGTTCTAGCTCATGTTGCTCTTTTTTGGATTCTATATGTTCAGCCTCTACGTGATAAGGTTCACATAAACATCCTTCTACCACAGCTAAATGTTTAGTTTTTTTCAGCAGAGATCCACATCTCTAGCAAATGAACTGCATTAGGTCTTTCTGCTTTTCGATTTCTAAAAGGAACACAGCTCTTCTACAATGTGGCTGTCACTGTATCTATGCAACAGTAGCCAAAGCAAAAGTAAATTACTGGTTTCCGCAGTAAAGCCAAATTTGTCTCTCATAAATTAATCACATTGATGCTTAGTTTTGGCAGACACACGGAAGCTGACGGAAGCCTCAGGAGCAGCAGTGCAAATTTCATCTGATTTTGGGACTTTCATACTAATAAAGTTACTAGATTGTCTTCATTAACCAAAAAAAAAAAAAAATAAAAAAAAAAGACTCAACCAGGTTTTGTGCCTGCTTTATATCACTTTGCTGGCAGCACAAAAAATTAATACTGTCTATATACTGACTTAATACTGTCTATACCAGCTACAAAATTTTGATCTATACTCTTTTATCACATAATGGATGGTGGGTAGTGACTGCCGTCAGGAATGCTGCACTTCAGGAGCTGGTGCATCCCACTGTTCGAGTCCTACCTGATACACTCCAAGATTCCAAGTGATCGGATCCTTGCAACCTGGGCCTAATGTTGCTAAAGGTCAGAAACAGCAGTGACATGATCAGAATAAGAAAGCTGTGGTCTTTCTGGAGATGAGATGGACCTCTCTGAATGCACTAGGGGTGTTGATGAGGAGCATACGCATGCAGCAAAACTCTGCCAACAACTCACAATGTCCCCAGTCATGCCCAGCATAAAATGCCCTACAGAGCAGAGCTCCATCTAGGCTAGTGCACATGCTCCAGCAGTGGCAGAAGGACACGCAGTTTGGGAAGAATCCCCAAACCTGGCCATGCTCTGCAGTCACCTTCCTCAGCGCTCCGCATGGCATCCCGCGTGCTCTCCTCACCCTGACTGCTCCCTGTCCGCCTGCTCCCGGGAGCCCCAGGGAACGGCTGCCGGGACAGTTGCTGCAAGGAAAACAGCGTTTTGTAAATCTTCTAAAAAAGGGAAGTCGGGCTGCTTGCAGCACAGCTAACACATTAGGTTTCAAAATACCCTCACGTAATAATTTCACTGTAAACCAGAAATCCATTACTTTCAAGACAGAAACTAATGTCTCCAGGTCCTGCTTTAAGACCGATTTAGGATTCACCAAAGCACACAGGAAACGTTTCTAAAGGCTGTGGAAGTTGGTGCAAGGTACCTGTTCAGTAACAGCAGCATGCAGCACGTAAAAGTCTCTTCTGATGCCATCTGATCATTCGGCTGTCCTCATTTGCCTTTTGGATCTTTTTTTCCCCTCCCATTAATGAAAATTTCCTCATCTTGCAATTTCAAAACTTAAAATTTTATCATTTTCCAACATTAAAGAATACTGTGATTATCATTCTAAGAATATTGTGGAACTTCAGATTACTCTTCTGGTAGTTTTCCCCTGAACAAAATGCACTGCAGCATTTTTGATTGTACGTGATGCAAAGTAACACTTTAGTGAATAATAATCCTTAATCAAGGTGAATGTTCTCATCTGATGGAAATGGCCCATATATTCCTTCCAATCACTTTATGCAAAACAAAATCACTCTTGGACTTAGACATCTCTTAAAATAATCCAGCTTTAGTATGATAACTGACATTTTTATATGGTACTGCATTTTAGTAATGATGGCATTGCTCATTGCAGATAATGATATAAAATAATACTAAGGTATTGATCTCTATACTAAGATTTCTGTATTATAGCCTGCTATGAGTGAATGAATGCAAAAATATTTTATAGGGCAAATCAGTATATGATGGGCAAATCATCACTGAATTACAGAAAGTAATACCAAAAAGAACTTATGTGATTTAAGAGTTCCAAATGAGCAACGGATTTTCAGCAGTTCTGATTTTACTGAATATCCTCTGATATTCAAAAGAGTTCAGATTTCAGATGTGATATTGAAGTGCACGCGTTTGAAAATGTAGACTGTGTGTATGAACAAATAAAGGCAACACAGGCGGTTTGAATCCTGTTCATATGCTTTTTGTTTAACAGAGTAAAAGTCATGTACAGCTAAATTCTCTACCATCACCAAAAAAACCATCCATATTGAAAAGAAGCTGAGTTTTACTTTATTATATGTTACATTTATGTCAGTTGGTGCAGCACTTATGTGCTGTCTTTAACATCAGTTTAGAAAGAGACATTTTCTAACTATGCCAGGAAAAAAAAAAAGTAATAAAACAAATAGGGCTGGAAAATACACTTCATAACTGTCAAATAGTGAACAAAATAATTTCAATATCTTTCATCTCGCCTACATCAATGGCTTCAATCTTACTGTAAACTGATAAAGCTCATACTGAGAATAAACATGAGTCATATTCTTTAACATTATAACTGTATTATAATTTTTCTGTGGGTTTTTGTGGTTTTTGTTTGTTGCTTAAGGAGAATTTTAATGAAGGTAACGCTTAAGGAAGGTATCTGGCAACACCAATGGCAGGCTCTGGCTTAGAGAGCTCCTTGAGTAATGGGAAAACATAACATCTTCCTAGAAATAATTAGGTTCTCAGTCCTCACAGAGCTCCTTTGGAAACCAAAAGGTTTCTGCAAGAAATTAAAGAAGAAATATTTTATCATTTGCATCTTTGGAAACCTTTGGGATTTGCTTTGATGAGACTGAAGCCTCTACTTAATTGTTACACTGATGAAGAGTAGACTTTGTAGATCAGAATCTGTTGTTGTGGAAGATGAGAGATTTTTTCAGACACAATAGTAATGTGCTCTGGTAATCTGGGATTTGGATATGAGCCCTCGCAGATGCTGGAAACATTAGTGTCAAGCCTCTTTATGATTACATCTCTTCTGTCTAGAAGACTGTGCGTGTCTTATATTTTGTAATCAGTAAGTTTAGTTCCTGTGGTTTGGAATAATTGACACAGCAATACTGGAACAGAGCGCAATTTCATCTCAGTAGTTATATAACAAGACTTAAACTCCCTTCAGGCGAGCAGACAGAGGTTTTACAGACATTTCTAAATTTTTATCACTTTTTTTTTAAGATCTCATATTCTGAAATAAAGTGGAACATGAGGAAGGGAAGGGTCTGAGGAGTAAGCAGTAAGTGTTTGGGAGTGAAAATACTGAACTCCCTTGGAATGTTTAGATGAGATAACAGAATTTAGCAGCAGAAATTGTACTGATCAGGTTTTCTGCCTGACCTCCAAGAAAACTTGAGTTTGCATTTGGACATCCTTTTCCTTCCTCACAAGACCCAAGAAGTAGAAGAAAGAGAGGCCTGGACATAGAAGGTTGAGGAAAAAATGGAAATTGCTGTCAGGCCAGTTGCAATGCTTTAAGCCCTTAAGTTTAGCGTCATCGTGAGAAATACTGGAAGAATCACTGGTGCTGGTAAGCTGTGCAGAACTGGGTAGTAAAGCCCCTGTAGAAATTATTCTTTTGTGAACATAAAATTCTTGAACAACAGTTTTGGTAGAGGGGAGAGTTAAACACTGAAGGGCAACTGAAGAGATGAGATCAATAATATGTTTTGCCAAGAGGTCACATAAGCCATCAGCCTGGAGTGCTGGTTAAATAATGAGATGGAGGAAGGACCTGTCTTTGGGAAAGCTTTCTGTAGCTCTGCAGCTTCCTAAAACAAAGCACATTCTCTCTGGTGAGAAGCATACCGAGAACTATCTCATTTATATAAAATAAATTGTTTTGCTGCCAGGGAACAGAAATTTCAATAAACAGGCACTGATAAAAGCTTGGGAAGGAGCAAGAAAGTAGCTGCATGTGAGTTCTTGTTTTGTCTAACCCAAAACGCGCTTGGAAGGGCTTGTAGTCTGAACACGCAATTGTAAAAAGACAAACAGCTTCCTTGGCTACCCTAGCTGCAAGGCTGAAATAGCAGAAATTCTCTTTTGCCGGCACACATGCACACCAATGATGTATGTAGGCTTGAGTCCTGCAGCGAGGCTCAGTGGCTAACATGAATAAAGCCGGTTAAACGTCCATCCCGCTCCTTGCCTCAAACCTCAGGGTCATAACAGGGTTTCATGTATGCCAAAATCCAGCTTCCAACAAAGCAGGACCTTTTGTTTAGAAAGAACATAAGCAACAAGACAGAGATCAGGCATTTTACTCCTTAAGTGTTTTAGAGCTAGTTTCTTATTTATTTATTTATTTATTTTGGATCCAAACACTGGACATAATAATAACCTGTCCACTGAGGTCTCAGTCTTACTCAACAAGCCACCTGACTAATGCTGCGGCCCCCAGCATTCTCCCTGTGGACTGTGAGCCCTGTGTGCCCCCCAAGGAACCCACATGTGCAGGTCGCATGTTTTCTTCACAGCCTTTTAGGGAAGCAGCATCAAACCCATTCATAAACCCACGAGCCCGGATGAGAAGTGCTCTCCTCGTGCAGGTTTCACACTGCCATTCACAGCAGTGTCCTTACAACTGAGTGTGCATGTTTCGCGGCTGGAGGAAGGGGAGAATTTAATGACTATTCGAGAATTTTATAACTATTAGTACACGCTTATGTGAAAGAGCGCAAATGAGACATATTTGTGGGTGGGTGCAGTGTTTTTGCAAATGTTTTCGTTTGATGAGGCAAGATTTTTAAAACTGATGTCATGGAACTTGATAGTCATTAATAAAATCAAGTGCCTTTTTTTAAATTATAGTGATGTATGTTACAATCTTTAATTCCTTATAATAAACTGTGTTGGGATACAGGAATCTGCTAAACATATGAGCATTCAGTTCAGGCGGGAGACTTGCTGCATGTTAACCAAATAAAAAGGACCTGTCTCTTGTCTGAAAAAAACCCTTTGCAGCCAAAAACCTCTCCCTAATATAAGAGGTGCTGTTGTAGACCAAAATAAACTTTTATTGGAAAGGAATCTGAACCACAGCATGGGGACCATTTTGCTTTTAATATCCCAAAATTCTGAGCATCTGGGACATCTCTGTGAATGGTTGACTGCAGCTAACTCGAGAGTGCATCACTGCTCAGAAGGGAGAAATGTGCTGCAAGGGCGACCAGTTTGGAGCTCCGCCGTCCCTGGCTTTGATGTGTTTCAAGTCTAGTATAAATTAGGACCACGCTTTCCTAATTTACCCCAGCCATCCCAAAGACTTAGTTTCTGGAAGCCTTCAGGAACACAGTGGCAACTGGACATGTTGGCTTTTTGCTGCTGTCTTGACTTTGAAAGTAGTAAGGTAATTATTTACTGTATTAACTCCTAAATGTAAAAACATATATTTTTTTCCCTTCTCTCCAAGTCTGTGTTAGTAACTGCTGATGAGGAAGGTCGTGCTGTGCTAGTCTGAAGGTTACATCACAATTAGCTTGCTTCTTGCTCTGTGCAGCCTCACTGGGACAATCTTTCTATAGCACTTGATTTGCAACCAAAATCAGGCTTTCACGTGCTGAATGCCCTCTGAGCTGTCCCAACTGGCTGGAATTCTCTATGTTGGCAGATCAAATTTCAAGCTTTTTTTTCTTTTCTTTTTTAAAGTAGGAGAATTTCCACCAAAGTGATGATCCAGGCCTACTGCCTAGTAGTTCTAAATAGGTAATTTGACATTGGTTCTGTCTTTTTTATACTTTACTCCAACAGACTTCATAAATAAAAGCTGGCAAGATTCGTCTCACTATAACTGCAAGGCTTTAAGTCTCTTTTTTTCCTTTGAATTTTACTCATGCAAAAACAAACGCTCACTGACGTCAGCAGGAGCTTAAAGGAATGAGGAAAAACAGCAGTTCTGCAGATGTAGCTCTCCGTCGAAAAGACGTATAACTTAGTAGATATCTTGGGGAGCCGAGGGAGGACTCCGAGAGCCACAGTTTGCCGGGAGCGCCGGTTTTTATTCCTTTGCCGTTCTTCTCGTCTCGGGTCTGGTTTTAGTCCTGCTTCCATGGCAACGTGCCGCGAGGCTAAGAGGTATCCCGGAGAAAAGGTCCCTCCTCGCTGCCAGGCAGCACAAGGGAGGCAAGGCCAGAGCTGCTCTTTGCAGCTGCAACAGTGCAGGAACAAAAGGAATTTAGAAACTACTTTCTGTGCGTGTGTGCACCTGCAAAATTGGGGGTGCAGAAAGTTCAGCACAACACAACATAAAACAGGCAAGTCAGATAAAGTCGTTTTGGGTTCCAGACAGGTACTAGGATGATGTTAGCTTCATGGTAAAGAAATGGACTTCATCGCCCAAGTTGTCGTCCTACTCCAGTGTCTAAAATTCTGTAATGAGCTAAAAATCATTGCTAAGTATACTAATTTCTTAACACTTAAGCAGTAAATTTTGCTTCTATTCGTGTCTATGTAAACAGCAGTCCCCCTAGGACTGTGTCACAGCGCGGCTGCGTGCACGGCAGAAACTCCACGTAATTTTTCCTTGTGTTAAGCGCTACTTTCAATACTAAAAGCCATATAAGACAATAATGAGAAAGCAAAATGTTCTCCTGGTCTGAGAAGGACATCTGCAATTATAATGCAACTCGCAACTCATTTTAAACACAACGCAGCCTCATTATAGACCACAGCAGCGAGTCTAATAATGAAAATCATGTTGCCCTATGGCACTAATGAAAGCTGGAGCATTAAAGCTTTGCTTACAGGGTATCTCAGCTAGAATAGACTGCAGCAGGCATCTTTTTCTTCATTACTGCATACAAATGATGCCTAAATAAACGTTATTGATATTATTAGTGCTTGTAATTCAAACGGAGAAAGCTCAGGGCTCGCTGAAGCAGTAGCCGTTACGAACAGCAGCAGGAGGGAACTCGGAATGAAGAACGGACGGGTCTTTATCCAGATTATCGCTCCGTAAGCGCGAGCACGACCGGGAGCGCTCCCGGGTTGCCGCAGTAACCCGGCTGTCCCCATGGAGACGTGTCCGTGGGCCGGAGCGCCGGGATGCGGGAGCCGCGGACGGGGCAGCACGAGGAGACTGCGGCAGGAAGGGCTCTTGCTTCCCCAGGGGGAATTCGGCATCTCCGCACGGGAAGCGCGCTCTCCGCGGGGATTGCTCCGAGACAGCAACATCTAAAGGTTGATGCTCACTTACAGGATGCACGTCCAGGTAACTGACCCTACTAAACAGGGTTTCTCTTTCAGCTGATATCCCCTGCGTACCTGTTTTTAGACCGTATGATGGCTCTTATAATTACTAACTTCTTTGCCATTCTTCTCTGTATAAAAATAAGTTAAAAGAGACACCTTATTATTAAAACATAGTTTTAAAGAAAGTCTGATATGGTGGTAGGTAAACATATTAAATAGGACTCTGAAAAGGTCCATTTTTTGTGCAATAGCCTCAGCTTCATTTGGAGAAGAGTTGAAACTGGATAAAATGAGCCTGTTGGAAACAGAATAGGACATTTTAGAGAGGAGATTATATTCACAGTTCTTGATGTTTGTGAGGAGCACACTAAGAGACAACCTGGTAGTCTTGGGGAGGACTCAATATACTTCATACTTCCCAAGTCACGAAACCTACTGCAGAGCATTCTGTGGCTGCAGCACGAAGGCCTTTCTGCCCTTCTCCTACCAAGATCCGTTGAACTAAGTGTTGCTCTTCTCAGTCTAGTACACAATACAGACGGACAAAAGCGGCTGTGATCCAAGAGTAGGTCTGAGATCCCAACCATCACATCCCCTCAGGAAAACACGGAAGTCACACTTGAATAAGCTCTCGCACAGCAGGCCCTCTTTGGCAGCTTTATGTTTTCTTTTCTTCCTGTGATTGTATTAAGACTTCTTTGAAGATTTCTGTTTAGGCACTGGTAGCACGAGACTTCTATAAGTGTGCAGGTGTGTATTAATAGATTAAAGTTTGCTAAAACCAGTTATGGCTAGGAGAAATCCTCTAATGCCGGCACAATGCAATGCTTGTTCTGTGCATTTTACATTCCTTGTTTCTTTGCTTGGGTCCAGCAGCGTGGTATGAGTAAGGGGCAGAAGGGGAGCTCGTAGAAGGCTGAGAAAACACGCAGCATTTGGGGAGTTAGGATGAAAAAGCAGAATTGTGAATGTTTCTCGCAGGGCATGGTAAGCATGACTTGTAAAGCAGCTTGAGGTACTTGGCTTGTCTCTTTGGAGGCCGTAGTTTTTCTGTTATGGATGACTACATTATCACATAGGTCTTCATTTCCAGATTTACCGACTTTGCTAAAGAGGATCAGGATGTGGGAATGTGGTAGCATATCCATGACTGTACGTTTGTAGAGCTAGACAGGGACAGGAGCATATAATTCTTCAAAATTCTTTTTCCGATTACAAAATGGTGTTCCCTAAAGCAGCTGCAAATGGTTCCAATCTGGGTTAGAAAGCTGCCTGTGTTTTTTATCGTTTTTTATTAGATTGAACAGATACACGAAGACAATTATGCTCAGGAGTGTATTTTAAAAACAAAACAACAGAATGTCAAACTAAAATATGTGTTGATGCAAAAGCACGCTGGAGGGAAAAGGCAAACTCAGGATTGATTTTATTGCTCCTTCACTATTAATCGGTGTCCTCTGCTGCGGCCCCGGAGGGCCTAGGCTGGATTCATCAGGCAGCGTTCGGCTGTGCAGCAAGCCCAGGTTTATCTTGATTTTCAGCAGTGGGTTTGACGTTCATGTGCATCACTGACCATCACTTAGACCTGCGCCTAAACCTCTTCTCCAGCGCAGGGTGATCCGTCACTCTCACTGGTAACGTGTAAGCCCTCAAGCACAAACTTAGCAGGTGAAGCTCTGTAACACACTCCGAGAAAGGGAGACCGTCCTCATACAAAGCATTAAGAAGCAAATGTTTTGTACGATTTGCACTGAATAACGTCAGTCATCCTTGTGCAGTGAAGGAAGGTTTTCTCTGCTGTGTAAGAGGGAATGTTTGACATATTCAAGCCTTTTGAGAAGTAGCTGCAGTCTTGGGTGAATGGATACGGACTGTTAATGGGCATAAGCTGAAAAATCCCACATTTATACAATATCTCCTGGTCCCTTAATTCAGACACTTAATTCAGAATACTGAATGGCTCTGCACTAGTGCAGAATTTGACCAACTGGGTAAGCAAGTTGCAAATTATATTAAAATACACACATATTTTATGAGCCCTTCAAACTTCTCTTCATATGTATATATATGTATATATATACACACCTATATTTATATATATATAGTATTAGCTCCATCTGGATCCCATAGCCACTATTATTGTTATAAACGTTATTGCTCTTTTTGGCCTCTGCCTGCTGTTTGCATT
Source organism: Crypturellus tataupa (assembly GCA_034781795.1). Classification (NCBI taxonomy): domain Eukaryota; kingdom Metazoa; phylum Chordata; class Aves; order Tinamiformes; family Tinamidae; genus Crypturellus; species Crypturellus tataupa. The sequence goes on along the minus strand of JAWLRI010000967.1, from coordinate 2,105,295 downwards.
TGCAAGCCGCTTGTGAGCAGCCTGGAAGCAACACCTGAACCTTTCTCCAGGGTCTTAAACTTGATAGTGCACGTGTGAAAAACGCAGGAAAGGCACATTTCCCGAAAATCGCCTTGCTAAATGTGATATGGTACAGATTAAAATAAACATTGTATGCCCTACTTGCCACATGATGTTTCTGGTAATACGTTTAAATAGACAGGCACATCTGCCTGATGATTTCACCAATTCTGTCCCAGGCCATAATATAGACAAGTAAAGCTGGATTTGGTTAATAGCTAGAAAATAATAGAGCTGCTGCTTCTTCAGAGTCTTTGTTGGGTATTCTTGAAGTAATATTGATTGTATTGCAAGACACAGTATTATTGTAAGTATTTTTAGTATAGTTAAGTAAAATCTGTGCTGTAAGTAAACACCATAAAAGTTCCTGTGATTTTGTGGACTGCATAACAGATCAACTTTCCAGTCTCCAGTGAGATTCATAAGACAGTGTTTTCCAAGGTTAATTTGTAATGATGTCTGAAGTTAGAAAGTCATTTAGAATCACATTGGTTTTTCTTTTGTTCTAACAGATTTTTTTAAGTCTGCTATTTACTATTGGAGGAAATCACTTGGCAAATGAAGGCTGTAATACTGCATTCCCTGCTGCCAGCTTTCCAAATAAGGCTGACAGATGGTAAAGACATTTTGTGCTGAACATCCATGAGATTCAACTGGAAGCTGAGAGTCTTATTCTTTTAGAGTCTTTAAAACCCCAGTACAAACACCTCCCTTTGTATCAAGCATTCAGTAATGACCTTAGGTGTCTGGACCTCAGTTTGGGCTTAAAAATGTACCATGGGAGCTACGTGTTCCCAAATCAGCATTTTGTCTCAAACTCCCATGCCATTATTCTTAAAATATACAATAAAACTATGTCACAGATGGTAGATCTTATTAACATAAACTCTCCAGTTCGCTTTCTTGTCTCAACACACACTGCTATGCTGGCGAAAAACAGTGTGATGAGGACATGAAGCAGTCTTCCTGGGTGCATTTGGAGTTCCTGCAGCTTCCCCCTGTGGAGGTGAGGAAACTCCATGTGTTTCCATTCTCAGTGCTGACACGGTGCTCTGCACATTGCACATGGACCGGTCAGTGAAGCACACGCGGCGTTTCAATCGCTCGACACTGAGCTCCCTCAGGGGCTGAAACCCCACGCGTCAAAGCAAGCTCCTCCGCCACGCACTGCGCAGATGATTCTTTTGGTCCGTTCCCACCTGTGCTAATTGCAGCCAGCTGCTAAACGTCTAGTTTTAGTGGTGTCTGGAGGACACTGGTTATAAGAAACCCTCACTTATGCAAGTGAGAAACAACGTACCGCATCAATCAACCGTTCTCGGGATATGGCTCCTCCCTATAGGAAGGCAAATATATTAATTGAAAACACTTCATACTTTCAGCGAGAGTTTTTTCACAAATACGCTGCAAAGAGAAAAAGAGATTAACATAATGCACATCCCACTAGTATTAATTCCCTGAGTCTATATTTCACTCTGCACCTTTGCTATCCATTACTTATGTATTATGCTACCATTATGTACGTATTACACTCTTCAAAAACCATCATCAAGGCTCAGATCCCCTTTTGGCAAATATTATATAAAATCGGGCTTTACACAACCGTTAGAAAATCCTTAACGTTATTAAGTTCCTTTCAAGACGCAGCTGGAGTGACATTGCACCCAGCATGCCTTAAACATACTGCTGCCACTGAAGAAAGGAGCATCGAGCCCCTTTATCAGTGCGTGCCTGCACTTTACCAGCGGATTATCTTTCTTACAGGTGAAGGAGGCCATGCAGAGAATCCATGATCGAGGAAATATAGGAAAACTAATTCTGGACGTGGAGAAAGCACCCACTCCTCTGGTGAGTGCAGACCATGCCTGCGTGCCCTGTTGTCACACCAGCTAACGCGTGGTGATGGCCCTTGCAGAAATGGCACTTAAAACATTTTTTGCACGCTGTTCTCTCCTAAATCTGTAGCACCTACATAGCACTAATAATCATAATTTATACTTTTAATCTAAGGTAAAATGTAAATTCTGTCCTAGCTGTTAATTTTCAATACAGAATGGTCACCTGCCTCTCCAAAAATGCGTGTCTGTGAGTATTACTGGATTTCTGTCTGGATTCTGTCCCTGTGCAGGAAGAGAAATAGGTATTTCATGTAATACACTAAGGATAAGTGAGTGGATGCAATGAAAAAGACAGCGTCAGTTGGACTTCAGCACGCCAGCCATGCAAAAGTCAGGATGTACCTTTGGTAGGGACTGCTTTTATTTCTGTTATGAAACACATAGTGTAATATATATGGAGTATAATAGCTAAATACTTCATTCTCAAACTGTTCTGAAGGAAGTTACTTACGCTGGAGCCATCCTAGGGAAACATCACAGAGAGCACTAGGAAATGGAACAGAGGGGCTCACCCCTACACCCTGGCTGATGATGTGGGAAAGAACAGCAAAAAGGATGATGAAAGCTGACTTAAGGGGGATATGAAGTATGCAGTTTGCTTTTAGAACTGGAATAACACCTGTTTTGAAGGAAGAGTTTGAAATTATAGTTAAGCTTTTACTCTACAACAGGCCTCAGATCTCTTACGAAATTCCTGCAAGGCAAAGGAAAGCTTTTCCCCCACACATGGAAACTGGTCACTACTTTACAGCTGATTTGCATCTCAAAACTGTAGAGCAGAATCCTTGACAGGCAGTTAATACATTTACTTCGTCTATTCTCTTGATGGTGTACGTTCACAAGAGCCATTAGTGAGAAGATGAGAACAATTCTGCTATACTTCAATGAAAAACAGTTTACTCAAAAATATGGGTAATTTCAAAGCATGGCTTTTTTCCCATTACAATGGGGTTGGGTTTGAACTCCTTATATTTCTTTCCAGCAGAGGCTAGCAGTAATCAGTCAAGGAAAGCACAATTTCACCATATTTCTGTTTAAAAATAATCCCTTGTTGTGTTGTTTAGAGATAGCTGAGGGCTAATAAAAGAATCCTTTCGTGTCCTTAGAGAGGTAATGTTGGGATGGAGGAAAATTCAGCCCTTTGAAACTACACAGTTAAGCACTGCCACTTTTCTAGATAACCAGGCCTTGTTGTGCCTCCCGAGACAAATCAAACTGACAAAGTGAAGTATAGATGGAGCAGAGAGGGTCTGGCTCCTTTACACAGTTTGCAATAAGGATTCCCATGTGAAACCCCGATGTGCTCCTACCATGCCATCAGGAATGACTGATGTCTCCAGTTCCGTACCAGCTGCACACGCATCCTCAGCAACATATGGCAATGCAGTTTCTCCCGACGCCTACATTACCCAAGGGTAGCGCTCTGGTTATGCTCATCTGGTCACAGGTATCTTCCACCAACATTTAAATAACCACTGCGTTGTAAAGGTTTCCAACTCATTATTATTTTATATGAACCAGCTGCAGAGTTTGCATGACCCCATACCTCAAGTGGGAGCAGATTCCATCCATTAGCATACACTACAGAATCATATTTTTCTGTTTTCTGTATGAGGAGATCCAGAAAGATCCATAAACCAGAGGGCTCGTACATACTGCGAGCTCCCTGCATAGTTGTGTTTCCTATCCGAGAGCCCTATACCATTTTCCTACAGACACACACAACTCTGTGCAACTGTCCTGCAAAGCGGCTCTCTGTTATGTAATTCAGCTGTAACCATTGAGAGAACAGTACAATTTTAGCTGAAAGTGGCATAAAGGCACTTTTTTTGGAGGGACAGAACATGCATTTTCATGTTACAACCATGTCTGCTTTCATTTTTAAAGTCACTTTATCAGAAGAATCAAACTGAAATAAATAAAAGCGCTGTGACAGGCGCTTTAATTCCCTTCATCTTCCTTCCCGCAGATGGCCAACGACAGCACAGAGACCAGCGAGGCCGGGGAGGAGGAGGAGGACCACGAAGGGGACAACGAGAACAAGGAGCGCATGCCGTTCATCCAGTAAGGGGCAGCGGCGGCGAGCGAGAGCGAGGGATGGAGCCCGCAGGAGGGAACGAGACTGCGAAATCTATTCTGTGCGCCAGTGAACAAATGCTGTAGTACAGTGTGTGTTGTATTCGTCTGCAGTCAGCTGAGCTGTGAGCTGTTGGTCATTGTTGTTTTGAACTCAAGTGCCATTCTCACCCAGTGCAGTATTATGGCATTCCTGTGTGATACCCAGGTTCCTTGTAGGAGTCCCATGGATTTTTCTGTTCCGATTTAAAAGCCTTATGAACTTTCTGTGTAACTTTAGATGGGCATCTTTCTCATGCAAATTCCAACATTTTGCATAAAGTTATTTGGGGTAGGATGTCGTTTTTTTTGCAAATTGACAATGATGACAACAACAAAAAGAATTACCCATTCGGAGCCTGGCAGATTCCAGTAACTGCAGGGAGGATTTTAAGTTTGCATTTTCAGTGTTGACATAGTTTTCCTTTTATGAGCCACAGATAAAAGTTGCAAAGAAGGTGAGTTTATTTTCCTCAGTTATGCTTCCTCGTCTTTTAAACAATATTATCTTTATTTTCAAAAATACCTCATTTGTAGAGTCTGAAATCGTGCAAGAAATTGTTAACTGAGGGACTTTGATTAGTACTGTATAATCACACTAGTCATCAGCATTCATAATTAAAGACATTCATTCAAAGTGCTATCTATCTGTCACACTTCCCTGTTGATCTTCTGAGCTATCACCCCTATGCTACAGGGGGAGAGAAGTCAGTGAATCACTTTTTTAGACCCAGAACTTTAATTGCCTTTAAACATCAGCATTGTTATCGACAATTCAACACCTTCTGCTAGGAAGAATGCGTGCTAACACATTAAAGTCAGCTGTGTCTGTAACCCAAAACCACTGTAAATTCAATGATTTTAAAATCTGATCCGCAAGAATCACTCTTCAGCACGTGGGGAGAATTTGTTTTGTAGGTGGAGTGCAGAGCTCTGAAATCACTAATGGGCTGATCAACTCTCAAGTTAGAGCTGAGTGACTACAGTGGTTAACCCTTTTAAAAATACTTTTAGGCCTTAATCCCATCATAAGTTATGCATGGGAATAGTGTATCTAGGTGAGCAGTTCTTTAGAAAGCTCTGCTCCCATAGGTACAGTTCTACATGTGTGATTCTTTGCAAGATCAGGCATTCAAAGACCAGCTAGACTATCTACCTCCCGCAGATGGAAACTGTATCTTAACCTGAAACGAAAAAAAAAAGTCCTTACTTTTCACCTACTCAAGAGCAGCTACTCAGGTCCTCAATGGTCTTGTTAAAAGAATTATTTGAAAATGAGTGCGACAACGCAGAGGCACCAAAGGAACATTAGAGACCTTATATAACGCCATAGATCTTTGAATTAATATATTTTGTGCAAAAGAAAGTATGCCCAGGCATGCCCAGTTGTTCACCTAGAACTATGAGTAGCAGGTAGCAATAGAAGTTGAAAAATAACATAAAAAGGGGAGAGAGGGAAGGTTTCTCAGGCTTTTCTCAACGTGAAGGGAATGGCGGATCCAGATGACTTTCATGTGTGGTTTTAGAGGATTCTCTCTTGTGTCTTTTTTTTCTGTTTGTTTAATCTTTGGTGCCTGAATATCAATGTCCATCATTTTACACTGTGCTCATGAGGTTGCTGTTCTAATACTAGTAAATTGTGTAGAATGTCCATTCTCAATGAATTTCCCTAGGGTTAAACAATTCAAAAATAATGAAAACTAGTAACTGCTGAGAAAAATGCTAAAAAAACAACCCTTTTGATGAAATATTTGTTAAAACAGAAGTTCGGTTTTCTCTAGCTATTGATGCAGAACTTCATTACAGTCGATTTTCTTTTCATGCTAGACTTACTTCCAGGCCCAGGCAGGGAGTCTGTCCACAGAACACAACGCACTCAGTGAGCTGCTTTCCACGTGTTGCGATCGCCAATGAGACCTTTAAAAGAAAGGCCACTAAGTTTTCACCCCTCATAAGCTGAGAAAAACAGGAAACGTGCCCGATTTTGTTTTGCAGTCAGTGTAACGATGTTGTCCTGCAACACACCTTGGCATAACTAGGCATTTTGATTTGACGCCCAAGTGAGCAATATTGCTGGTAACCTTCGAGCTGGCAGTAAAGTGGCATTCTCAAGGCCTTAAGTTAGTAGAGCAAGCAGAATAATAGATCAGTTCTTCTGTTGAAAACCATAGCATGGATGGCCCTACGTTTTCTTTCAGGACAAATGAGTAATCTTGGTCTTAGCAGTGTTACTGCGGCATGCCCGAAGGTTACTCCTGAATGGAATGGGAAGTTTTCCAGTATCTGTAGCTGAAGCCGGGTTTATGTTAGCAGAGTTTGGCCCACAAGCCCTGAATACTTCAGAACACCATGAACAGCAGCGTCAACCTCTGTTGAGGTGGTAGAAGGCAGGATGCACAAAGTGATGGTGGTGAGATTATTCCTACCGAGCAGGTCTTGATGCAGTCAAAGGAAGGTTTGCTTTTCCCATTTACTAACCCTGTTGTTTAACCGACTCTTAGACGATTGGTTAGTTTCTTCAAGTGCAACAAATTCTCTCTCAATTTGCCTTAAAGGAACTGTGAAAGTATTTCTTTAACTTAAGCCTGATTAAGTGAACTGAAACACTGTTTAATTGTATTTGTTGCTTTAGAGCTTTTGTTATATTGTGCCTACAAAGCAAATTATGTTTACATAAAACTATAAATAAAATATTGAGCATAGCATTATCCTTGGTTTACACTCTTCATTCTAGTACGATATTCACACTAGAAAACGGACTTGGAATTGGTTAAGGCAGAAATTTAAAAGCTTCATTTTCCATTTTTGTCATGGAGGGATATACAAAGAACTTTTATTACGGAGTACATTGGGATTATTGAAATGCCTGAATAGGCTGCTTTACAGAACATTAACAATGTAAACATAAAATTCTAAATGTTATAGTTCTGTTTTACAAGATACCATTTGAATGATCTAAGAAAATTCAAAGCATTATGTAAGCGCGCCCAGTGAAGTGTTTAGGGAAGATTATTTTGCTCTGCATAAACAACGGTTTCCGGAATTTTAGCACTGGGAGATGGCCTGACGCGTAGGTTACCCTCATAAAAAGCTTCCGTATTTTTGAAGCAGCTGCATCTTGACATGCTGGGCACATGTTTGCACTCCCAGGTAGGGAAAGAGGGCTGAAAGCCCCTTGGTCTCTCAAATTTGCAGAGATAAGAATGTTTGGGAGAGCAGTGCATTTTTTGCACTGAAGTTCTCAGCTGCAAAGATACCCTAGGGATACCCTAGATCTGCACCGCTGCCGGGCGGCTCAACAGCCGGGGGCAAGTGGGTGGCTGGGTGGTTGCCCCCTGCTCCAGAGAGCCAGGCTGGGAAGAAGCTCATAAAAGGGCCACGCAGGGAACGCTCCAAAATGCTGCTCTCTGCAGTGAAAAGCTGCCTGATGCTCATGCTGCTCCTGCTGTGACCACCCTCCTCACCTCTCTGCTGGTCCTGGGGGACAAAATGAATTTCCTGCCCCGAAAGATGCCGGTCATGTCCACTTCATCCCCCACGCAGGGAGGTGGACGTGCTCCCAGGGGACGTAACAATGTTAAACTGACCCTGCACATGTAAGGCCCTTTCCTTCCTCTCCTTCCTGGGAGTTTTGGATAGCATAGGAAAAAAAAAAGTGGCCAGACAAAAAGCACTGCCAGCCTTCACAGAGAAGAAGAGTATTTTTCTTCTACCCGGGTTAGTGTGGCCGCAGGGCGCTGTGCTCTGACAGAGGAGCCTTCTCCTCCTGCTCAGTGCCCATTACAGCTACCTGCGAGAGCAGCTGGGCTGGATAAAACCAGCAGCAGAGGAAGGAGCGCTGCTCCCAAGGCCGTGTTTGCGGGGGAGAGAGGCGATGGCAGCTGACCCTTTTTCCTAGCAGTGTCTGCATTTTGTACTTCATTTTCCAGCTGTAAAAAAACAAAACAAAACACAACACTCCCAAACAGCGGAACCAGGTCTCACCACGCATCTTATTGGCCTTATGAGAGCATCCCATCACGAGTGCCTTTGAGTTCTAGGGCCACTTGAATTGCAGACAGGGTAAATGGAATTAGGTGACTCGTCGGGGCCATATTATTGCCATTTGGTTTCAGGGCTTAAGGTCCCCTGAGATCTATTTCTCCACTCACCAAAATAATTTTGATAAGGGCAGCAGCTGAGCAGGAAATTCTGCTTCCTTGGGCATATGTGTCTTAAATCATATGTGCCCCCAGCAGAACTTTGTGCTGAACACTCTCACTGAGACCCTGTCACCGAAGCCCTACAGAAGTAACAGCTACGTGTACTTGAGGGACAGGGAGCTAAATTGTCTTTTCTCTCTCTCATCAAATGGGACAGTTCTGGAGCCGGTGAGGTTGAGTTGTGCCTTTATAAGCAGCTGAGATTGACCTTTATAATCATTTTCTACCGTCTTCCTGATCCCTCTGCCCATGTACTCTGCTCTGGTGCAGAATTACAGAGAAAAGACAAACCTGGATCCCTGAGCCTGAGTCTTTCCAGATTCATATCAGAGAGCAGACCCAGCCACCCCGGCTCATCCTCATGCCATGGGTTGTGATGCGACCATTTCATCTGAGGATCAGATGGCAAGTGGTGCTGCACTCTGGGCTGCAAGAACGAATGGCATAAAACACTGCGATTGCCCGGGGTGCTGCAGACCTGCCTCCACGTTGTGCTACGCAGCGTGTCCCCAGGGAGAAGCAGGACCCTGGGACTCCCCATTCTGCATGGGACTCCTCCAGACACAGCAGATTTACAGTCAAATGTAAAGCAGAGAAAGAGTCATTAAGGTCTCGCTCCAAAGATCAAGATGCAGCCACTCACCAGTGTAGCTAAGATACCACTGCTGACACTGCGATAGAAATTCTCATAGATCACATACTAAATATCAACATTTCAACATTGTCTTGTAGCACATTCACTAGCGTTGTAAGTTAATTCAATAAAGTTTTGCACTATGATTCATATTCATACGATACGATTTTTGATCTGCCTCTCTGTTCAACGTGTCAGCAATGTATAGTTATTACACAGCATTCTGTTTGCTAAGCATCAAGCAAAACAAAGATATTAAAAAGATAATAATTATCAGCTTCCTTCCCATTAAGATGATAAACTGTACTACAGTAACAATAATTCAGGGAGTAATATTCAGTTATTTTCATGTTATAAGTTTCTCGGTGGGGGAGAAGGCGCAACATTCATTTTCTTCATCCTCACTCGCTCGGCAGGCTGGGCTGGCCCAGACCTGGGGCTCCCCGATCCTGCTGGCTCCTTTGTGCCCCCATTCGTGCTCGTTTACACCGTCAGCGTGGCTCCCCCTTTGCACCCCAAGGGAAACGGGCTCCAACGGTTACACCACTAATCACCGGAGAAGGAGAAAGGCCGTGGCCTCCCCCAGGCAGAGCTCCGTTGCCTCTAGTGAGGATTTAGCTCGTAAGAACTTCCCCTTCCCCATTTCTGTGGGCTGCAGCCCTCTAATGATGTGTAACCCTGTTGAGCAAGGCAGAGCTCAGGGCTTGAGAAAGCCATAAAGGAGCAACTCCCTCAACTACACGACTGCCCAGCGCTGCTGGAGGGATGCAACTCGCCCATACGACACTAAAGAAGCGTCTAGAAAATGCGCAGTCTGGCTGAGTCCGGTCCTCTGCTCAGACACATGGGTGAGAAGCCATAAAACATGATGGATTTACCCTGAGAATTAAGCAGAGAGAGGAGAACTCGGTCTTTTTTTCTCTTTAGTTTGATGGATAAGCAAAACATGAGCAGAGCTTCAGTCATCGCTAGGGCACGGAAGACATCTGCTGGAAACGATGACAAACTGCAGCGAGAAAGCACACGGCAGGTTGATAAATGTAATAATGAAAAATTCTGTGTGGTTTAGGCTTTCACAGTGTCACCTCACGCAGCCTGGAGGTACCGTGAACCCACAGCAGGGGACAAGGCAGGTCCCGCAGTGTGACACGGGGAGCAGTTTAGTAGAGCTCACACACCACCCACGCAAGGCCTAGAGAGGTTTAAGCCCTGTGGCTTTCACCCAATTCCTCCAAGAGATTCTCATTCTTCAGGAAGAAAACAAGAGGAAAAGTCGTGTTTTATGTCCTTCTTTTCACAACCAGCAGCCTCTCTTACCTAGTCATCATGTGGACTCCCTCAGTTACGATTCCCGAAAGATGCTGCGTCCAGGCCTGTACTTCCCCCTTGTGAAGTGTCCCCAAACAAACCCTCTCAGCTGGAACTGCCATGAGTTTCCTGCTCCTTCCTCCAGCTTTTCATGTAAAACCCCTGGGGTTGTCCTAAACGTGCAGAGCAGGAGCTGAGCCACCCTGCAGGTTCTGACACAGCCCAGTCCTGCTCGCTATGTATTACCTGGGCAATACAGAGAGCTCAAGTGCGGGAGCTTCCAGCTGCAGAGCAGAGCGCTGTGTCCTGCGGAAGGCACAAGCGCCAAAGGGAGAAACGCCAGTGTGACCCTCCCCTGGATACAAGAAACTCACCCAAACATCCCTGCGAGCCAGGGCCGGCGCTGCGACCTGCCGTGAACCGCGCACCCGGGCCAGCCCGTGCCCAGCCTCGGGAACCTGCCTGGACCATGGCAGGCCGAGGTGTCGCGAATGGAAGATTTAAAGGCGGCATTAAATGCCCGGGATGATCTCACACTGTTTCCTGGAAGGACAAAGAAAGCAGCACACAGTACAGGAGGAAACACACAACGGGTAATTTATATTTACGAAAGGGGGAGAGAGACACATTCTCACACATACCCTGAGGGCTAAACAAATGGAGCTCCTGCCAGCAATTCCCAACATGGAAACTTTGCCAAGGGAGCCGCAGCAGCATTTTAAAAGATCTAATTCAGCTCGTCTCTTTGCAACTGGACTGCAAAGAAGTCAAAGCTTTACTTTTTTTCCCTAAATTCCCTTATCTTTGCAGAAGTCCCTGTCTGGAGGGGGATTTTGCTGCTGCTCAGCTCTTTTCACTCATTTCACGCAGCTCTTGATGAAAAGCCGACCTTTGGGGGTCTCTCCTGCCCAAAGAAATAGGCAAGGGCAGCCAGCAAAATGCTCAGCACCACACAGTGCTGCAGAAAGGAGCTGGCAGCCTCTGCTGCCTCCTTTCAGATACCCGAATACGGTAAGAAAGTGTCTTTGTAGCACGACATTGATTAGGTACCCGCTCCCTTCTCAGCTAAAACCTGTATTTGCTGCCACTGCAGGAGAATGAAAGGAGTGTGGATAGGATACGTCGGTAGCAAAGACCAGATAATGATATTAGAGCAACAGAGGTGATACAGAAAGCTTAGTATGCTCAAAATACTGCCCTGATTCATCTTTTCAGCACACATAACTTATTTATACATTTGATTTCTCAGATTACTGCATGGGAACTGAAACACACCAAACCTGGGTGCAACAAAACCAACTTTGGACCTGAAATGAGGCATTTCAGGAAAAGGTACTAGAGAAACCTATTTAATGATCAGTCCCTTATCAGTGCCAAGACGAGGCCCATTTGTGATAGCAGCGTCATATATGCACAGAAATGACTGCTTATATTTCAACACCCAGTGTGCTTCGGTGCAAGACTGGACTGATTGTTTGTGGACAGCCTGTTTGCAATAAAACTAGAATCTCCTCTTGCGCTAATAGAGAGGGCACGATCACTTGCAAATAACCAATTTCATTTGAAAAGCGCAAATTAGCACAACAAGAAAACTGTTCTAAAACTAACTGGTTGCATAAACCCAAGGTATCATTAGGAGTATTCACAGAACCTCACATACCATGAGACTAGCCCTTCCCTTTTCCTAACACACAACTTCATTTGTACGCGTTTCCCTAAAATAACTTTGGTTTTGGGATTTCAGCCATAATCCTGCCTCCTACCTGTTGGACTGAGATCAAATCCTTAAGAAAGGGTTCGCAAGGCTTTTCAAAGCTAAGAAACCAAACATACAGTAATTTTCCAAGTACAATGGGACCAGTAGAATTTGCAAAATGTTTCATTTCATTGAAACAAAAAGCAAACAGTGGACTCCACATTTATCACCTCAGATAATCATGAACTGATGCGTGGGAAGTGGTGATGGGAAACCTTTTACTAAGCTCCCTACTTCTGTTGGCTACATAGGTTTTCTGGTCTTTGATTTGTACCACTTGAAATTCCTTAGCCTTGCAGTAGCCCCAATTTCTCTTTACATTTGGCCTATAAAAGTGAAAGAGTTACCAAAAACCAAGCTTTTCCTTCAAGTCCTGTGCTGAGTTGCACTTTCCACACCCGAAATGCAGCAAGCGTGCTATGGTTTCCACAACAGATTCAGTAAGAGCCCCTCAGTGACACGTTGATCAAACATGTCCCAACACTATCAGCTCCAAAGCCTGAGGAGAGAGGAGTGTGGACCTCAGAAAACCAGCACTAACCTAATGGCACTATTTGAGTAGTTTGCTTTTCTACAGGGAGGTGCTAACTTTCTTAAAGGGTTATTTCTTTTTACAAGTTATGTTTTATTTTTAGCTCTACTAGCTCAGAAGATAAGTAAATGAGACATCCCCCTACACAGGATCTTCTTATTCCACACAGCATAAAATGATTTCTTCAGCCAGACCTATTTCAGGATCTCAGCCTGGCACGCAGTCCTGTCTCACACTGACTTCTCACACTCTGTGCCCAATTGCATGTTGTTTCCACAAACCCAGTGACGGCTGAGAATGGAGAGGAAAAAACAGTTTTATAAAGGGTTTTTCTGAGACGGTTTACAGAGCATATAAAGGTGGAACTGTCTCTGAAGGGAAGAGACTTCTTACCTTAAAGAGCCAAAAAGAACCTTTCAACAAAGGCTGCTTATGCTCTGAATGGGTCAGTTGTCTGAAGGCAAAAGCAATGACGTGAAGAGATGAGAGCTGTAAAACAGCAACTATGGCTTCTGCAAGACGCTTCTTATCAAGCTAAGTACCCCTAGAGAATTGAGGATTTTGTCAATATGAAGAAGTTCTAATGTATTGCAATAAAAAACAAAAAGTGCTATCCCATTCCAGATGCAGCTATAACAGCATTAAGTTATTCATATCTGTGTAACATGTTCTGATATAGGAAGAGGAATAGTGTGTCCTAAGAAAATTTACTTCTATACACATAAAACTACTCAATCTTTAGAGTGTAATAATGTGACCATAGTAGTAAAAGAAAAACCACAAGTATAAAGGACATTATAATGCTGATTTCAACAACATATAAACCAGGTATTCACTTCATCACGGCTCTAGGCCTTTCACTAAGTCACGTTTCCTGCTATCTCACAGTAGCACTGAGAAATTACCTATTCTCAGCAACGTATCTTGACTTTTCTGTGCCATTCCCGCCCATGTGCTTTATGTCAGAAACCAGACTTGCTTCCCCGTGCTCTGCAGCTCCCCAAGCACAAGCGGGCTATCTTCCTCAGGCACCCTGAGCAAATGCTGGCCGGGCAATCCCCAGCAGCTTCTCACAGCAGCTGCGAGACAGCTTTGTGAGTCGGGTTGCAAGAATGAAACCCAGCTGAGCCACTTGCACACTGCCAAAATCCTCCAAGATTACTGAATGAGGCACTGCCTTGGGTGGAGCTTTGAAAACAGGGCATCGGTCTGTTCTTGAAAGGATGTTACACGGCCTGCTCCAAAAAAGCACATTTTTTTCCTTGGGCTCTTGGCTGAGACCTTTCAGAACACCAAGTCTATGTTTCCTTTATACCTCTGTTTCTAGCGAGTTGTGTGCTTACCTAGGTGGAGGACAAACCTTTTTCTGTCAGACTCCCATCACGTAATGAAAAGAAAACTGTGTCAGAAAACTTATGTTCCTAAGAGCAGGAACAAGTAAATTAGGGTGCTGAGTCCTTAAAGAGGCCCAATAAATGATTGCTCACCCTGGCTGCGTGTCCTGCCTCTCTCAAAGCCGACTGTGCTGCAGCTGGGACAGCCAACCCCAGGAGCAGCAGCTCCAGCAGGACCACGGATACAGCCTGTCTTACTGAGGTAACCCCAAACCAGCACTAGTTTCATACAGCAGGCTATAAATTGCAGTGGTTCAGCCCCTCAGGAGGGACCTAGTGAAAAATCTAACTAGAGGCATTTATTGATTCTGCTGTGTCTCCTTAATTAACTTACATTGATGTCCCAATATCACTGGGATAAAATATAGACTGACCCTGGACCTCTGGTTAGTTCTAAATGTTCTAAATGATGGATCAAATCTGGAACCAGCTCCCCTGCCAAGATGCTTGTTTTCCTCTCGGCGAGCTCACAGTTCAGCTCTGCAGTGCCAGGTAGAAGAGTAGATCTTTCCATAGGTAGATGGGGACTGAACGTGCCAGCTGCATTTGATGAGTGGTGAGTGAAGACTTTGGTGGATAAGACTCGTAACAACTCTCCCTGATGTCCCATGTTCTCTAATAGCGTTTAGGACATAGCACTCCTGATCCAGACGTTTCCCTATACAAAGAAATATATTTCAATATTTTGATGAGGAACTCCTGAAACCATGTTTCATCACATAAGGATGCATGTAATAACTAATGATTAATAGAGGCTTACTGGAACTAGAAGGTATCTGAAACAGATGCCATTGCTGTGCTTTTACATTCTGAGTAGCGAAATGGTTTTAGAGTGTGTGTGGGGGTTGGAAACAGCAGCTATGCATCCATGTAGTATAACAGAATGCTCCTAAACCTCAGCTTTCATTTAATCAAGCAGTAAGTCCTTGCTCTTCTAGTTCCAATAAAAACCTGGCAATCTGTGATACAAATGCAGAGAGTTATCCAGAGCGCAGGGACCCGCTCCTGCTTTGAGTGTCTTGTGCTGTGCTGAGAGCAGCATCCTTCCTCCGGCCCTTGTGATCAGGACTCTGGGGAGGAGGCAATCTTTAGCCTCTCTAACTGGACTCTGCTGATAGCATGTACCATACTTACTCAAAATACTACTGCTAAATCAAAAATGCTACCTACTAGGAATTATTAACTCCTCATAGATTAATAAATGACTCATAACATATACATATATATATCCATAAGCTACATACACTCTATGTGCATGCACACGTGTGTGTAAATTTTTAGAAACTCGAAGCATGTATTTAATGGCCTGCTGCCATTAAACTCCAGGATGATATTCTCTTTGTTTCAATGTAAATAAAATCACTGCCATTGCTTACACTTAACCAGCTTGGAAGAAATCCATGTCGGAGGAAACCATCACTGTAAAATCCTGTGGGTGCCCTTCTTCAACACTGCTCCTGCACAGGGCATTCTTGAGCATCCCTCTGCTTGTCCAACCCTTTCAGCCTCAAATAAAACATTCCCTTGGAAGAAATGGCTTTCGGTAACGGCAATCAGGGCTCTGTTCAGTGCCGGTATTTCCTCCACAAAAGCAACCTGTCTCAGCTGAACTCAGCAAGGAAATAAGAATTTCAGATGAGACGTGAGAACAAGGGGGTACCTTATGCTGAGCCAGTTCAGTATTAAACACATTTCGTAAGCAAGGAGCACTGCCAAGCCTATCACTACACTTTTATAAAACTGACCTCAGTCAGTTCTACGGAGATGTGTCTATGTGACTTGCTCTCGTATCGCCACTAAAGAGAAGTTCCTGAAGTTTCTTTTTCCTTCAAAGACATGGCACAAACTGGACTTAGGATTTTTCTCCTCATATGCATATTACTGCTGGATCAGACTGCCAGCCAGGCTTCAAAATTCAAAGCCAGGAAGCACAGCAAACGCAGAGTGAAAGGTACTGGGCATTAAGTGGGAGGAGGGAGAGGCTCTTACGGACTTTATGGAGCTTACTGTGTATTTAAGCAATACCCCACGAATCAGAAACTAATATGATACAAATGCTGATTAACATAGGAAAGTTATGTCTGTCTTTAAAATATTTCTATGAGGGTTGGTTTAGCCAAGAATAATGTGACAAAATGAGTTACTTAAATAGAACTGCATAACAGTTGCACATATCTTGCTCTGTTATACTTATTCCACTTTGTTGACATAATTTAGGACTCACAAGTATAGCTTAGAGAGGATTCTGGAAAATGATTCTCAGTTATTTAGTATATATTGACTAAGATCAGCAAAACGGAAAGTCATGTACACATGGTGGAAAAGAGCAGAATAAAATATTAAATCTTCATGGATTATTTTTCAGACTTTTGTACTATTTGCCAATTTTATTAGAAGGTCTGTCTAATAGTTGTGTAATATAATTTTACCTGGGCGAGAAGCACTGTGAAATGTCAAGTCAAATTAATAAAAAAGAATTAGTGGAAAAAGATAAAGAATAAATTCCCCAGGCAAAGCTTACAGAGAGAAAAAAAAAACTTGAATGATGTTTGGAAATATCTGCGCACTTAATTTAAAAGCTTATTTCTAATAAAAGAGAGTATGATGGAAGTTATACTGCTGGCAAATATTTAAACTCCTAGTCAATGAAGGAAAGGCAGCTTTGATATAACCATTTTGCAAGACGATTTTGCTACTCCAGAGCTATACCTTTGTATATACTTATTTCTTCTTTCAAATCTCTCTAGCTTGATTCTCTTTTAGCTTCATGTCCTAAGGATATCCTTATATATTTGCGATACTCACATATTTGTCTGTTAACCTTTCACTAATGACATTCAATTTTCCAAAATTTTGTGAAATTCAGAACGCGGGTAGAGGAATGAGATCTGCATTAGTGTCGCATTATGAAAAATGTTATACCATGAGCTCACCTGTTATGTTTCTCATTTTGACTTAACTTAACTATCTGGCCAGACCAAGAGTTAAAGCTCCAGATTAACTATCAAATTCTAGTGCAACTGGATGATTAGATGATGTAACATGAACCTAAAGCAATGTTTTTTTGTTGTTGTTTTTCGCTTAGTTCAGCTATTGGTGAAAGATTCGTGCTTGTTACTGTGGCTCCTGGGAAGTCTGATTACTGCTGCAATCAACTTATATTTGGGTGCAATAGTCATGCTAGTTGTTTGATGGTAGTGGGTTATTATAATTATTAAGAAAATAATTATAATTATTAAGAAAAAAAAATTAGGAGGACATGAAAGGAGTTCATATGTGCAAGTGAGCAGCTTCCGTGTCCCACCATTCTGTTGGTGCTTACGCGCCAGAAAACAGTGACTCAGGTGAATCTGGGTGACGCGAGTGGGGATCTTGCCTTTCATTACTTTCATTAAAGAAAACTCTTTTATTTTGGAAGGTATCTGAACAATGCAGAAAATCATGGTATTTTGAAAAACCTTTTGACATAAAAGGTATTATTCTGCTCATCTCCTCATCACTGTGTGTATTTTATTTAAGAAAAGGACGACCTAAGGACCCAGATTGACAAGCTGTGGCGAGAGGTAAATGCTCTGAAAGAAATGCAGGCACTTCAGACAGGTAAATCAGCTTACACTGCCTTCCCTCGCTCCCAGTCCTCGCTCTCACCCATCTCTTTGGTGGGGACTTGTGACTCTGAGAAATACACATCCCTAAGAACATGGTCTGCCACAGCTGCAATGAGGAGAAAAGGGCTGAAGGAGGAATGCAAGTAAAACCAATGAGATGCATTTGGATGATCTAATGGTACACAAGTGATTGGCATACAAGTGGTGATTCTCCAGTAAAGCCCTCTGGAACAAGAACTACTTTTGACTTTTCTATGCCCAGCCCCATGCTGTGATTTTCATTCATTTTAGGCCTAATTAGACAAAAGGCAACATGAGGAACATTGGGTTTCTGAGTACAGAGAGCTAACATGTTAGGGCCCCAGCTTGGATATAAACATGAGCTAACCATGAAGACAGTTTTGTGAAGAAAGCTGAGAATAACTGGGAAAGACAGGCTAAAACAGGATGTGTAATTTGCTACATTCAAAAATGAATGTTGCCATAAAACTTTAAGGTAGCATCCACTATGATTTAAGAATATCATGAATCAATATGCAGAGTTCTTTAAGTATTTAAATAGCCACACGGAATTTTCCAAGCAAAATAAAAAGAGTAAATATACATGCACCTACTAGGCAGCTCTGTTTTTACACAGCTGTCAACACAAAACTTGGCAATTAATCACATTCAAGAGGACATTACAAAGGAAAAGACATTATTCACATTAAACAGAATGTATTTTGCTTATGAATGGTAACATCTTGGTTACCCTGTTTTATGTGTTCAGTTACACAGAGCTTTTTGAGCTAAAGAAAATATTTTTCTATTAAATTAAAAAGTCATACTTAAGAGATTTCTTATAAGAGGAAGCCTATGCTAGACAAGTAACTTCTGTTTAAAAGCAGTTCTTGTACTGCTTCCAGGGGGAGCTTGAGAGTAATCATGCAGTGGCTTAGAAAGGAAACCAGAGCCTGGAGAATTTCTATCCTCAAAACTTATTTTGAGCTATAGTCTAAATCCAGAGCCTACACTGTTCAACCGGATTGCAAATTTAGTAGAAGAGAGCTATCACCCTCTAGCTCTGACTACTTGCATTTATTAATGGCCTCATGAAACTTTAAGGAGTAACAGGTTTTTTAGTTTAAAAAGGCACTTCCAAACACATATATTACAATCTGACTTCTTTTGTCTGAATTCCCGTGTCTTTTCTCTACATACTATGAAATGCTATTGTGAAATGTATGTACTCTGCCACTTAGCAACATGTACTTTTTCCTGAAAGAAAACAAATCTCATCACTGCTGCAGCATCACGGAGGTAGGTAAAGTCTTTCTGACCTATCCTATGAACATAAAATTTGTTAAAGGTTTTGAAATTCAGCAAATATGTTTATTACTTTTCTTTGGCTTTTGTCAACTTTAGCAGCTGCAAGGGATGAAAAGGGTAAGCCCCATAATAAAATGATAGCCTTTGCAATGTAGTTGAAGAACACAATGTATATATATATATATATATACATATATATATATATAACTGGAGATACTAAAGAATTGAAACATACAGAATATGATCCAAAGTACATTTCCATATCCTGTTGATCAAATGATTACTTTTTCGCCAGAACAAATGACAGGAATAAGAAACAGATTATAGAAACGTCAGGACAGAAGATGCTTGCATTGTTTCACAACGTACTTGTTATATAAGTACAAGATGAATTTAAGCAATGAGTGAAACAGGTTGGAAGGAGTCCGATGCAGGATTCTAAAAACAGGTGTTACAAGAGTTTATTTCAGCCCTTTTCTGCCTTCATGAAGGCAGAAGGAACACTCCTTCAAGAAGCGTTCTCTTCTTGTATGTATTTTTCTTAAAAGTTTTCTAGTATTAGAGGAGCTGGAAAGCACTTTAAATGTTCATTCCTACAAGCATCCCCACACAGACGGACCAAAGCGACTCCAGCTGCAGTGCAGACGCCGAAGTTGCATTCTAGCACATTTGTACTTTACATTAAAACTTCCCTGACATATTCCAGCAGATAAAACGAAGCACAGGGAAGCGGCTTGGGAAGGGACATGCTGGCATACGTGTGGTTACTACATGTCGTTGTAAAACTAAAAGCAAACAGATTTATACATGCAAATGTTTAGATTATTTGGTTCAGACTGTCACGCAAGCTCAGAAATGAGTGTAGTCTTGCTTTTCTAAACGAGTTTACAGACTTAGGTTACTTTACCTCATTTGAATTTAGATTTTGAAGGGAAATACTTTGCTCAAAAGTTGAGAAATGAAGAAATAAAGACATAAATGCATACTTTGCTGCAAGGGGCAATATATGTTTATCAATTGTCAAGACAGAGAACTTCTTATCAGAATTTTTCTGGTGCTGGGTGCTGGGCACCCCAGGGTGCTCTGCGGGGCGTCCAGGAGGTGCTGATGCTCCAGCTGGCCACAAGCTCCTGCACGAACAGCAGGAAGGGCACTGCCTGACCGGGTCCACTGCTGTGTTTAGGACCACCCTCTAGAGACAGTATAAACACAGGCATTCATTTGCTGAAAGATTTGCCTGCTTAAACCTCATCATACCTTTAGGAAATTATCTTCTTTTAGAAAACATTACTTGAAGCCAAAGCTTTTACTAAACACGCCAACTGTTCTCTGTTCGCAGTGTGTCTTCGGGGGACCAAGGCCCATAAGAAGTGCTACCTGGTGTCTGAAGGCAGCAAACACTTCCATGAAGCCAATGAAGACTGCATAGCCAAGGGCGGGACGCTGGCTATCCCAAGGAATAGCGAGGAAACAAATATTCTTCGGGACTATGGCAAGAAAAGCATGCCTGCAGTGTCTGAGTTTTGGTTGGGTGTCAATGACATGATAAATGAAGGGAAATTTGTCGATGTCAATGGCATGGTCCTACAGTACCTCAACTGGGATCGCTCCCAACCAAATGGGGGGAAGCGAGAGAACTGTGTCTTTTTCTCTCAGTCATCACAAGGCAAGTGGGTGGATGAAGTCTGCCGTACTGCCAAAAGATATATTTGTGAATTTCTCATCCCATAATTCCATGACCATGGAATTATGACCATGTTATGGGTCACAAACATGCAGTTTTGTGTGCGAGTTGCCCTTCCCACTTAGACAGTGGTGAGTTAAAAATATCTTCTGCATTGTACTCAGTCTTCCTTGAGACAGAAAGTTTCTTTATTAATTTATTTTCTATTCAGATGCTAAAAATGTTGTATTTAGTGTGTGCTCTCACCATGTACAGGAATATATGTTATGTTTTGATATATATTGCATCATAGTTTGCCATATTTGCTCAGCCTGATGTTCGGGTTGCTGGAGTTTTACCTTCTCGTTCTGTACTTTGTATCTCCTTGGTAGAATCGCATTTGCTTAATCTCTGGGTTCTCAGGAATCTAATGGAAATTTGCAGATTGCTGAACAATGTCAAGTGCCAACACAAAGCCTGGGGACCCCAGGATGCCTAAGAATGCCAGGGTTTTAGTTCAGTTCCCAAAAAGAACTTCTGGGTTATGTAAGCTCCTGCAAAAAATAGTCACCATCCTATAGAGTTTAACAGGATGGATCTGTAATCAGAATTTTACCTATGGTTTAAGAATGCAAAATATTGGCACAATATCATCTCACATTCACCTCTTCCCAGCGGGCAGGCAGCACTCCCAAGTGGCACAAAGGAGCAAGCCACCGCTCTCAGGTGGGTTTTTGCCCACCTGAGAATTTTCAATTTAATACCTGACATTGGAAAGCAAAGTAAAATATGCTGTTGTTTTGTTGTTCTTAACTCCACAATATTGCTTTATCTTCACGTTATAAACTGCATTTTCCTTCTCATGTAACGGAATTCAGTAATCATTTAATTATATTGTAGCTGTTAATTTTGTTTCTTTAGTTGTGCAGGATATCTTTAAACTGTGCAATAAATTTGCGATTGCTCGTATTTAAGTGTAGTAGCATTTCTGAGGGCTTGAGCATGCAGGTGAGGACCGTTCTTTCCTAGTGCTTTTCTTAAAGGTTACTAAGACTAGTGTATTTCCATATTGTTGGGCAAAATTCAGATCCTAGTTTGCCTAAGTGGTGTACGAGGTGCAGCCACGCCATGCATTGTATTATGTGTTGTAATTCATTCGATTTCCCAACACTTTATGGATTTCTAAAATAGGTCTGATTCTGAAACAACAACAGAAAAAGCTCCAATACTCACACCTAGTGGTATAACAGAATAATGCAGAATATAGCCAATTTTGTGTAATTTTATCATAACAAATCTTGCTTTTTAGTTCTTCTAATTGTTTGCTAAAGGAAAAGTCTTACTTGGTCCACCTTCCTACCCACAGCAGAAAGACTTCACACAAAACTACTCATTTTTTGTTAAATTGATCATTAGAAAATTAATGACACAGTCAGAGTCAAATTCAGCGCTGAAATGGAGTGAGGAAAAAACCCAAATGGATGAGTTTTGTTTGAAGTGCTTTCACTTGGACAAGGAGAACATTTAAAGGAGAACAGAAACACGGTTTGCACTGTTTGTTACCGTTTGCACCGTTTGCACTGTGAGGTTACCGTAGCACAGCAGACCCATCCACACCGGCAGAGCTCTGGGTACGCGTGCGCAGGCAATCAGCCTGGCTCCAGGCCCGCGCACGCTGCAGTCCACGTACTGTGTGATTGTGCAAGGACCCCACAGCTGCCATCCTCACTCTGGGATGAAAAAATGCACTGGACTTTACCCTTTAAAACATGACAAAAACATGTAAAGAAGGTAAAGATCACGTAGCAGGCACAGAGGAAAGAGCACAAGCAGATAAGCAACCTTCCATATATAGAGGGCAAGTCCCAGAGGACTAAACTGCTCAAGACCATGAAGCACCATCCATTTTCAATGCTCACAGCAAACACTGTTCTCATAATAAATATAATCATGTACTGAAGACCATTCTCAATCTGCAGAACTTAGTCCATATAGTTACATATACGATCACATAATTAATTAGATAGGCTGTCCAGAAGACAAGTATATTCAGATCTAAAACAGCAGATCCTGCTGCATTTACCATGATTTATTCTCATGCTCTCATGGAGAAGCAACGTGGGAAATTCTGCAAACACAGATCATGTCTGTCAGTGTAACCAAAGAAAAATATAGGCAGCTAACAAGAAAAGCAGCTGCACAGTACTGACAAGACTCTAAAGATGCTTTTTAAATATGTTATTTAAGTAAGTAATATACTCTTAAATGAGGCACCTTTTCTCCCTCCCTTCCTACCCACCTATCAGAGACACCACAGTGCAAGTAATTATTAAACTAATTAAATTTGAAATAATCTGTCTCTTCAATTTAAATCAACATCATGAAAAACAGCTTATTTGGGGATAGGCAGCCTTCAAAGTGACGGGATAAGCACAAAGCACCTCTTATCATTCTACTAATGTACCATGTAATTTGACTTGGTAAATGTAATCATTCTGTGAAAATAAAATGTACATCATTAGGAAAAACAGAGCAGAGGCCTTCATAGTGTTGCATTACTCTGTAAAGTGAATGGAAAGACTTCTATTAAAAACAACTATCTTTCAACCAGATTCCTTCAGACTCTTACTACAGAAAAGTTACAAAAATTGCAGTACTCTTTAAGCCAAGGAGTCTCAAGCAGTCTTGAATCAGACAGCTGTTAAAAATTACAAGTTCCTTTTGCTTTTTGGAAAATTCAGCTGCAAGTGAAAAGGCCTACTGCTACCTCAATAGCAGGGTATTTTTCTTAGATCCTGATCCTCTCCCAGTGAAGGAAAAAGAAAAGTAGAAGTAGGAGATAAATTCCCTGTAGGCTCCTAGCAATCCACGGAGGATGCAAAGGCCTGATTTGCAAACTATTGCAAGGAAAGGAATTAAAATTCACTTCAACAGACTTTGGGTCAAGACAGGAAATTGCAGTCATTCTTCTTCTATTTTTACTAGCTACTGCCCTGGTTTTATTTCTGGGGCTGTTGAAAGCAACAAGCAGACATCAGATTAAGGAGGAGAGGTGTGGAGAAAACCTTGATTTTTTTTTCCCTCTGCCTTCTCAGCCCTGAAGTGGGGTGAAACCTGGACAGACTGAGGGATTTATCATTGGCAAGAAACTTCCAGACTTGCAAGGTGGAAGGTTCTTGTTATTCTGCACAGCAGCG
>JAWLRI010000967.1:2031190-2071547 GCA_034781795.1 Crypturellus tataupa | reverse complement strand
GGCCGGCCCGGGCGGGAGCTGCGGCCGCGCCGGGCGGTAGCCGCGTTGCGGCCCCCTGCGGTAGCCGCCCGTCTCCCCCGGCGCCTCCGCTGCTTTGGCGAGTTACCCGCTGCCCTTGGCACCGGCTGCGGGGGCCCTCGGGAAGCTGCCGCGTCCCTGCCCCTCTCAGAAGAGTTTTGAGCTCTGAAGCGGCATCAGCCCGGTGGAATAGGCGTGTGCGTGTTTTTCTCCTCTCTTACGCAGCCGTTTCCTATGTCCACGCTGATTTTGGAGTCTGAGCTTCAGAACAAGCTTTCAGACTTGTTCCCTCCCGTATGAAGTCACCTCTGCTGGATTGCTTTCTCCCAAGGCTTGACCTGCAAACAGGAGACAAACCAAATATCAGATAAAGTAAAAAACATTTTTATGAGCACTGCTGATTCTGTCTAGCCAGGTGTTGCTCTCAGGTCAAGTCTTCATATCTGCCCTTTAGAAGCTGTTTCAAGGGGGAATCACTGGGTGGTCTGAGAACCCTCAGAATAGCCCGTGTCACTTTCATGGATTAGTTGTTTAGACACACACAATTCAATGGGCCTGACTGTTAGCTGATAGTTGTGCTTTAACTCCATTTAATTAATAACACGGTCAGTGTTAAGGAAGACTCTTACCAGCATGTGTAAATACAGGTCAGGTGAAAAGGTGTTACACTACTGCTGCTTTTAACACAAGCTCTGTGTCTGTACGATAGCTTTGCATACTCTGAAAGTACATTTATATGCTTTTTTCATTGGAGACAAGCCATATTTTGTACTGTATTTAAAAAACAAAGCCTCCGATTGAAGTGCGTGAGAAAGAGCATTGTTAGGCTGTTTCTAATTTTTTTTAACTTTTTTTTTTTTTTCTCTCCAGTCATTTTGAAGAAAAAACACAGTGGGAGCATCCCAAATCTGGAAAGAGGAAACGTGTTGCAGGAGGTTTGTGTTAAGCTGCTGTAATGTAGTGAAATTGTTACAAGCAACAATCAGAGCTTTTGCAGGAGCTAGATTTTGTCTTGATCTCCTTAGTTGGCCCTAGGTGCATTGCTAAGCCCAGCTGGTGAAGTGTGGCTGATTTCAGTGGTGCTTTGTGTACAGTGATCACTTTGTGTGACATTCTAGCAAGCAAAGTCACATTTTGCTGCTTTGTGCTATTACATGAATGGGGAGGAGAGAGAGAGAGGAAAAAAAAAACACAGATTTTTTTAGAATATCTTTAATAGACTGGTCCTTATGGTTGTTCCAGATGTCTTGCATATGGTACTTCCAGGACAGTGCGATTGCATGGTGGTTAGAGAAGAAGCTCCAGTGCAGCAGGTAGTACGTTACTTGTAGAAACAGTATGACATTTGCCAGCTTTTGTCTGAAAGATCACTTAAACTTCAAATCTAACAGTGCTTTAGTGCCTGCAAAAAAGATACTTTATCTGTGTTTTCTAGGTCTGCCATATGGATGGGAACAGGAGACTGATGAAAATGGACAAGTCTATTTTGTGGAGTAAGTATGTGATAATATAGAACATGGACAAGTAGATGAATTAATTGAATTTCCCAGGTGTTAGCTTTTTAGAGTTAGGATACTGTGTTAGTATCATCTGTTTTTCAAAGAAACAAGCAGAAAATTAGATTTGAAATGTTAATTTTCTATAGTCATATCTAAACACCTACGTGTACTTTACTGTTGTCTTTGACATGCAGAGAAATGTTAGTTGAGTGACAGATTAGTGACTTGCAAATCAACATTTTCAGAATGTCTTCTATCTGCAGGCAATGTTTATGTAGTTTCCTTATATTTATGTAACTTCATATGTAAACAGTGTATGTTATCTTTTAACTTTAAAAGTTATCCAGAGATCTATCATTGACTTTAACATTGCATTAGAGCTTAGATGATACAAGATGAAAATGAAATTGCTACAGCCCTGACTGATATGGAATCCAAAGCACAGAAAGAAAAGAGAGGACAGAGATTGAACCAGAGGAGATTTTTAGAAAACTGAGGAAGGAGGGAGTTCACAGAAGCAAAGAGATGTTTCTGGTAACATTTCTTTTCAGTAGTGGAGGACTTTTTTTGTATCTTTTCAGTTTAAAAGTCAAAATTGGGTAATTAACTGAATTGTAAAAATTGTAAAAGACTCTTCCCATGTCAAAATTTTCAGTATAACTTTCTCTGTCCTGTAAGGAATGAAGACTGAAAGTTGCTGCCAACTATATCCTTTATAACTGTCTTTTAGAATGTTTCTGAAGAAAGCTAAACTCCCATTATGGGAGCATCAGTCTGACCCATGCCCCTTGCTGAGCAGATTTGAAGCTATTTACTTTGTTTCACAAAAAAAAGTGCTGAACTACACTTTTTGCCGTTATTTTGCTTCAAAAGAGTGGTACACACCCCTTTCATAGAGCTCCTTAGAGAACATGATCTTTACTAATGAAATGCAGACTTTCCTGTGTCAAAATTCTGCTCATATGAATTTCTGAATGGGGTTGTGAAGTACTTGAATACAGATCTTAATGTATACTATCACAATCAGAAAAATAACAAATAAGAAATTCAGATCACTTTGGCAAAACTGAGGGGAAGGAAAAAAGTAGGGAATGTAAATAATACACTGGAATTATATGTAGCTGTAGTTGAAATAGAACATTTAAAGTCTAAAGAGTACAGAGGATCACAATATTTATTTATTTTTTCCTCTGTAGCCACATAAACAAAAGAACTACTTATCTTGATCCAAGATTGGCCTTTACAGTTGAAGATAATCCAGTAAAACCTACTACTAGACAAAAATATGATGGCAACAGTACTGCAATGGAAATACTTCAGGGTCGTGACTTGAGTGGAAAAGTGGCTATAATCACTGGAGCAAATTCAGGAATAGGTAGGTAAACATTATACATAAGGTAATATTGTGATATTTTATCTTTCAGGCAACTCTGAAAAGCTTTGGAAAACTTTTTTTCAGGTTTGTGTAGTATTATTTTTAAAGTGTGTAAGAAGTGGAGTGTCTGTAGGAGAGACATTGAAATAACATCAAGTTTTGAAACGAGATTCTTTCTAGAAAATACAGATAGAGCCATTTCACAATATATCAACATATTAAAAAATGCTGTGGAGGGGAATGTAGTAATGTCTTTTTAACACTTGGTGGTTAGGACAGGGCAGGAAGTGTGTATTGCAAGAGTATTCAGATGAAGTGTTTAGAAAAAAATTCTAATGACAAAAGATAAACATGGGAAAAGATCTTATTAAGCAGGTTGCAGGATCCTCATCTCAGAGCATTTGGAACTCAAATTGATGATGAACTTGTGACAGAATTGAATCATTGATGCTACTTTGGGGCAAAAAGTAGTGTTGATGTTCTCTTGAAATCCCTCTTAATTGCATTTCTAGGGTAGTTTCAAGCTTTCATTTACATCCTTTTAGGCACTTACCTAGTCAATATTCGTTTCATAATATTAATTAGTGAATAGATGAGTGATTCTTATTAACTGCTTTTGTTTCATTTTTATGTGGTGCTTAGGGGCTTTGCTGCTTTTTTCAGAAGACAAGATTTTTTTCTGCAATTTCATTTGCCTGGTTGTTCAAATTTTTTCCTCTGCAAACTGCACAGGATAGCTGTTTTCTAGTTCTGTGGCCTAAATCCAGGAAGGAATATTAAAATACAAGTCAGATTTGAAGTTTTCTGACAAATCAGGAGATCTACCTAAATAAATAACTGTTAATCTTTGTTCCATTTATTGTTCATAATTTTACCTTATGGAGGAACTTCATTCATACTAATGTAATCCTTATGCAGAATATGATTTGGTGTTTCTTAAGAGTAGGTTTTTGACTTAACTGTGTCTGTGAGGGTGTTGAAAGAGCCTGAAGATTATATGTACAATGGATTAATACCAATTATCGCTGAGTCTTGGTCTTTATCCCTTAGTTATTTGAAGAGAAGTGTTATCTAACAGAAGTCAGATTAAAAAAATGCAGAACTTTATTGTACTTACCATTTTGTTCCTTATCAGTATGTGGGCTGCAAACATTCCTTGATATGTTACTATACATTGGTATTGCACTTAGTTGAGCAAGTTTACTTATCTACCTCAATGAGGAATTAGCTTTTGTTTTTCAGTAAGGTTTGCATTCCAGATTTAATACAGTATGTCTTTAGATTGCACCTAGCAGTAGTATGCATCTGTTCAATCTTGGAACATTCAAGAATTGCCTGGGCTCAAATATGATTTTTCTTCATGAAGACCTACCATTCAGACTTGTAGAATAAAAACGTTTTGTGTACAGTGAAAGAGTAATTGTTGAAGTTTCCTTTTTTTTTCTGAAATCTAAACTTTCTCTTACACTTCTGAGAAAAGAGGTAGTTTGAGAAAAACTTGTACTAATCTGACTTCTAGTAGATCTATTTAGAGGAAAAACAGTGTTCAGGTGCATTGGTATTGTGTGAAGAAAGCACTCTTCAACTTGTCTAATAGTGTTCCTGTGTAATTAATTTGGACATAGTTGGCAGAATTTGAAATTTGGTTGAAACTGGGTTATCAGAGTTGTTATAATGACTTGTTCCAACTATTCTGACTGATTGTCAGTGTCTTAGCTTAACTCTGAACTATGCTTTGTGACTCTTGACCAAATGCTGTGAACATGTCTGTGCCATGTAATGGATCACAGTGTAGTGATACCTAAGAGGTTTGTCTACACAACTTTTTGGTTCTCCATGTGCAAATACTGATTTCAAGCAGAGCACTGCCACTTAGTTTGGAAATTCTATATTGTGCTGCATTTTGTATTGTGGATCTTCCTTTTAAACTCTGTGTGTGTGTGTGTGTATACGGCAGGGAGGGGTGTTGGAGAGACTATTCTGCTCCTGCAGTGTTTTGAGGAAGCAATTTCTGTTTACAGAACCCTGACTTTCTCCATGTTCCTCAAGAGTGTGAATTCAGTTCATAGTTCTATTACTTTATGCTAATATGAAGTTATGAAGAATTCAGACAGTCTTTTTCAGAGAACTAGATATGCAAAGTGGTACTTCCTGTAATTCTCTGCCTGATATTCTCCTTCCATTTAGGTCCTTTTTAATATTTAGCTTCTTATACAAAGCTAGCCATATTTCTCTCTTTGATTCCATTTATTTCTATTCACATAGGAATATAGTGAGAATTCCACATAGTAAGAATTTCCTAGGTCGTTTATCCACTTATCCCTTAAAAATGTTGCAAAATACTATATTTATATATATTATATATAAATATATATTATACATATATAATATGTGTATATATTATATATATTATATATATATAATATATATAATATATATTATATATTATATATATATAAAAATAGTGTTTTGCAATATATATAATATATATATAAATATATATGCACACACACTTTTTGATCGCTTTTGCAAGTTGCTAGTGAAAATTAATAAAGGCCAATGAATGTCTCTACTCTTAATGTATAAAGTGCTTCTGCTTAGAGTGAAAAGTTTTCTGGGCGGCAAACTGCATAAAAAGATGCCCCACTGGTCTGTGCTGTCTTTTTGTATAGACAGATCATGCTTTCGTATTTCCACTAGAGGGCTGTGTTGCTCTTTGTAAATGTTAAACAAAAGAAACTTCGTGGATTTTTTTTGCCTGTCTTTTGGTAACAGCTCCTGAAATTGTTTTTTATATATTTTTAAATATTAGTGTTAGGATGAAAATTTAAGAATCATATTGTCTTTTTCTCTAGGTTCTCTTTTGTAAAAGGTGATGCATTTCAACTGCACTTCTATGCAGTTGTCTTAAATTTGACATTTTTTTGAGTATTACTTTTTCATACTGGGGAGACAGTGTAGCTAATGTGATTTTGTATGAATTAAATATTGCTGTCTGTTCTTTAAGGTTCGCATAGCTACTTGACCTTGAAATTGTATGTCCATGAGCTTTATTTTCTGTGCAGGCTGTAGTTGTATCTAACCGATTGTGACTGCTAGAGTATGCATGAGTAGTAAAATATAAGTAGTATTGCAATATGTTATGAAGGAACAAAACATTTATGTTCTGTTCAGTCAGGCAGATTCCACAAAGTATTTTTCTTAGTGCATTTCCAAGATTTTTATCACAATGCTATATTAATCACAAACTATTGCTCAAAGTGCAAGTCTGTTGCTTTTTGCTAGATAAAGGTCAAAATAAATCTCTTCTTTACTTTTGTATTTGATCCAAGCATCCCTTATTTCATGAAAATGGAAAACATGTAGCTTTGAGCAGCCTGATTTGTTAAAATATTGAAGAAAATCCACAAATGTTAACCATAATGTGAATTGCTTTACTACTTTTTTTGATTATACTTTACAGTAGTTATTGCAGCTTTATCATGGGGATATTTTTAGGTTGTGTCTTCAAAACTGTCTGTTAATATTTTGGCTAAATTGAGTTCTGCTTTTATCTGATGTTTTTATTACTGTGTAATGTAGGAGGCCTTAATGAGGAGAAAAGTTGTATAATAGGTATTAATTAGTACTTAAAAGACAGGAGCCACTGTTCTAGTGATCTCTAATTCTGCATATACTTCAGGTATGAGAAATTACTATGTCTTTTATTTCTTGTACAGAATTTCAGTATACAAAATGCTGGAAAGGTTGGAAACATGCTTATCGTTTATCAGAATTAGACATCTGTTTTGTGGCTTAACAAGTTGTTTTGGATAACTGGTCTTCTAATTCATAAAGGGAAAATTCATGTTTATCAGTTTTATACTTCTCCTATAGCATGAATCTATTGGTGATTGTGTTCAGATGTGGAAAGCTGTCTTGGCTTAGTTAATTATAAAAAAAATAGTTATTGCTACAATCTGACTTGCAGTTCTGCATGACACTTAAGTTTATAAAATCTAAAAATCTGATGAGGTAACCGTTAGATGGTTAGTAAATTCCAGGCAAAGGTGCCATCCTTTACTCCAACTTGCCTTTACAAACAAAGGAAGTACAGTGACCTAGTCTTCAGCACTGAAACAGTTAGCATCTGTTTTCTTTTGTCCTTTCTCTTATGTTGACTTATTGTACACGTACTGTTGACTTAAATTGCCTTAAACAAATGTAGCTAGTACTTGAGGACCAGGTATATGAAATTGGGCAAGTAGATTCAGTAATGTTCAAAACAGAGGTTTAACTTTATCAAACTGAGTTTTAATAGTCTGTATTCCCACTGTCAGATGATTAGTTGATTGCAACGAGGGCTTGTGTGTGTGTGTATGTATGTGTGTGTATGTGTGTGTGTGTATATATATATATATATATATATATGTATATATATATATACACACACATAAACAAGTGAACATTGTGAAACTGCAGAAGGCAACATTTTGACAATGAGTAACTTGATAATTTACTCAGTATTATTCATCATAGTAACATGTAGATGATTAGATTTTGTTCACACATGGTGGTGCTTTTGTGATAAATACAAACTGTGTAGTTCTGCAATTTATCATGTGCCTTTCACTGCATCACCTGCATCTATCTAATTCAAAAATCTCCCTCATATGGGACATTATTTGAACACTTCCCATCTGTGAGCAATGTAGAATGGCTACCTCTCAATTCATTCTGCTTGGATAATACTGGAAGTCTTTGTCTTTTTCTGGAAAAATAGGTGTAAGGTTTCGGCAGTCTGGAATGTAGCAGTGTAATTCCTTGACCAGTAACATCTATTGTCTGATACCATCAGAGTATGAATAGAGTTTTTAATACATTGGAAACCCATGAATATTGCTCCAGAAAGTACCCAGTTGCTACACGAATTCAAGAAGGTCCCAAGATGCATTTTTTTTTTCTGTTCTAATTCTGTTCTACAAAAAAAGTTATGTTAAACCTTGTTTTGTTTATCAAACTATATCTAGTAACTGTGGTGGTGAAGGCTGTAATTAAATGATACAGTGCACATGGATAGATTACTGTTTGTTTGCTTTCATGCTTTATACAGGTAGCCAGTGGAAACTTGTTTTTGCTGATCTGATAATGTGTATTTTAAAAAACTCTGAATCTCACAAATCTATTTTTCTATGTAGCAAGAATGTTCTGAATCCAGATTTAAGAAGTCTCATTCAAGGCAGGTGTGATTAAATGCTCTTGTATTTCTTACCTCAAATTAGGATGAGCTAGCGATATGCTGCCCATAGGAGAAGGAAAAGTAAGTTTTTAAGATTTTTTCTTTAAACTTACTGTGAAGACCTTATAAATCTCCAGTGCATGCTGTTTAGCTTTGACAAATATGCCTTAAATTTCGTAGCAACATAGACAGAAAATGATGAAAAGAAACACCTTTTTTTAAGGAAATCAAAAATTGACTGGCCTGTGCCTGCAAGGAGTAAATTTTTGTGAATATGGGAACCATCCTACTCTCACAAGTTCCTGAGATTGATTGTGGGCTACATAGCATTTTTATGTACGCTTGCTTTATCAGTCTTCACACAAAGAAGGTAATTACGCCAATGAATGAATCTTCTGCATTCATTTTCACTTCTTAGTTACTATTTTTTGCCACCTAAAGATTCCTAAAAACATAAGTAGTTTCATATTCTGCAAAGTGTTTTATAGATAAGTGATACTTGCAATTCATGATTCTCTTACTAACCACACACTCTTTAAGTACTTTTTTTCGTGTTCTTTTAAAGTGTCCACACCTCGCGTCTGTGGCTCATTTGAGTCAAACAGATCATATGGGAGAAATAGAACAGACCCTTGTAAATACCACTGAGGACTCTCATTTTAATAGTGTTAGTCTGACAGTCTTAAATGTTTGTTGTCTTTCGCTGTACTGCGTGTGATTTTAGAGGGCTAAGCCCACAGATATTTGTCCAAATCTGTCAGTAAACGATGGTTCACCTGTATTTTAGAATCAGATCACCATTTTTCTGTAAAATATGTATATTTTTTCAAAGCACAAGGCTTACTTTCTGATTTCTCTGCTTCCAGATGAAATAGCATTGCAAGATTGTACAGCTAGCAGAACTTCTACAAATGAGCTACTGAAGAACACTACTTGTTTCAGATTTATTTTGATTTCTTGTATTTGAAATTTTGCTGTACTATCTGAATTTTAGCAGTTTTTTAAAAATTCAGTCTGTTTTTATTAGTTTGTGATAGAGAAACTAATCTCTAAGAGAAAATACATCTCAGTTTTGGTCTGTAGTGTTATTTTTCTGAGTTCTGTTTGCATGCTAACTTTGAACAATAATTTTTACAAAATAAAACCAAAAAGGTTTACATTTAGTGTAAGTAGGTAAACAGCAAAGAGATTTGCTTTCCGGAGTTTCCTGTTATTTCCATTCCTTTCTTTCATGAAAGCAGAAAAGAGATGGGAGGAGTGGAACCAAACTTGTGCCAGTACTTCTTGAATCATCTTGTACAGATAACTAGATCTCTTTTGCTGTTCAGTGCAAAGTGCTTGTCCTTTGAAACAAAGTTAGCTTTTAGAAATGCCTGCGTTCTTTTGGATTAATAAGTGGTTGAAATGTCTGCCCATTTCTGTTGAAAAGAATTACTTGTAAGTGTATCTGTTCTAACTGGATGGTTAGAAAGAAGGGAAGCTGTGGGGTTTTAGTAAGGAGATGCATATTAGGCCTTTGGGAAACTCCTTACTTCCTCAGTGTTATTTCTTGTGGTAAGAGAACTGTTATAGTCTCTCCATGGTTGTATGTTTTCATGGAAGTTTCATATGTGGAGAAGTGAAATAGATGTAATTGCATATGTTTATGTAGCCTTGGTTTCTAAACTTATTGAAGGGCAGACAGAAAGAGCAGCAGATATAAAGCTTGTTTTCTTTTATCCTGGTCCTGGCTGTTGCAGAGATTTTTTTCTGCTGCATAATTTTGTATTTGGCTTTCAAGGGCATGAATTATTCCTTAATGAATGTATGTTAGTATTTTGTATGTGCGCTCTGTGTGTATTTTCTCTTTCGCTTCATTAAGAAACATTAAGCATATTTTCAGTATATTAATTGAAAAAAAGGACTGCTGGCATAGCTGCAGCTAGTGTGTGTGAATGCTTTGCCATACTGTGATAAAATCATCTAAATATAAGTTAATCAAAGTGCACTTTTGCAGATGTAACTTTTACAGTAGGGTCTTCTGCCAGCAGAGCTGTGCTATTTAGGGCCTGTGCTTTGGCTGTCTCTAACCAACAAAACAGCGACAATGAAGTTAAGTGTTTTCTGGCTATAAGCATTTTTAAATGTGATTTAAATGGGTGGGAAGAACGGCAGGGAGGAAGCTTAATGCAATTCACTATTGGACATGCCCCTCAGTTTTTTAGTTTCATATTATTGCTTTGATTTCAACAGATTAATTCTGTTCAATGAAAACTGCTTTATTTAAGGAAGAATTAGTGGAAAAAAATAATGCAGAAAGCTGTTGTTTTAAATTCAGAATAATCTTAGCTGAGAAAAGCGCTGTCTTTGTGGCTTTAATTTACAAGGCTGTTTCTTGGGATTTTTACAATAGGATATTGTGATGCGGAGCGTTTCATGAATGACATCACTGTATACTCTGGCTTTATAATGTTTAATGTGAGTAAAGCTCTGTTTTACAAAATGCACTTCCTGTCTTCATCTTACATATTGTAAATATTAAAAGATCCTCTTTATTTGTGTAGCTTTTTTATTGAGTGAGCTGGAAATGCTGTCAGATCTTCATATTGCTCTTTCATGCCCATTTTGATGAATCTATTTATTACTTCTGTAATGAGGAGTACACATGGTTGGTTAGCCAAGTTATTGAACTTCATCAACCTTGGCTGAAATTCACAATGCATGTGAAACTTGTAGTGTGTAAGAAATTACATCTGGGCTAAAAGATTCAATAGTGATTACTCCTTGTAATGGAATCCTTTTAAAAAAGATGGGATGTACTTCCTGGTATTTATTTTGCACATTTATCTGCCAAAGAGTAGCTTCTGTGTGATACATGTTTTCTTATCTATTATGTAACAGTTAAGACCTTTCCGTGGAACTTAAAATATCCTAAAAGCTTTTATAAATGTTTTCTGAAATATTTAATTTTGGGAATTTTTTTTATTATAAACAAAGTCATATTATTATATGCTTCATAGTCCAGTTGGTCTTTTGGATGACACAAAACTACATGATTTTGCAGCTATTCTGCAACTATTATTTGAATAGTCTTAGCTATACATGTATATTTTTGGATTTAGAATGCTTGTTGATGGTGAGGACAGAAGAGGTTGATAAATGACTGCTGTTTTCTAATGACAGTACCCTGTGAGACATCCAGTGGCTTTTTTCTAGATACTGTCAACTCTACTTATAGCACTTACATGTACACTAATGGTTATGTTGTTTTTGGCTTATCACTTGAAAAATTCTTGATATCAGTACCTACACTGAGCTGTAAGGTCACAAGAAGAAAGCATCTTGTGTCCTTTTGAGTGCTTCAAAAGTGATTGTGATAAGATTTTATATGTGTTAGAGACTCAAATCTGAAACAGTAAATCCCTGCTGAAAGGGAAGTGAAAGGAAGCAGATAGGAACTTGCTATGATAAAGACTGAAGTCCTGACCTCACTGAAGTCAGTAGCAAAGCTTCTGTTAAAATTGGCCAGTCCAGAATTTTACCGAAATAACAGAAGAAGAAATACTGTGAGGAAGAGCCTGATGTTATATCCATCCTAATCTCTAAGACAGGGCAGTGTCTAACGGGCAGTGTGTGAGTTAAGATATTTTCTGCATTCATTTTCACTTCTTAGTTACTATCTTTTGCCACCTGAACTTAAAGTTTCCTAAAAACATAAGTAGCTTCATATTCTGCAAAATATTTTATAAAGGAGTGATATTTGCAATTCATGATTCTCTTACTAACCACGCACTCTTTAAACATTTTTTTTTTTTGTTTTCTTTTATTTCTTTTCTGGAAGTTAAAGCTAATCTATAGGCTTTTCTCTTTAAAATGTGAGAAATTTGTAGCCCTCTATTCAGCAACATAGCCTCAGTTTTTATAATCATGTAACTTTTGTCCATCTCTGATTTCTTGCTGGACTTCTGCTCAGTGGCTTTTAGAACTTTTTGTTCTTTCAAAATTTGAAAGGACAATATTGTAGTCACAAGAAATTGCAATTTTTAGAAACTGTCTGATATGCATGTCTGGCACTTTTTTTCTAATCTGCAAATAAAAACTTTCTATAGACATATCTATTTTTAGCTTAAATTGCCCCATTCTCTTACCACCCCCTAAAATTGGTAGGACCTAACTCTTTTGGAAGATCAAAAAGTTGACATCAGATGGAGCTGTAATTGGCCATACCCTTTAGGAGATTAATGCTGTTGAGCTGTCTGGTGGGTTACCTGGATTACAGCTGTTAGCAGGTAGGCCTTAGATGTGGTCATATAAACAAATGTTACATGCTAATTTAAGAGTTAAAAGATGTGTAATATGCTTTAATGCCCTAATTGAAACTAGGGCAAAGAAGACTTTAATATTTAATAATTTAATATCATTAAGTCATTAAATTATTGCATAAGTCATAGAGGATTCACTCAGGCTGCATGGGTGCGCTGGGTGGGCACACAGTGCGAGACAGATATGGGTGGGTGTGAGAGGTGTGCGAGACGCAGGCACGGGGCAGCAAGGAAGCAAATAAGAACAGGACACGCTGACTACCCCAATACGTACGTTACGCAGACACTGTGACAGTCGCAGGCGGACTCAGCACATACTCCAGCTGTAGGACTCTATCAGCTCCCTGTCAATGATATCGCTTGCTCCTTGTGCTCAAGTTTATGCAATTGCAAGATGCACAGCTCAGACCTCAATCACTCCAGGTCTCTTAAAATGTAAGAGACACCTATTTCAGGTGCATGGCCGGGAGAGGACGTGAGATGCATCTTGCACCTCTAGTGCCTCGCGCCTCTCCTTAATATTTAAAAAGTCATAATAATATGACTTTTATAACTAATTCTTACTTGTTTTCCGTTCTTTTTGCTTTTGTATATAGACACGTTGTGTTAATACTCTTCTTATTCTTCATCTTTTGTTTCAGAACAAGTCCATCTCCTGCCTTACTTTGTATGTCGGAACCACATGATGGATCATTTGAGTTGCATAGCAGCTTTCCATCTCCCTCTTCCCTTCATAGTTTAAAGCACGCCCAAAAGGTTTGCCAGTTCTGAACTGGGGAGGTTGGTACCCATCCTGTTTAAATGGATTCCATTTAATCCAGAAAAACTAGAATTTAAGAACCAGTATTGTGTAAATTCTCAAATCTCCACATGGGTTATCTTACCCATTGCTAGCTTTTCCTGTCTGCTTCTCCAGGATGAATTCTGAAATGAACTGCATCCTTCCTGTATCTAATTTTTGCAGGATCCTTAAGTGACTCTTGTATTTTAATATGTTCTACTTAGTTAAACAACTTATCTCACCTCACATAGCTGAAACAGAGGTGGGAAATGACTGCCAGAAAGCAAGTACTGCTGTTGTAATGTTTAGCCTGTTCATCTATTTTTTTTATACAATGGACTGTGAACTCGTTAGTACAGGGCCTAGCTTGTCTATATTTAATACATGAGCTACACATATTTAATACACAATCAGTGATAGCTCTTCCTGTAAAGAAAACTGCGTGCTGTTCAGGATAGAATCCTGTTTTATAACTTACCTAAAAATGTGTATATTTTGTAACTAAGAATGTACATATAAATGTATCATTGTTTATGTAAATGATATAAATAAATATATTTTTGAAGAAAAAGTTTGGTTCAATTTATGCTGTAGTACTACAGTTTGTACACTTCTTACTAGGGTTTATTCCACACTGGAGCCTCTGACTGCTACTGCAGTCTTAATATTGAGTCAGCTTATAGGCTAGTGAATAGGAAATGCACTTTTGAATCAGTTTGCTGCTTCCAGGATCCTCAGTAATGCATTTAGCTTTCTTTTTCAAATAAAGTATCTTCAGTATGTGCTGTTTGTTTTGTTTTCAGGAATAATGGGTCATGTGCATCATAACCAGTGAATTTAAGGGATTTTATTTCATATTTTCTGGTGTTGTGATCCCTTAGAAACAAACAAATTTTGTCAGTGTCAATGGCAGTGTAACTTTATTATCAAGAATAGCTATGAATTTTTTTTTCCCTAAATATGTAAAGGGAGTGCGTATTTTAAAGTTGGCTGGATTGAAAACAGAACAAATGCATTAGTCATCCTAATTCATTTTGGTTGGCTTTTTTTGTGACTCATGAATCCAAGGAAAACACATCTGTCCCATCTGCACACAAAGGGAGAGGCAGGATGCATCTTTCAATTACCATCACACTTTTCAATGACAATCAATATGTTTCACCACGCACCAATAAACATACAGAAATAGAAGTAGCCTTAGTATATTTAATTGATCTTTTAAAACAAGTCTTCTAAAGAATTTGCATTGTTTTGAGAACTTAGATTTGAAGCAACTTGAACAATGGCCAAGATTTTATCCTAAATATTTATGTTGAAATAATGATTGTAGCCAAGAATTTTGTTCTTTGTCCTGCTGCTTGCTTGCTTGTCCTGGTGCTTCTAGGGGCTGAAAAGTGAGGTTATATATCTGTGTATCTCTATCTATATAACATCAGTGATGTGGGGATTGTAATTCAAGAATTTATATGGATTTTTTTTTTTGAGTTATATCAATATCATCACAGGAAGGACTTAGACTTTCATGGAAATTAGACATTCTGA
The DNA here is from genome assembly GCA_034781795.1 of Crypturellus tataupa. NCBI lineage: Eukaryota > Metazoa > Chordata > Aves > Tinamiformes > Tinamidae > Crypturellus > Crypturellus tataupa. Next base: position 2,056,813 of record JAWLRI010000967.1, on the reverse strand, counting down.
TTTTGTGGGAAATTCTGAGGGAGTTTTTTTGTAGTGCAAAAGTGCTCACCTTTGTAGACTCCTATGTCTAACTCCTAATTGTATAAAATAAGTTCTCACTCAAAACAGAGAGTTTTTGACTTCCTTAAGCACTCCAAATGAAAAGATCTGTTGAATGATGTAGCACAAGAAAAAAAAATTAGTTAAAAAATTATTTTTAACTAAACATGCCACTTTTACAATAATCAACCTGAAAATAAGCTTATGTAGCTCAAAATCCTTTATTGCACTTTCTTTTTTACAACATTTGGATTTTTCTTCCTTTTTTTCAGAGAGTAGTTGTATGAAAAGGTTTGATTCATTGTCCCTAGTGATTAGTTCTTCCCTGTTGAAATAAATCTAGTGATGCATATGACTCTTTACCATTTCTCTGTACAGCTCTTGATTAAGTCCCAAAAGTCAAAAAAAAAATCCAGTCTTTTTGCTTGGGTGTCAGTAGTGAGGCTGAAAGCCTGTTTTGGATTATAAAGATGATTTGTTGCAAGTTCCTGAGCAAGTGTTTAATCTCTCACAATTCACCCTCATCTGCAGTAAACCTGTATTTAAATTACCTTTCATTTATATTGCATGTTACATTTTTTGAAGATTATTAAGGTAGTATATATTGTAGAATTGTTCTGCTCTTAAAGCTTCCTGTATCCTGAAACTAAAACATGATCTGCTTTTAATACAGGAGAAAAAAAAAACACCTATTCTGTAAAGGTTTCCTTTCAAAATGAAAGTTTTTCAAAGGAGTAACATTTTTACCTGAATATATATATATATATATATATATATTTATTTTTAGACTTTTTTTCTTTAATGTAGAAGTAATCAAATGATTTGGGTAGGTGGTGATTATATACTGCAGATATACTGTTTGGTTAATAATACTTTGCCTTACCAGAATGTTAAGAGTTTAAAAAGCAAAAGGTTTTAGATTTGCACGGATACTGTTTGATGGCTTAAAACTGTTGAGGTTTTGTTGGTTTTCTCCATATTGTAAGGAGATTGCTTAGACAAAGTGTTGGATTTGTGTTGTGAAAACACACTGGCCAAACAGAGTAAGAATACTTTCTTCAAAAGATCTTAAAAATGAAGAAAAATTAAGTGCTATATTCTGATCTATGTTGAGTTTGCTTGAAAGTGTCAAGAGACGATTCTTTTTCTGAAAAGAACTTGGAGCAAAGACCAGAAAAAAACAAGGAAATAGCATCCCTGTTATGTTCTCTTCTGTATCACTTCTGTGTAGAGGAAAGTTCTCTTCACTTTTTTGTTTTCTATGCTTAAAAATCAGAGTGTTTCTGCTATTCTAAAGTTTGTAAATAATCTGTCGGTGTGTGAAAGACCAGAAAACCACAACACATACAGACTGATGCTTTTTACTTCTAGTTTGAGGGCACTTTTATTAACATATTTTATCTTTTGTATTTACTGTAGTGCAAGGACAAAAGCTTTTCTTTGGTTTCCCTTTAGTTTAGGTTTACATTGCCTGATGTAGAGCTCAAGGACGGCTGGACTCATGGTGACTTTATCATTACTGAAGCATGTGTGAAGAAACTTACAAAATTTGGGGCCTCTAAAGCTCTTTTATCCATGGAGAGAAAGGAAGAAATGATTTTGAAGAAACTAGAAGCTTTTAAATTGAGGCCTAAGCTGTTGAAAAGATAGATGGCATCGCTGCAATTCAAAAGAAGCTGGGAAAAAAATTGAACTCTGAAATAACTCTTTGAATTTCCTTTTCTGTGTTCAAATTCTTACCTGCATTGGGAATAAAGAGAAGTAAAATATATTTATGTGTGTGTAAGAAGTAAAATATGTGCCTATATGTCCCTGATATACATTCTTTACTAGAGGCCTGGGTGACATTTTTTTTTCAAATGAATTCTATACTGTCTCCTTCAAACAAACAAATAGTTGAATTTAGTTAATTCCCTTGAACTGTTTTATAGGGCATGTAGTGTGGTAACTTTTCCAAAGTATGTATTATTTAAGCATGTTATTCTATCACATTTGGGAGGAGGTATCTCAGTCTTTATAAGTGACTATAGGACAGCATACTCAAGTGCTAAAAATACTGTTTTTTGTGTGTGTGTGGTTGAGCTTTGGTGTGTGGACCCGTGTTCTTTTGATTCAGTATAGTTTTTACATAGAAGCTTTTCTTTATAGAGATCAATAACTTCATGGTTTAAATGCTTAATCCCTATACAATGGCGAGACTTCAAAATTAACTCTATCGAAAACATTGCAATACTTTGTTCAAAGGCAAAACTTAGTGCTAAGACCTTCAGTAATTTCTTCAACTGTGCTGCAGTCTCCCCCAACCCTCTTTTCTCTGAATGGAAGAAGAAAGAAGCATTGGATTTTGTAGATAATTCCTAACTCCTGCTTTGGGTTTTCCAATTTGAAACTCTTCGAAGCTCTCAGCTGCTTATTATACTGTGAAAGTCCTTAATTGTGCTGCTTATTAGGATTTAGGGCCTATAAAGGTGTGTTTTGTGGGCATAGCTACAAATGCTACACTTTGTGTTGCTGAACCAGTTGGTAGGTGGCTGTATGTAAACTCTGAGCCATGTGAAGCATTCACTGGGTAAACCTCTTTGCCGTCAACTGCATCCTTTTTTGAGCACAGTTTTGTGGAGGGATTCTGCTTATAGCTGTAAAAATAATCCTTTGGTAGCCCAGGGAATAGTGAGCTCTAAAGGGATGTGTTTAGGCAGATCAGCAAGTTTGCAGAGAAGAATCAAGGTTGTATTAAAATACCTAAATGTGCAGCATGTAACTACTTAGTTTGGTTTTTAATCTTCCTCCCTTTTCTTGGTAATGAGATTCAAGTTATTGACTGTAACTGATAGGGATGTGGAGTTCATTATTTTGCACCATAATGCAATATAACGTGGGGTAGAGTTGGCTAAATGTCGTCACATTTAGCTAATGAAACTGGTTGTTAGCTCCATATCTCTGTATGTACCAGTAAAAAAAAAGTATTTCCAGAGATTCTACTCAGTTTTTAATAATACCATAGGCTGGTAAAAGTAGGTGTAACTGTACAAAACAGGATGCAAGCTAGGTAATAGTGCTCTGGTGCAACATGTCTTATATTCATCGTACAAAATATCATGGTTAAATATGTTTAAAGTTGAATTAGGAACGGGGGAAATCTTTGTGCTGAAATCTTTGCAGCTGAATTCCTGTGCATGCAATGAATTCCTCAGGTAATTACAGTTGCTTGCTACAATGAATGTCTCTAAAAAAGATACAAGAATATTGCTTGGACTTAAATACCATAAGTGTGTAACTGCAGGGAATGGTATAAATTTGCCTTGCTGTCTGTTGTTTCTATGGTGTAAGAAGTCTTGTGCTATAACTGGGTTTTGGTGCTCCAGGGCTTTTTGAAAGTGAGACAGCCTATTTTTGTAGGCTTTGTAGGTAAACAGTTTCTAAAAGGAAAACATGAACATGCTTGAAATGTCATAGCGCTAGAACAGATATCCTCTTCCGATTCTGCACATACTCAATTGTTGGGTATTTCAATTGGATTCTTCATTTCTAGTTTCAGCTTGTCTAATTGGAACCTATTAAGCTATGTGATGCCTCTTCCAGCTGGATGGGGGTGATTTTTCCATGGATGGAATCTGGTGTCTCATGGTTATTGCTCTCCATTGAGAGAGCAACCCAATGCTCATCTTGAATACACTGTAAAAGAAACCAATTTCTGATTTAATAGTGATATCAAGGTGGAAGGCCTCTGCTCTGCCCAAGACTCATCTCCTAGTTCAAACTCCAATAGATATTTCCAGTTAAGTGAGCTTATCTAGGACCAACTTCGATTCAGCTTTTTGTTAGGGAGCTGAATGATGAAACAGGAACATGTCCAATGCTTACAAATGTTGTCAAGGTGTTGAGAGTTGTCGTTCTTGGTAGTAGCCACTTCATAATTTGAATGATTGCATTACAAGGGAGTCTAAAATTACTGTATTTCAGTAGAAAGGAGTACTGAAGAGCCCAAATATGGAACAGGAAAGAATTGTGATGAGCAGGATTGTTTTTTAAAAAATTAAATGAAAGTTTGAAAGTTTTTATGAAAGCGGGTATAGATTCATGGTATATTTAAACTGCAGTAGAATGTGAACTATCCTCATTTTTTTTTTTTTTTTCATTAGATTACCTGGTTTATCCAGTGACCCATTTAGCCTTGCAATACTATAGCAGATGTACTGAAAATAATTGCAAGACTTCTCGTACTTGATCATTAATTTATAAAGAGAATAGTCATGAAAAGTGGTTCTCCATATCAAGTGATGATAGGACAAAAACATGAGTTGGATTTACTCGGTTTAGCAAAGATATTTTAGCAAAGCTTTTCAAGTGCATGTATAATAACATACACTATAATAGACTATGATCTCCTGATGTTTTCTAAGAATGAGTTTGATAACTCCCTGCTGACAGTGGATTAAGGCTGGGTTATGTCTATGGTCCCTTTTCCTTGTGTGCAGCTGTCCTAAAGGTGGGATGGTGTCTGAAAATGAAGGAATTGTCTCCAAACGATTCTCCTTCTCATTTCCTCACTTCCCCCTGGGTGGATCCTCCTGCCACAGGTGCCCTCAGATGGAGCAAAGTTTGCCTACCCAGAGCTCGGATTTTTACATTCCTGTTGTCTCCTTGGACATAACAGATCTAAACAACCTTATGAATGAACCTTATGGCTCATTCTTTACAGTAAAACAAGAAAACCCTGAGACAGAAATGGAGGTCTGATCTCTAAAGATTTGGTGCTTTTTTTTGCACAAAATGCAGTTATTGACTCAAAGACCTGCTCACAGTGAGGTCTATCTTGTGCACTTCAAAGATAGGTCCAAGCAACTAGCAAGCACATAGTCAGATTGCAGATGGGGTTAGAATAATTCAGTGCTTGGCCCCCTTTTTTCAGGTAATTTTACAGCTCTGATTTGTTATTAAGATATCTATGTCTGACTAGCAAAATGTTTTATCATAGGTTTTGAAACTGCAAAGTCTCTTGCACTGCATGGGGCTTATGTTATCCTGGCCTGCAGAAATACGTCAAGAGGCAATGATGCTGTGCAACGCATTCTTACAGAGTGGGTAAGTAAACACCCATAGTGTCCAATATTAAGCTGTATTTTCTAGTTTCAAAATAAAGCACAAACGTGAAGTCTTCTGTATAGTGTAAGCAGTGCTTTCTGTATGTGAATTTCAGAGAGGGAAAGCTTCTATTTGGTAATGCTCTGTTCAGTCACTGCTATATCAGATCAATAGAGATTCCTTTTCTATAACCCTGTTTGCAGGACTTGCCGTCCTGTTACCCGTGTTATATATAAATGCTTTGTAAGTTTGGAAGAACATCCAAAGCATGTTCTCTAATAGGACAACTTAAGCACCTGAACACATGAGCAGAGTGCAGACACTTGGCTAATAGCCACACCTGTTATTTTGCCTGTAGTTTTTGTACTTTGTGAGAATTCAAGGAGTCGTTCATGTAACTTTCAAAGCTAAAAACATTTTTTCCAATCTCTTAGTCCCAACACCATTGCTACTAGGCAGTCTACCTTAACACTTTTCTTATTTCTTCTGTCTTTTCTGTTTTTCTTCTATTTTTTCATGCAAAGAAACATTCCTTCTGTACTCTATTCCTTGCTCCTCTTTTGCTCCCCATGCCCCTGTCTTTTTGGATCTTCTGTGGCCCTTACTAAAACATATGCAGCATTCTCAACTTGTTCCCCTTGCAACGATTTATTTACAAGTAAGGCTTGCAGGAAGCCTTGTCTAAGCTTGCTGTGACTGCTGACTTCCAGGAGATGATCTGTTGACATAGTCCTATATGCTTTACTTGAGTAATAAACTACCAGGTCTTATTACTGGAATTTTCTTTATATTCTGTTCAAATTAGTGATGAGTGTTTTAACTTATTTCCTAGGCTTTGAAAGTCTTAACTGCTCCCAGGTGATAGGGGGAAGCACTCAGTAATATTAGTGTATCCACATAATGGTTGGAAAATAATTAGTTTTACTAGTCCAAAGACAAAAGTAGTGCTTATTTATAAGCTATTATTTCCAAAGAAGTGATGCTTGTAATACTGCTGACTTCTGGTGCAACAAGCTTCAGGAAAGGTCTTACATCTTCAGATGTAAGCTGTCTGTGCTTATGCAGGTGAACTTGATATTCTGTCTTAAGAAGATGTTAGTCCCAATGCAACTAAATGTAGCTATTTATATGAAACATCCCTAGCTATACAGTTATACTCATTTACATGTTGTAGTATTTTATGTGTGTGTATATATACATATATAAATATATAATATATATATTTACATGAGTAAAATAAGGCATTGCTGACTAGTTTTTATTTAGAAATATTGTATCACCCACTTATTTCTAAACTGGTTTTTGTCCATTTGAAGGCAGTGGGCATTCAGGAGTACGCGTGTTAGTACTTGTATTATCTCACCAAAAGTTAATGAATTGGTAATTGAATGAAGATCGCTGAAGTTCAAATTACTTCAGAAACATTACGTTTATTTACGAACAGTTTTCACATTCAAATTGTTCAGAAAAGCAGCTCATCTGTAAACGGGGTAGCTGGAAAACCTTCAATGCATCTTTGTAATGGCTTTGTTGTTGTTTATTGAGAGGGACTAATTAACTTTGATTATTGCACTAATATTGTGGCACTTTGACAGTCCCTCAGATTTATGATTCTAGGGAAATAAACAAATGAAATGCAGGTGCTGGAGCAGAAAGAATAAGTTATTACTGAACTTTAATTACTTGGAGTGTGTAACCAGGAGAGAATTAGTTGATGAATTACAAGATGCTTAAAATTTGCATCAAATTGTAAGCAATCTTGAAGAAAACAAACACAAAATCCTGACCCAATGTCAGTTCCTGAAAACAAAGATTAATTTGATTGATAATAAAATATTGATTCAAAAATAATTTTGTGAATTATAGATATAACTGCAAAGTAGAGAGTTGTTAATTAAAAAAGAACTGCCAAAATTAGATTTTAAGGATAAATATCAATACCTCCTGAATGTAGTTCAGCTGAATTCTTTATATGTAGCTGTGATTATTGTATCCTGTTGTAAAGAACTTTTAAACATCAAGAATTTGTCTTCATTATTTCTAAGGAAAGCAAAATAACTTAAAGAGATTGGTTGGTTCCCTTGATCTTTACTTTTCAATTTAGAACTATTTCTTAAAAGTGCAACCTTAACAAAGCTTCACGTAGGCAGTAGTATTTTGGCGCTAGCAGAACTATCTGCTTGCTTTGTTTCTCATGGATGCTTCTGAGACTGGATCTTTCAGTTGCACTATCAATAGCTTTTGCATCCGGTGTTTTGATGGATTGGGAATTCAGAGGTAGATAAAAGCCTCCTCAACTTCTTTTTTTATAATTCAGATTTTTGCCACTTGAATTCAAATGTTTCCCAGTTGATTTCCAGTGTGCTTAAATGTCATAAGTGTACCATGCTAATGAAATTAGTGGTTTTATAATAGCAAATGCACATAACAGAAAGCAATGTATATTTTTTTATGTGGGGCAGTGTCCTCTAAAACTTAGACTTTTTTATTTCTTTGTTATTTGATGTGAAGCATTTGGAATTCCTTATGAAAAAAGCAAAAAAGAGTTGTGGTTATTTTAAAGGAATACGAAATAAGCAAATAAAAATACTTTAGTGTGTTTTATTTCGGGTTGACACAATTGCCTAATTGTTGGCCTGTATTAAACTAAAGTCTGAAATATATTTGGGAAATTACAAATGTTAAAATTCTGCTGTAATGCAGTATTCAAAAATAAAGTTTGGGATACATAACTGTCCTTAGGAAAGCAATGCAGCTGGTTCTGTTAGTGAGTTTATTTGCGTGATCATAGCCTAGAGTGCCATAAAATACGTGTCTGCAGCAGTGCGTATTTTCTTTTTTGGCCCTATTGTACTTTAAGTAAGTCATTAGGCAAAAAAAAAAAAGTTTCAGAATAGTCTACATTTATTGAATGCTGAAAATCAAGTTTCTAAAGAGAACCTGGGACAGCTAAATGGCATGAAAAGTCCATTTGTTAACAGTTTTACAAAACAGTAGGAATAACCAGAGAAAACAAGATTTGGCAGATGAGCTGCAATTCTAGACATTTTAAAACAAATTCATATTGATCTTAATTGGCTGTTGGAGGCAAATCTAGAAAAGTTTGTTTTCAGCAGTTTGTCTAAAGAGCTGCTTTATGGAGAATTTGAACGAGTAGGGTAGGAATTGCCTTTTCAAACTTGCTAATTATTTGTGATAACTGTGACATTTGTTGCAGCCTGCAGTATTTCAGGTATTTTCTTTCTAAAGTAGAGTAGAATTTGCTATAATATTGCAGGTAGAGGGAATTGCCTGTTGTAAAGCAGTATGACAGGTTTTAATGTGTCTGGTCTAGCTAGTCTGTCAAATATAATTTTTATAGAGAGATGTAGTTGATAATATTGGTACAATCTGATATTCTTTATATAGAGAGAGAATGTGAAAGGGACAGACAAAGAGAGATCACTAGAGCTTTACATTTGATATCTTGAAAATGAATGTTGTTCATGCACGATGACATTCAATATCAATTTAAAACTGTTTGATAATTTCTTGTTCAGAAAAAAGAGGAAATTAGAATTCTAGAGTTATGATTCATTTTAATCAGAAAGAAATTGTCAAACATAAATCTCTCCTTGAGTAGTGAAAAGGCCTGAAAGCCGCCAAGAAAAAAACATCAATACTCTGCAAAAGAGGAATGATTGTCCAATTCGTAGCTTAATTGACTTGAGGGCTTAATGAAAAACACTGCAGTGCTGTTTGTACATATAGTTGCTTTGACGAACATGGAAATCTATGCTCTGGGAAGAGAAGTTAGGTAATTTATTTTACATTATTATTGATATAATTTTCTAATTGAGTATAAGCGTAATGGTTGGATGGGACTACATAGCTCCAGATGTTAGTGGTATTCTAAAGAAAATGAATGAATAAAATATCTCATGAATTACAGCTTTTATTGCCACAGAGCTCATTTATTTATTCCTGTCAAATAGTCTTTGAAGTAGATATTAGAAGATAAATTGTAAGTTTAATACTTCATAAAAAGTATAATGTTTCTTGTGTAATTATTCCTCAGGATTAAGCCTTTAGCTGCATCAAAGAAAGGTTAAACTTCTTTAAAAATACTGTTTTATATATGGAAATTTATAAGGTATAGATGTGACAATAGAAGTGAAAATACCTATGGAAAAATAAGCCTGACTTCTTACTGTTTTCCTTTCCCCAAAGAGTTCTCCACCTAAGGAGTGATTTATATTCCTGCTGATAAGTAACCGTATGAAATTAAAACCTGTTAAGTGAGTCTTTGTATTCTGCTTGTAATCCTGCAGTGCGTGGATAGACTGCGTGCACATTGCTGTGTGTTTACCCAGAGTGTTTTCAATGTTGTTTTTTCCCCTTGAAGGAGGGAGCACTGATACTCGTAGCACTGAATTGCCGGGTAGTGTTTAGTGTCCGCTGCTGCCCTCGGTTTACTGGTGCTGGGGCTTGTGTGAAAATGGGCACCCAGGTCGCTCTGCAGAACGCCGCGCTACCCAGCAAGAACAATTTGAGGGTCTGTCTCTTGATACCATTTTGGGAACTCCAAAATATTTAAGTGCTAAATAAAGGCTTTTAAGAGGTAATCTCTTCAGATAGAAAATATTTCAGAATATGATACTGCAGAACATACACATTTCTGTGAAAATATTTCTAATACCATGTCATGTTTTGCAATGTGGCATTGCCTTGTTTAAGTGTGACAGTCTAAAGCTGCAGGTTGGTGGTGCAAAAGCCCTCACGGGGCAGCATACAGAGTGGTCAAAGTCTGAAGTGTACAGACATTTCATTCTGCAGACCTCTGAATAGGTGGCCATGCTGAAGAATCCAGGTAAAAGTAGTTATCTGAACCTTGCTGAGGAGAAAAGGCCCTGGAGAGAGCAGGTAAATGGCAGTGGTTAAAACAAAACCTCTGACCCGCTTGTCTTGCATCCGTGGATAGTCATTCTTCAGTGTTATTGCAGTTGCTGAATACAATGCTCCTTTCTTTAGAAAGGTTTGGATCAGGTCCTTTAAGTGAAGCAATCTTTCAATGGACTGTAATGTGAATTGAATGAGGTTTGATGTTACTAGTGGAGTTGATGATAGGAGCGTTAATCATATGTTATTAGCACTGATAGTGGTCGAGAGCACTGTGAAAGGCTTTGGCCACAATGTTATGTAGTTTAGTAAGCTCCTGTAGGAGGGTGCACCTGGTGAGCAGAGTGCTAGGATGGTGGTGTGGGTTGCACAGTTGTCTTCCAAGTGCACCTAGAAAATGTGTTGTCACATGGTAAACATAATCTTAAGCTGTGTCAAAAAGGATATGGAGTGCTATGAAGCATTGAATGCAATGCACCCTGCTAATATAAGGAACCCGTAAGCAGTAGCTCTTGTATTTTGAAGTCTTCTCACATGTTCAGGGGTGGCAGTTTGCAGACTTGAGTATTGGGAGTGTAACTCTGCGTATGGACATGTCTCAAGCTGTCAGAGCTATCGATCTTGTTATCGAGGAGAAATCTGTGATATTCAAGCTCTTCCGTGAGATTCATCTGTAAAAACAGCCACAAGCCTGTGCATGATCACTGACAAGAGCAAGAAGCTTTTTAATGATTCTTGACTTAGTGGTTCCTAAGGAATCATCTGGGGATGGGAGAAACACCCACCAAGTTGAAAACATTAAACAGTTTAGCCCATGCTTGCATGGATGACTTGTTAGGATCTATTTTTTCATACACTGTAAACATATGGCATGAATTTGTTCTCATTACAGATGCTGAGAAACGGGAAGGACAAATATTTACATTACATTCATGTTTTACAGTAAAAACACTGCTCAGTTTGTTTATACAGTTTCACTGTTACAATTTTTATGGTTAGTAATGAAACCACTGTAAAATAGAGAATTATGTAGCAGATGTGTTAAGCCCCTAAGTCTGAGGGCTGGGCATCCTTCTGAATCCTAATGTCATTGATTCAAGTGTTGGTGTTCTCGCTACAGCTGAAATCTTTCCTACCTGTATCCTCATCTGTGGTTAGCCCTGCACCACTACTGTCCTAAAGATAAACTTTTATTGTCCAGATAAATACAGTAATATTGTAAAGTAATTACACTTAAATATAAAGCAGACCACCGGTCAGAGTGAGTGAGTGCAGGAGACTTTAAAGGATTTGGAAGGCGTTTTCCAAGCATTTAAGACCTCATATGGCTTCTATTTCCATTAAACATTACGGATGATTCAAAATGGTTAATATAACGTCTGTTTAATTTCTCTGTAGGGTTATACGAACTTAGAAATATTTAGCTTCTGGCACAGTTGATAGAGCTCTGATTCAAAATAATGTATATCTTAAATATGAAAGTGGATGAAAATGGAAAATCTTTATGAAAAGACAAAATATAACCATAAATTTATGAACTTGAAAGTATCTGTAGAATATATTGAATCAAACCATCTTTGCTATTCTGTACTCAAAATATGTGGATCTTTGTTGATATTGTTGCTGTTGGATTGGTATTAATTTACGGAAATAATAGCTCAAGTCCCTGCCAAGGTCTTTCTGTTTTGGATTCTGCAAATGTTTGCTTTTCAGGATACTTCTTTATGCTTATTACCCTGGATCCTCACACCAACTTTCATGGTGTTGGTAGCGAGCATGTACTTCATTACTAAGTGTTCTCTGAACTTTTCTCTATTTAAATAAAAATGTAGACATTGCTGTCTTTTGGTGTGAGGGATATTGCCGAATTTTAGCATTAAGATCTTAAATTTATATTATTGATACTTATTTAAGTGGTAATAAATTCCTTACGGTGATAATATAGTTAATATTAGTGATGCCTACTAAGAGGGGAGAACATCTGGAGTGATTAGCACAGTGGAGTTTTTACAGATTTAGGAAATAACACTCCAAAAAAGTCTGGTCATATGAATGAAGGAGCAACTACCCTGTAAAAGGTAGAACTTGCTTTTTCCTTAGGTAGGAGGAATGTAGAAAAATCGGAACTTCCTTACAAAAAGTGATGAGCAGAAGGTTTTCTAATAATGAAAAATTGAGTCCTGGAGAGGAGCAGTGCAACAGATTAGCTTCATGGGTAGGACATGATATGTAGGCAGGGTGGATGACTGGAGATTGCTTTTGTGTCAGTACTAGGAGTAAGGATAGAGGAAGGGAACAGGAGGGGAGGTTTCCTTTGCTGCTTGTAAGGGAATTCTGATCCTTCCCTTGTGCTGTTTTCTGAAGCCTCATTGAAAAAATGGGAGAGCTTTTGGGCTTGTTCCTGCTGCCATGTCTTTGTAGAGGCCAAGATGCCAGGAGGAATGCAAGAAGCTCACGAGGACCATTTCCAAAACATCCTGCAGAGCCACAGATGATAAAATTTCACATAGATTTGAGTTCCAAAAGACCCTGCAGACGGTAGTGACTCTTCAGTCTGCAGAAGGTAATATTTCCTTAAAAATGCTTATTAGTTGGGGAATATTTCAGTTTGAAAGGGATTTGCCAGTACAGTCTGATTGCTGAATGTTCTCTTAGTAGTTTTTTTCCATTCACTGTACAAGAAACTTACTGTTCCTGAAAGGATAAATGAATAATGTGGTGAACAAATGGTCTGGAGCAGGCATTCTTCCTCTAGCTTTGGATTTCCAGGCAGGATTGGAGTATTGTGATAGCATATAAATTCACTGTGCTGTAGACAGCTGATTGCTGGGAGCGTGTTTTCTTGGTTTCTAGAGGATTGTAAGGATTTTAAGGTAGCTTGTGAATTAAGCAAGATTGCCTGTAGTAAACACACGTACATGTGGGCATCTAATTTTGAGATAAGTTGCAGTATTCTACCGTGTCTTAATTTTTCCTCAAATCAGCAGAATTTGATATATAGAAGTGTTGAGATTGTATTTCAGTGTTTTGTTTCTTCAGCCCATTGCTGCTGTTCTTAATTTTGAAATGGAGAGTTACAAAAGCCCTTGCTTAGTGCTGTATTAGTGAACAATAGTGAATAGCTGTAAAGGCAAGAACAAAAATCGCAATAGGCCCTTTAAAACTGCACTAGGAAATAATTGTTTACTCAAAAATATTCTTTTTATTTGCTTGTATTGAGAATGTTGCAGCCTTGGTACATTGTGTTTAGTTTAGTGTAGGGCATTTTTTCTTTTTTCATTGATGCCTCACACATAAAGTGCTTAAAAATGGTTCTGATCTTTTCCTGAACCTTTCCATTCCTGAATCTATATTTAATTTTTTTCATTGCTGACTTTGAAAACTGTATTTAACATAGTCCAAGTAGATGCATTCTTCTTATATAGGCTGAGTTCTACCAGCATTAGTTTTCTAGTATCAAGTTCTGGGTGTGGAGAGGGGCAATTAAAGTAGCTGGTTGTCTCTTTTTCTTTCTTTTTTTTTTTTTTTAAACCATCTTCACAATTAATCTGATTGTAACATAAGCTTGTAAAATATTCCATTAATGAAGAGGACAAGCCTAGCTTATGGTAAATACGTACTAAGTGTTTATAGTGCATTTCATATTTTACATGATTCCCTTTATAATTCTGCTTATCTTTTCATTCTAATTCCCTAAAGGATGTATAAAAGAACCCCTAAAGAGAGTAATTACTGCTCTATTCCTTAAGCAAGACTCCTTTTGCAGAAAGGAATCTGAGCTGCTTTCTAAAGAAGGCAGTTTTAAATAAAAATGCAAATAAGCTGCTTTGTAACCACATTAATTACCCACCTAGCCTCTTATTACCGTGTTTGTATTGTTTGCAAACACTATTTACAGTCGTGTGGAAATTACCATTACTGGTCCTGAGGAAAGGCTGTTGTTGGTAGGTTGTGCTTTGGAACCAATTAGAGTGAACCTTGTCTCCATTGCGGCTCCTGGGAAAAAGCATAGCCTTGCAATGTCAAATAATAACATTAACTCGGGCTACACAGGCACAGTGTTGTAATTATATTATTGGCCCTCTTTTGCTTCTGCAATGAATTTCACTCTCCGCATTTTTAAACTAACAGGCAGCGTTGTTTCTTGCTAATGAATTAATACGTATTGTGGTAATTCTTATGAAAGTCGTGGTGAGATCTAGTGGGTCATTTTGTCCTCAGATCAGTTTTATTTTTACAAAAAGGTAAACAAAAGCCTAACACTTTGTCATAGACTTCCACATAATAGGTTTTCACAGTGGGAAAGGTAGAAAAAAGTAATTTATTTAGCCAATTTCATTAAGGTAAGTAAAAGGATAAGTAAGGCAAGTAAAAGGATCTGTTAGTTGTAAACAGAATATTTAGCTGATGGTAACTGAACACTCATCAGTCTTTAACACTTTAACCCTGTAGTCTTATTTATAAAGTCAAAATCAAGCATCTGTTGATAACCTAGTATGTAGTATTTTTCTTGTTTTTTTGCCTTTTTACTTGTAATGAAGACTTTTACTCATATTGCTCCAAATTAAATTAAAACCAAAACAGATGTTTCAATGTCCATGTGTTTGGAGTTTTAAATGTTCAGGTTCTGAAGAGTTTAGTTTGGGTCACAGTCTGGGAGGTGAAGAACTTGGTCACATAAGATTGATCTGTCTGTCTTAAGCTTCTAACCAAGTTGTGGATATTTAAATCAGCCTTTGCAAGTAGACATGCTTTTTTGGTTGAGCTGAGTGTGGGCGAATAAAAGCAGAGACTCGCTTCTCGCCTTTGAAATATACAGCATCTACCTGCGGAGCTGATGAGACAGTCTTGAAACTTCTGCACAATCTACTGAAGAAGGCAAATATTAAGGTATGTGTCAGTTTTGCTGTAGCACCGAATAGAAAGACTACACCACAACTAAAATAGGGAAGTATCAACTTGTCAGCAGAGAGTATTTTGACTCTGCAGTTAAGCAGTGAAAAAGGAGAGGTTGGTAATTGCTGGTTCATCAACAGTTCTTCAGCAGAGACATTAGCAGAAGCACGGATTTAGGTCATGGTCCACAGCAGCTTGTAAAATTCAGTATAATCTGGGTTATATGACTGCAGAGCAGCATAAATGACCTAAAGCATCCATAGACTCAGTTCAAGAAGAATACAGAAAGCACATGGAAGGGTTGACTGGTTAAATAGAGTGCTCAAAAGCCACTGTTGATTTCTTTGTGTGTCAGTGATTTTTCTGAACTTCTTGTGCATGTGTAGTTGTGCTTGTATTGTCAGGGAGACTTTAAATGGCACTTATTTGATATCAGATGATGTGAAAGACTGAACTGGTGACAAATGGATTTTATTTTGATAGGGAACCATGTGTCGCCATCAGTTAAGTGATCAGATATGTACTAAGAAGACACATTGAATAAAATCAAGTGCTGTGCCACTAAAATAGTACATAAGAAAAGTTACAGTATTTTATCATTTTTAGCGAACTGTTCATTAATATCATCATGTTTAATATGTTATGCAAAGACATGAATGTATGTATTTCTAATTAATTTGTGTAATTGTGTTTTATAATCTAGACGTTTGCAAAGCATAGCATGGTACACCCCATTTACTGTGTGCTGTAGCTAATAAAAAATAATAGAATGATATAAATCTTGAAACTAACTTTAGTTGTAAATATAGATTAGTTGTAAATTATATCTTAGTTTATTTTTAATTCTGCAGTGTTGCAGGTTTACAGAGCGTACCAATTAGTGCAGTTATTCGAAGTAATGATGAGTTAATTGCTGTAAAGGCTAAGTGTTATTTCTGTCAATTTAAAACAATGTACTGAGTCGCATTAAAAAAGTAGGGCTAGAAATAACCCAGAAAAAGGAAATGGTGACAGTGAGACCAGTTAGTGTTTTAAAGGCTTTTTCCGCATTCAAAGTGGTAATATAGATATGATTAAAAATACAAGAGGGAGAATAAAGGGAAAGGACAGCATGACGCGGTTGGAAGAGGCAGATGGAAGCTCCTCGGTGCTGCTTCTCTTTCCTCTGCTCCTCACAGCTCCTCTCCTGCTCACGGGGAGCCCTCGGCGACCCCAGGCGCTCCGTGTTGTCTGGTTTGTTTTGGAGAACATGTTTAAAGAGTAGAAAATGCCTCTAGCTCCAAGTAGAATGTTTTCCTTTCCGATGAGCAGCAGTAGACGCTACCATGCTGGAAAGCGTGCAGTATACCTGTGAGAAATGAGCTGCTTCGCAGTGTTTCCTTGAGCATCTTCACTGTAAGAGATATTAATAGCTTCCTTTAGCAGTGTCCCACTTAGACTAACTTTGAAATGTAATATTTCGTTTTGTCCTGGTTAAATTAAGCGTTTTTTTTTTTTTTTTTTTTTTTTTTGGTTAAATGTCATGAATAACTAGAGGAAAAACACACTCTATTTTATACTTTTATACTACTGTAGGGCAAAAAAATATTCTGGATAGTATTCATGAATTAAATTTTTTATTTTTTATTTATTTATTTTTTTAAGTCTAGAATTGATTTTCTCGCAGATGAGTGCAAATTCGGTAACAGAGACTGGTGACACCCAGTTCTCTGCTAGAAATAATGAGAAATTGCTTGAAATAATGCGAAATGCAAAGTTGAAAGTTCTGGAATCTGTTGGTGTGAAACCAGTGATAAGTTGGATTTTGATACCTTCAATGCTTTGTATTCGACAGTGTCAGTGAAAAACTGTTGTTCCTCTGCTGCCCGAAAATGAAGTATGGGAAAAGTTCACCCACTTTTGGGGGGAGTTTGTGGAGGATCCACGCACCCCCTGCCTCCTGCACCAGCAGTTCAGAGCAATGGGAGAAACAATGAACAAATGCGAATGTTCCAGCCACTCAAGTTCATCTGTTTGGTTGTGCTAGGGCAGAAATCATTGCAACTTTGATAGATTTATTTATAAAGACTTGCTTCAATATTTGAAGTACATCTATTCCAGCCTCCCTCACTTCAAGCTCGGCCGTGGAGCAAGATGAAAGAAAAATTAAATTGTATATTGAAGAGCTGTTAATTGAACTGCACTGCATTTAGCAAGGGAGCATCGGCTTCAGGCAGTCAATACTACAGAGAATTTTTAATGTACTGTATCACTAGATTGTCAGCTCGTATTGGGGAATGCAGAGAGACTGCTTTGACTGGTGATAAAGCCCTGCAACTTTTAGGTTGTTTGAGTGAAGGAATGTTACTTTGCTTGGATATGTTGTGACAAAGTTCCTGTAGAACCAGGAGCAACGTTTTTAGGTGAATTTTATTTGAGTATCATTTTTATCAAATAATATCAGATTGCAATGTATTTGTTCTTTAAATGGGCAAAGGTTGTATCCCCCTCTAATGTGGGACAACCTAAGTTCCATGAAATTCCAGAACTTGCATAAATGTTACTTTACAATTTGAGCAGCTCTGAAAGTCTCATTTAAAAATATTAGTTCTCTCGAGATCTAATTGTAAAAAATAGCATATCAAAAAGCTTTAGAAAAATATTATCTTCCTTTCCTACGGCAGTGTTAATTTCTTTTGTAGTTAATCTTTTGCACTGGAATTTAGTGCATTTATAGTTAAAGATTCTTTTAACAGCTAAATTATTTAAACACATCTCTTTGGGACAGCCTGTTCTGTTTGGTGTTAAGTATGAAATACTTTTTATTTCATTTTCTGAGCTGATAAAAATGAAATAACTAGAGGCATTTGTAGCGCCAGAACAGATTTAGGGCTATAGTGCTAGATTAAAGATATGCTATTCTAAGACACAGCTTATTACAGCTGTCATGCTTCAGGATAAGTGTCCTCTTACTTGTGGTGGTCTTGCATTTTCTGAAGTCCACCTTAAAAATAGAGTGAGTTTGAAACTTGTTTGTCGCTGAACTCTTTGGGGTTACCCATTTCTGGATGATTTTTCTGTGTGTCCCGAGAGAGGGGTGGGCTGCACGTTCCTGTTCGGGGCTGCAGGAGGAAGCAACCGCTCAACCCTGAAAGTGATCGAGCGATCCTTAATAAATAGACACAGAATAGTGTGTGTTTTGTAGAGCTGATGAAAAGCCATCATGAAAAGGCAGCGGAGTTGTGTTTTTGTTGTTATGATTTTTTATTTTTCTCTGTAACGTTCAAATGAAGGTTCTACGCTGTTTCCTACAGTGTAGAAAACTGCGAGAAGGGACATAGTGCTATGGGCCCTCTGAGAATGTCCTCCTAGGGTCTAAGTAAAAGTGTTTGTTAATTTAAAGAGCATCTCATAAATATTTGGACTCACTTTTGTACAACTAACTTGAACTTTTTTAACAGTCGTCCTAAGAACCTTATTTTTATTAGAAGGTAATATACCTAAAATATTTTAATGCAAAATCCATATAGCAAAATTATTATGCCATGTACAAACTCTTACAATTTGAATTTTTGCTTGCAGCAAGGTCTAATAACATTTATTTTGCTACATTTGTCTGTGTGAGATGTAGTATTTGACAGTGTGACTACATACAAAAATTTTCGAGAATCCATTTACAAGACAGCTTGGCAATCAGTGTAATTAAGAGAATTGTCTGTCTAATAAATGCGATAAAGCAGAGGTCAGCTTGAAATCATGCAGAAAATAACTAAAATTTTTCTGATTTATTTGAAGGTAAGACTTGTATTTTCTCCCTGTGTGTAGCATACCACGTGGCTGTCTGATGTGAGGGTCTAATTTTGAGATTTATAATAGATTTATAATATTTATTATAACAGAAAATAATGTAGGCTACATAAAAGTAGTTCTGGAAAAGTAGATGGAAATTTAATTATGTAGGCAATAATGTAATGTAGATGGCTAGCAACAGCAGCTCATGACACTATTTGCTTTTATTCATGTAAGGACTTAGAGATTTCTGGTTTGCCTTCCACTATCTGTTTTGTGGAGCAATTATTATTATCTTATGTCTTTTAGTTCAGAATAAAAAAAGAAAAAAATGCTAGTATTTTTTAGTATGTGGAGCAATATTTAAGTATATAGTATCTTCCTAAGCAGGAATAAGTGCTTCAGGTTTTAGAAAAAGAAGTCTCTAAAGTGTTGAATTTATGCAGCTTTCTGTTTTAAAAATAGTTAATGAAAAGACCTCGTTGAGAACATAAATGGCAGGACTTCACTTGGAACCTGGGCTTACAAGAAAGGAGGAGTTGGCTGCTTCCCTGTACCTCTAAGGCAGCTAATGGTTAAATATTAATGGGCTTTAAGAGGTGCTTTTTCTGCACCTCTCGCATCTTTTGTCTCTAAGAGTTAATTCTGCAGACTCCTGATCTCTGGGCTGTCTGATTAAAAGTCGGATGCTAGATGTTTCTTTATGCAGTGTGGCTGCATGGGGCAATATCTTTAAAATGTAAAAAAGCCTCCAAAATGCACAGTCTGATAACAACAACAAATTTAATCTAAAGTGACAACTGGGAGACTTTCCCAGACGTTTTTCTCTTTAATGTAACATGACTTTAAATTGATGCAGCCCCACAGTGATTGAAAAACTCTCAGAGCTTGTCTCCCGCGATTACATTTCTGATCCGTACAACTTAATTTTTTAACTGGATGAATCCTACTTTTGCGAATGAGCAGTTTGTTTTAAGAGGGTGAGTTTCACCGATGCGAAGGCAATGAAATTGTAATACAATGCAAAAAGGAATATTCCTGATGGTGATCTTGATCAGTGCATCTACTCTTCATCTGAAAGTTGTACAAGTTAGCTCATGAATAAGACTGGTATTTTATTGAATATTGGTTTATATTGATCTTATTAATTTACTGTTAAATTAATACAGAACTCAATCAAGAGCGGCCAAACCTTAGCTAATATTCCCCTTTCCCAAATATCCTTATTAAAAGTTTTAAAATCTACTTCAAGTTCCCTAAATTTTAGAAGTTTTTAGACTTTTTGAATTTTATTGCAATAAGATCTGTTGTGCACTACCTAATAAAACAAAACGTTTTTTAGAAAAAAATAAATTTGCTTTTAGAAGAATTAAAACTGTAAGTTCATGAAAAACTTTCCTGTGAAGCAAGTCGTCACTTCAAATTTAATTATGAACTGAACCAGCATGTGTACATATTTTACAGATAGAAGATATGAAGGATAAAATTATAATATTTTAGTTGTTATTCCTTGATTGCATCTGGATCTTTGGCTATTGACTGTCTTTTGGATTTCTGGTTATAATTTAAGTAATAGTAAGCAAATTAATAGAACTATTAGGAAGGGAGCCCAGCAGTTTTGCACAAGGATATTTCTTACTGCTTTCTCTCCCTGGTTACTCCCCATTCCAGGCGCTGAGCTGTTGGGATAATGCATTTACCTACAAGGTAAATAGCTGGGCTAAATGGGAGTCCCCAGTGGGAAGGGAATGAAGCACTGGCAGATGGGAATATGGGTGTGTTAAAAGTAGAGGAAGGTGAAAGAGGAGGAAAATCCTTCTAGATAAGTAGAAAAGAGAGAGAAGTTGAATAATTAACTTTGTCACAGCCTTTCTTTAGGCTACAGCAGGAAAACCGTGTGCAGAAGAATGTATAAGTGGCCTGTGGTCAGTTTGGTAAATGTACAAATAATAATCTGCTAGTTTCTATATTGCTGCTACTCAGAAGAAGAAAAACTGGTACCCGTGAGTAGTCCAGTAATTGGTTGATACATGTTGGAAATAGAAAATCGCTACTAATTCCACTTGATTCTTCTGTGTTGTGGTCACTGGTCTGGCTCTGTGCTGAGTTCTGACTTAAGCTACGATAGAACAGCCAAGGATTCGCAAGACTATGAACTTAATCCATAAAAGAGCTAACAGCATGCAAGACATAGCAGACACACTGTGTATTTCCTGCTGGAGGAGGAAGCAGTAAGGTGAATGCTGTAGTCCTTAGGAACACTCCAGCTGTGCTGAGGAAAAATGATCAAGTTTGAAGGCACTAGAGGAAAAAAAATGGAATGACAATTATACTGAAATGTCAAATACTTAGTTCCCTGCAGTAGTAAGTAAACTAGACAAAAATGTATTAGTGGATTAAGATAATAATATCCTTCTCAAGCTTTAATTGCAAAGCGTTTAATTTGTTTTTTTTCATTGCTTTAGTGCAAAACCTAGTATTTTGTTGTTAACATCTCAGATGATAACTATCAGATTTTGTTTTTTCTTCAATCTGGCAACATTCTATTCCCCCACCAAGTTTAATTTGCACACCCTAAGCATACTATGAGAGGTCTGTTTTCATGATACCTCAACACTTAATTAACAGCTCAGTACCACTAGGAACCCAGTGGTTGTCTTGTTAACATGAACAGGTCATTGGTCAGTATGAACATGTTTCTAGACCCTTCTTAAGTCACTTACCTAAAAAAACAAAACAAAACAAAAAACCCTGAAAATGATATACATGTAAATGTCAGAATATATATTTGTATTTTAAACTAGTTCATCTATTGTAGCTGTTTAGCCCTAGGATTTATAAGTATTAGAAAATATGTTACCAAAAAAGTAACTTGCTTGTAAGAATCTAGTGAGAGCTCTGCTGTTCAGGAATGATTTTCAGAATTATTTTTTCTCTATTTAGAGGAAAGTAAATATTTAAAGTTCTATTACCTTAGTGCTTATTCCTAGACCTTTCCTTTATCTCTGCAATTTATGTTGTATTTCAGGAATCTGTTCTGTGCTAGCCTATTAAAAGGGCTGTTCTGAACTATTCAAAGCTGCTTTCTCTGGCGAGTGGGTGCAGATTCTTTAGCACAGACTCTCTATCCCATCTATTCTTTATTCAGAAGTTTGCATTTTGTGGCCTAACCTATCTTTACCAAGGTGACTGTGGGTTTGTCTGGATTTGCCCAACAGATTATTTTTAATTAGATATAAAGGAATGAATGCATTAGTTTAAATTATTTTGATGAAAGAATTCTTGCACTGTCATTAACAGTGAGTTAAATGAGCTAAAACTTCCCTCTAGTTCCCTATCTTTTGATGAGGAAACAAAGCAGTTTTTTGCATGATTAAGATTTGCGGTATCAGGCCCGAAATGAGAAGTCATAATAATGTGTGCTTCATAATTTGTGCAGGCTTAACTCCTGCATGCCCATTTAAAAACTTTTCCAACTTTTTTGTCATTTTTCCTTTTGATTTCAGTCTCTAATATCCTCAGCGTTCATCCTTGTCGGTATTTTTCCTGTATTGATCAAGAGGTGGGTTGATTTTTTCCCAGGCACCACAGGGAAGCTGGCCCTGAGAATTTCCTTAAATCTTTAAAAATTCTGCTTGCTTTTAGGCTCATCGACTTAATAAGAACTGATGATAGGTAGTGATGACTAAACTATAGCAAGCTATATGAAAACGTGGAAAACCACAAGGTAACAAGCTAATCCCTTCAGTAATTTGAAGTATGCCAGGGGTTCAGACACTTATTACTAGTAGCAGTTTTACAGTATTTTTACTAGCATTATGGTGTAACAACAGTTTTGACAATAACAAATATAGAGGGATAAAGAGATGGTAAAGGTCACTTTCTCTTGGAGAAAGTTTACAATTCTGCTGAGAAAGAATGAAGAATTAAAGCTTGTTGTTGTTAGATCTCTCAGCCAAGCCTCACGATACATTATTCTATAACAAGGTGATTTTTTGGACCTCTTGAGCCTTTCTAATCTTGCCTGTTGCATACTGGAGTGTAGTGAAGAGCTCTCTATATCAACCTGGAGTGCCAAAAAATATCAGATATGCTTTAGTGTCCTGAGGCTTTGTAAGAGAAAGGTGCACTCATTTGCAGTATAGATTTTACTCATTTTAGTTTTAACTCGGCCTTGCAACTGTGAAAGCTCATTGAGAATTGCAAGATTTGGTTTACTCAATGAAACTGCAGATGCGCTATTACCTCCCCTATTCCTGGTGTAGTTGGCTTCTGTATCTTTGAATGTCAGATCCATCGGGGTTATTTTGGCACATGTAGAACAGAACTGAGGTGTTTTGGTCATCAGTAGGTTTTTCACATGAGATATTTTCCCATTGGATTTAAATCCATTCTAGCGCACAATAAAATCTAGCATAATCGGTTTAAATGACGAGGATGAAAATGGCAGGTTATTTAAAATGTTGGGAAACACAAACCGTAACACTAATACTTTAAGAGTAGCAAAGGTGCATATGCTGCTAAATAAACTTCAGTAATTACTTGAGGGGGTTTTCCTCTGCAACACAGTAATTTTTCTAGTTTATATTCTTCACAGACTGCTGACCACAGTGACAGTTTTGCTGTTCTTGTATAAAATAGCTCACACGTGTGTGCACCTGGTCTTCATTATCGTTCCATTGCATATATGGTAATGGCAGAGAATTCTTTTGTGCTTTCTGCTGAGGACGCCTTGTTTGTGGTGCAGGACTTTACAAAAATATTGTTCGTTAAATGTCGCTATCTATTAAGCAGCACTAACAGGCAGAACGATTGCACAAAGCGTTCTGATCTCCTTCATAACCAAGTTTCATATGCTTATAAATGTTTTGCTTTTTAAGGCCGTAACAGTGTGACCGTTCTTTTTTACCTTACTGAGGCAAATGTATTTACAACAGAAAAGCACCAACAAACAAATTTCAAGGAAAGAAATGAAAAAGGATCCTCTGTGTAATATATTCTAGCTATGCAGAATGGAAAGGGTGAAAAGTTTTTTTTTTTCTTTTTTTTTTAAAGTAAAATTAAGTGTATATCAATTCAAATCTAGTTATGCCTAAATGGGTTGAAAACCAATAAATATTAAACTTCAGTACGCCAAGACTGAATATTAGAAAATCATCTATTTTCTTTTTCTTGTTGATTCTCCTTTTTACAAGGACTTCTGCTGGAAGGGTGGCAATTCTGAGAAGTTAATTCCAAACCTACAACTTTAATTCCATATTTTCCTGCCCAACAGAAGTGATGGTGGGTGGTTTGGTTGGCCAAAGGTTGGGAAGTTCTGGGACCCCTGGTCTCTAGAGGGGTGACAACCACATCTGAAACCGTGCGGCTTCTGCAGACCCTCTCTTACACAGCCAATGCTTTATTTCCATGCCAGATGTTGCAGGGTTTTGACTGTATCTTCTTCTGGAGTGGCCGGTTTGATACCTGTTTCAAGCCAAAGAAATCTGCTGCGTCGACCTAGGAGTTGTGAGCATCGCCACCAGGTGTCACTCTTCTGTTAGGAAAAAGTCCGCGAATGGCACAAATATCTGGAAAATAAATTTTATAGCCCTAAAGATGAAAATGTAGGACGCGATGGAAAGCAACGTCTTTAGTCCAAGCTTCACTTTCTTAAATGTGATATACTGGCATAGCCACTAATATATCCAGATTTGTCAATATTTTGGTTTTCCTGTCTTTAAGTCTTTAATCTGATGTACAAAAATGGAGGATACCTCAATACGATTCGCATTTCCTTGTGCAGGGTAAGATCCGTATGATCCCACACAATTGTGGTGTTTATTTTGTTTCTTTGTTTTCTTTTTTTGGTCAGTGCCTCAAAAGTAATTTTATATCTGTTCTGGTGCAATTATCTATTTGCATTATAATATATGTTGAATTGTTGAATTCAAAGACACCATCTCTTCGTTGGATTGTCCAGAGAGTAGGAGGGTGTCCCAAGGCCGTATTGGGAGTGTATTTCTTTTGTGTTCTTTTGTAGTTCTTAATACAAGTCTCTTTGTATTCGTTCTTAAGCAGTAGGGAGTGAGAATGCTGTTTCTGGGGATATAAAGGTGTAGTCTTACTTGCTACTTATTGGTGTATGTGTCCAATTTGCCGACTCCTTATTGGTGATATCAACTACTTATTGGTGATGGGATATCAACAACTCTGCATCTTGGCTTTAGTTCCCTTGTCTGAGGGGAAGACCTCTCCACCATCTCCTCCTGAGTTCCCGTCTCTCTTCTCTCTTATTCTTTTCCCCTTGAACATTTAACTCTTTCCTTATAGCAGCCTTGTTTTGTTTTCCTCTAAGAATTTAACCTGCAAAGGTGATGTCAAGAGAGCTGGTTTCTTTTGGAGAATTGTGGGCTGTTTTGCATATCTCGATTCAAAGCTTCAATTAATGTTAATGTTAAGAATTTTATATTCTTATATTTATGCATATCATATATAATATATGTGAGTCTGAGATGCATGCATATTGTTGAATTATAGTTTAATATTATATGGGTAAAATGCTCGTAATTTAGATGCCTGGGCATGAAGGCTACCTATAGCCAGTTTGCTCACCTTCTGTCATGGATGAAGTTTGCATTTTTTGACCCTACAAGTACACACTTTTTCCAGTAAAGTACCCCACATTTAAGGGTCACTAATTTCCTACTGCACATCCAAACAAGAAACATTTAAAGAAAAAACTCATTTAAGACAAATATTATTTTCCTTTTACTCTAGTGGTTCTTTCCTTCTAAGATGATTGTGGAGTCACGTGGGCTGAGAAATATGCCTTATCTCGTCAAGAAGCTCTCAAACATTCATAAAAATATGCTTAGTGCTTTAAATAAAATGACAAGGTCTTTGCAAAGCAGAGCAGAAAATGTGTTTCTGTGGAGTGGAGTAGTAGTGTGCACAGTTATAACAAGTGTTGGGGTC
>JAWLRI010000967.1:1967976-2031090 GCA_034781795.1 Crypturellus tataupa | reverse complement strand
CTTTGCAAAGCAGAGCAGAAAATGTGTTTCTGTGGAGTGGAGTAGTAGTGTGCACAGTTATAACAAGTGTTGGGGTCGTGGAGGAAAAAGTTTTTAAACAAAAAAACCTTATCCTGTCAGCAGGAAAGTAATTAGTTGGCTGCTTATCGAGATGAAAGAGGTTAGCGTGCAAATACGCAGCAACTAAGAAGCAAATATGAAGTTAGAAGGGAGGTCAAGTAAAGAAGCAAAGGTTGCAGTATAGAAAACCTGACAATTTCTTGTAGATGTTTAAGTGTTAAAATGTTAGCGGGTCCACTGCTTTTGTAAGTCTGTTTAAGTTTCGAAAGTCTCTCTGGCTTGTGTTTCCAAACTACCTCTTCAGTTTTCTAATGTAAGTGAAACTCATTCAGAGGTTAACTTTAGTTTTATTGGATTATTTGTTATGAAAGGTGACCTGAGGCTTCAAAACTACATAAAATATCATTTTTTGTATATTATTTCCAGCAGCCATTTAAATTAAAGGATGACAAGGTCTTGGCAATGTAACTTAAACATTTTTGCATTATTTTTAACTTACTTGAAAGTTGATATACTGCCTCTTTGACTTACTGCTGTAAAAAAAAAAAAATACATTCTTTGGCAAATATTAACCACTGTGTGTGGTCTAAATAGATATTCAGCTAACAGTGAGCCCTGCTTTGGATAAAGAGGTCTCTTTCCACACATTTCATAAGCTATAATGAACATTTTTATTAGTGGTTTCACAGAACACTGTGAAGTTCCAGTAAAAATAAAGCACAAATCCATTTGTACGCAAACCATTTAGCATGTAATGTTCCTTCGAATCCTATTCTTTATTGCAGTGAACATCTTATTGCTAAAAGTTTACAATCTTTCTGTTTGAAATTAAGTAGGCTAGTTCATCATTTTTGAAATACTGTCTATGGAAAACCATCTGGAATGCCAATAATTTGGCAAATTATTATCTAACCTTGTATGTATTTGCTCAGTCTAGAAATAAACATGCTGGATCTGGGAACCTTTCTTTAGATATTTTCAAATTAAAACATTTCTTGCATTTTTTTCCTAGAATTTCTCTAGTAGCAGGTTAAGAAAAGGAAGCCAAATGGCTCGCACATGGGACAGGGGTGTATGAAACAGCTTGGATTCTGTTCTCCAATGGTGAGGGCCAGGGAGTATACAAATATACCTGAAGATGTAAGCTGTGTTTGTCTGCTTTTCACGCTCGAAGCATATGCAGGGCTACATCCTACATATGTTTGTCAGAGTGATTAATGGCTTGTATCCATACATACGAACTGAGAGGATTAAGATTTATATCTTTTTTTCTTAAAGCAACATCAAACCCATAAATATATTCTAAATGTATTCCATCACATGAGCACGTGACCTAGAGTGGACATTTAGAGTAAATGACTAAATCCATTTGGAGGGTTTTTAAAAGCTATTAAATACACTTTAAAATGTCATAAGATGTCATGAGCCATGTGTGTAAAGCTGATATTTATATTTATGAGGCAATATTTGAGAACTGAAAAGGTGTATTTTGCCAAAGGTGCCTGTATCTTCTCTACTTTCTAAAGTGAGAAATGCATTACAAATGCTCATGGAGGTCAGGATAAATTAATACAAGCAGTGAAGGTCCAAACTCTTCACACAGTTTATTTACGTAGTTTACTCAAAGTTCCATAATGATGTCTCATGGATGATATAGCATAGGAATAGAAATTCTCTAATTTACTGTTGAAGTAGTCCAACAAGCTTTCTAAACTATAAATGGAGAAGAGCGGACAAAAAAAATCAATGCAACTCTTTCTCTAAGCAAAAAATGAATTGTTAATATTTTAGATGGGCCCAGTTTAGTGTTCCTTGTTATCTGCGGTAGCAGAAGGAACCCTACTTCATTTAAAAGATGATTCAAATATTTCTAATGCGGCTTTCTGAAAATTACATTGTTGTTCATGGTTTACAATCCTGTGCCTATTCTGTCTTTTTTACAGTTACTTTTCTGTGTTCTGTAGGCTCACCTTTTGTCTATGTGCTGAAGTATTTTTAATGTTATTTTGATCATCTAGCTTTTTCCCAATTTAACATGTTCCAGATGTTTTTATATCTCACATATAATATTTTATGTATTTTAACATAACTGTACTGACGCTGATTGGAGCTTTGTAAGAGTCTTTATTTTATGTGAGGGAGTACTGAATGATGGCAGACTGTTTTAGCGCCTCTGAACAGGGTAATTGCTGGGATCTCTGCACTTCTGCACGCAGTACCTGCTCAAGGCCCACTGGGGCCGAGAACGTTGTTTACTCTACTCTTGACTCCTGCAATATAACAATAAAAAAGCGATTAAAATTTAAGTAGTCATGAGAGATTTTCTCTATATCTAATTTCTTCGGCGTTGTTGCGCAGTAAAACTGGATCATTGCATAATACTGTGTGGTAAGTGTTGCTGCATTACCTTGTTTAGCAACCCACGGAAATAAGAAGAGTAATTTTTTTAATAAGTAGCCTAGTCCAAGTGCACTGAGTTCAAAGGTTGTTTAGCATTATGGTGGTTAATTGTTTTCTCCATAGACCTCTATTTTCAGGTAGTTAGCGTACCCCAAAAATCTTCTGCAAGTCAAAACTGAACATTTAGTTTCTCATATCAGAGTGTTTTCAAATGCATTCTGGAGGAGATAATGATTTAAGTAGATTTCACAAAGAAGGCTGAAAAGGTTTTCTATAAGTGTCTGCATTCATCTTGCAAATATTTTCATATATAAAAATTTTATAAAACTTAACACTTGCTAATATGATCTAGTTAATCGTAGTAATTATTTTACTATATCAATTATATGCTTTTGAAAATGTACTGTTTATATATTCTTGAATATATATTGTTAAATTTTAAATAATATTGTTAAATATGAATGAATTTGGCTAAAGTACTTTTCCTTACAATAGTGCGTAGTGAATTCATATTAGGCTAACTAAGAAACTGTCATCCTAATTTACAATAATACAGCATCAACCCTGCAATTAGATTATTAAAAAAAAAAATTCTGCGACTGTGGTAGCTTTGGATTTGTGAATCTGATGCAATTAATACATGTCTCATAGAACTTTAGTTTAAATTGTGTTGAAATCAGAGGGAAAACTATTTCAGATATGAAGCTTTGTTTTAAGGTACTTATTTTCGTCTTCGTTTTAAATTATAAATTCAGATGTGAATCCAACGTAGCAGCAGGTTGTGTCTGCATAGTTCTGTGGACTTCTCCATAAGGCTTCTGCTCAGTCATAGGTGCAGTATGAAGGGTGATTCCAAACAGTGTAGATATAGCTGAATTCCCCTTTTAAATTGAATTCCGGAAGGATACACGTCATGTGCTCACATGGAGGCTGCAGAACTTACATGGGACTCTTCAAAACACCCAGGTGACTCTAGCACTCTGCGGTGACTCCTGATTTGGAAACTAAATTAAAGCCAGCTCAAGAATACGGCTCTGAGCTGCTGTTGTGTTTTAAAGGAAGGCAAATTCCTGCATCCTGCACTAAGGCTTGTGCAGGGGATGTAGGAGGCTGGATGCAGTGGCATGCGGAGCTGGCTAAAGAGGCAAACAGCACAGAAGTGAGTATGATATCCTGATTCTAGGTACTTAAGCATGTTCCAGAGCTTACCAAAAAGAACAAAAGATTCCCTCTTACCCCCCACTATATTGGAAGAAGGTACGATGGCAGTCTTTATTTTTTTCTATGCACTATACTAGACACTGTGCCTAGTCTGTTTTACCTGCTGGCTAGTGTAAGTAAAATACGGAAGAGTTCCTAGTACCAAAAGAGAATTTTCAGAACTTAGGCCAAACAGTCACGGATCCTTGAATTTTCCTGTGGACTTTGGTGGTGGCACCTGTGGTCCCACTGCTACTAGTGGTATTGTAGCCCACTTGCAGGCACCCAAAGAACATGGTCAGTGGGCGAGTACGGCCTTTCTGCCTGGCTCGCGTCCTGTACAAAGTGAAGGGCTATTGCTGCTGCTCATGGTAGGGTCTGTCTGAGAACTCATCACGTTATCTCATGTCGTCTTCATACACTCCTTGGGGAGTTTGAGCACTTGTAGGCATAAAATCAGTGCTCCACAACCTCAGTACACAGTAGTTTCTCCTCACTGGGCAGGTTGTGTATGTACAGTTGAAAATGGAGCGCAGCAGTATTGAAAATTAGTTATTATGTGTTTACCCACATAGTTTCATGTAGGTGTCATCCTCAGTTTTTCTCTGCTTTCTTAGTAATTTCTTGTAAGAGCTGAAAATTCTAAAGACGTCAAATTAAGGAAAGAGGTTTTTTTCTAAAATGCCAATGTATTGAGAACACCAGAACAAGTCTTTTTGAGATTCTATTCCAAGACAGACACACACACATTCACCTATATCTGGCAGACTACCTAGATATTAGACTACATAGTAGCATTGCCTAAACAAGACAATTTGCACATACAAAAGTGTATTCTTCCTATTGCTGAAAGAATCTAACATCATTGCATCCTCACAAGCAAGACTTGGTGTCTCACATTGTACAAAGCTTTTGTAAGAAGAAAGCTTGATGTGAAATAATAAATGTCCTCTAAAACATGGAGCACAGCAGCCAGAAAAGTCTCCATGTCTGCTGACATTTTAGCTATTTCCATTTTTCCCAATGAAAATTCTCATTATACCCACATCTGCTTCATATGGTTATGCTACATATATGTTGAATATTTACAGCACAAGTAGGTTTAATTACACTTGATAGATAAAATCTCAAGCAGAGTGGATACAATTGTACTGTAAAATGGCCTAGAATAGCACTAGTCTGAAATATTCATTAGCCTAAAATAAAAGAGAATCTCTAGAACCCAGAACCCTTCTCTGAAGGCACATGTGATTATTTTATTCTGCATTAGTTTCGCTGATGGCACATTGTTAAACACAATGAGATATGAACAAATTTGTATTTTAGCCCCTGATTTACAGTTCTGCAACATGTAGATGTTTAACATGAGGATGCTTCCATTCTCAGATAGGATGGTATTATTTAAAATTGATTAGTGCAATTCACAGCAGCCTGCCAAATTACTAATGGAAGCCATTTGAATCAATTCTCTCATATAATTTAAATGCCATTTCACTGCATATAGTTTAACCAGGAAAGAATCCCAGCTTGCAGCCAGCAAAATTAATTATTTATTATTCTTTTCATAAATATTTTCCTGGTCCAAAATCATAAAACAAAATAAATGCTTATACTCTGAAACTTTATTTTGGTGTTTGCACGTTTCAAATGGCTAAT
This sequence comes from Crypturellus tataupa, assembly GCA_034781795.1. Classification (NCBI taxonomy): domain Eukaryota; kingdom Metazoa; phylum Chordata; class Aves; order Tinamiformes; family Tinamidae; genus Crypturellus; species Crypturellus tataupa. The sequence continues at coordinate 2,025,774 of JAWLRI010000967.1, read as the reverse complement.
TTGAGAAATGTAATAATATTAGTTTTATTAGTTTTTACTTATGTCTGTCAAAAATAATATTTACATCTGCATGTCAGGGCACTTTTTCCTTACCTGATAGCTTTTTGTGGAGTGTGCATTTAAGGCTAAATTACAAATTGGATTCTGCTGTTAACTGAGGGGCCTATTCAGCAAAAATTATATATAGGCTTTTTTGAGAAGGTCATGGAATCTGGCTCCTTCTTTGCTGGCATGATGAAGCAGGGAACTCCTTTTGGACGCAGAATCATTTTAGTGGGAATCTGCCTGAACGTTCCCCAGTGCAGGTGTCGGATGGTGGAGACTGAGCTCTGCAAGACTTTATTAGCTATAGACCTCTAATCGGTCACTTAAGAGTTGTCCTATGTATGTGCTAATTTTATTATTGTTTTGGTTTAAAAACGAGTTGTATTATGCTTATGACCTGGTAGTATGTTATATATTACCGTGGCTTAAAAATAAGCATTCTTGAGTTTAGCTGGTTTTGGCTGGGATTTTGTACAGTCAGCTCCATATAGGAAGAATATCTTTTAATTTCATGCTTTGCTTACTCATCTAATATACTGCCAATTGCAACCGCTGTGGTGCCAAATGAGTAAAATATAGAACATATGAAAATACAGAGCAGTTTTGGTGCTGCAATGGCCTAGGAAGTACATTACTACAGCTGCTCCTCTTCAGATGGAAACAGCATATTGAAATCCTCTCTGGTGTCTATAGCTCCTGCCCAATGTGACAACCCAAGAAACTTGAAATAGGAAATTACAGGGCTATCTTTTAAAACTCGGTTAAAAAGCGTATTTCAAAGTCTGTTGCTCATATATGGTGATGGATATCGTGAGGGTTAAAATATGTCCGAAAATTAATCAACCTCAGTCGGCCTTTTTTCCCTTGAATTGTGATATGCAAGTTGACCTTGAGGTGTGCTAATAATATATGTCAAAGATATTTAGCAGGGTTTTACCATGAGTGCCCATATAGATACGCTGAGCATGTGACTGGGCTGATTATGGACCCGAAGGCTCTTTCAGCGCAAAATATGTGCATCAAGGCCAAAAAGGTCAGCCCGCAATAAGGGTATTTAAGAAAGCTTCAGCTGCATTGGCACACTTGGAAATCTAATACCCGTTTAAGCAGCAGGGTCTTACAAGAAGTCTGGTGAATATATTCAGAAGCCTGAAATTTCCCGAGTAAGAAGGGGAGAGAGAGAAATCTTAGTAAGTTTTGTTGAAAATGTGGAAGAATCCTTGGTCCTGAATGTAAGCTGGAGGACTTAAATGTGAGATCTTCTAGAACAGGGGAGCTGGGGGTGTTGCTTGGGTATTGCTTCCCCTGGCCCCCAAAAAGTGCGGAAAAAGCAGGGCTATAGTAGGTGCAAATGAGACGTGCAAACGAGGCACAGTTTTGTCAGGGAAAGGCAATCTTTTGAAAGAATTTTTTGAAACATTTTTTTTCCCCCATTTTCTCTTCATATTGCAAAACAGATTACTGTGTATCCAGAGATTAAAGCCTCCAGTGGTAAAGCGAAGAGACACTCACATGGATGAGAATAATTCCTTTCTATGGATTCTTCTTTTATCCAAGTAAATGAAGTTTAGGGAGATATGCTGCCTTATTTTGTCAGGAATTTTCAATCCAAAGGGAAAAGAAACAGAACAAGACCTTCTGCTTCTAAATATCGAAGGTTACAGCATTCTGTAACTGGAAACATAATTCTCTGTTATGGTAATATTTGATCCAGTTGCCGATTCCTGAATGCTATAAGGATAGTTTGAATATATGTCTTGCCGTTGAAGTGTTTTTCTGTTTCCTATGGTAAACGTGCTATAGAAAGAATTTTTTAACTCTCTTTGTAAAGTTTTAAAAGAAATAAAATTTACAGCCGGTGAGCAATGTAGTTTTTACAATACTGGACCTTATCTTCTCAGTAACCAATTTTTTCCTTGTGTCTCAGAACTCTCATTAATTTTTCACAGGCTTGTGATGGATAGTTTTTATTTATTCACGTCTGAGGTTCTGTTGTGTGAAAAGGACTCATTTTATAACATTACATATTCATGGCTTGGGATAGATGGGATAAGGAACTTATTATTAATGTGTCACAGTGGGAAACTTACTCCGGGTTCATTTGCGAATCTTGTTAAATGTGGTGCGGTCAGCAGACAGCGCTGAAACTTCTGATACGTTTTGTTGGAGCAGGGTAAAGGGGTTCGGTGATGCTTCCTTATCTAAACAGCACAAGATGGTGTCTTTTTAAATTCGTTTGAAATGCTATCAAAAACGGGAGAGTAGAAACAAAGTATTCTTGAACAATGTTGAAACTAACAGTGCATTTATTTTTATGACTTTCTACAAGTGCTATTTGGGTTAATGTCTGCTTAAATCCTATTTATTTAGTGTTGTTTATTTCACAAAAGCCGTAAGACTTGCAAAATAGTGAGGTGTCATTGGTGAGTTCCAGAGTACAGCGAGTCACCCGAGGTGGCTCATCCCGGCCACGTCTCATCAGGACACTGGTTATTGCCTAGTTCTGCAGTGCAACTTCTCTTCCAGATCTGTAGACCAAGCTTGCGCTGGGATGAGTACACTCAATGCATGCAGCATATCTGGTAAAAATTGAGGTGGTTTCGTGCAAACTTGTTTTCAATCCTACAATTCAATCTGCTTTAGGAGACCTAAATAACATTTTTTGGAAACAGGGTGCTCATTTTCAAAGCAGGAAGCTTTATACCTGCTAGTATTTGGAAATTGAGACTGTATTCTATATATATTGAATGTAATAAAAATGAAAACTTCTCTGTTTAAGTGTTTGCCGCCTCATTTTCCTAAACACAGATATGGCTGAGGAAGGAAGTCTGTAATGTGGCTATGCTTGTTACTCCCATTTTTGGCATATTATTATCTCTGTACTTAGATTATTGTTGGAAATTTAGAGACAGCTTTTCAGGCTACACTAAAGAGACTCCATTTCTTAACAAAAGAGCATGTGAATGAAGATATTAATATTCAAGAAATTAACCATTATTGAAGTGTTCAGGATCATATTTTCAGACTCCAATTATAAATTCTCATTGTTTTCAAATATATCGCTGCTTCTGCAAATAATAAAATTATATTAAATACCTTTAAATCACTTAAGCTTTTTGAGGTTACTAGGACAAGACAATTTACGACGGCTGTATTTTAACAGCAGACTTTCGATGATGTTAAATGTTAGCTTTAATAGAGACCCTGCTGGTAGGTCAACAGTATTATATTGTCATTTATAATAGAGGAGTTGGGCAGTGAGAAAACTGTAGTCTATTAAGAGTTTGTGAGTATGTGTGTGTGTATACAGTGAAATAATATCTAGTGTAATGTGAAGTGACAGTCAAAATTACAGCTTTTCTCTTGCCGCTAGGGTACTTCTCTGCCAAGTATAGTAATATTGTTGTAGCGGTGTTCAAGGTTGTCAGCAGTTCTTGGTTACTCTGCAGAGAGCCATAACTGCGTGGGGAAGCAAGGAACTTCCTGTCAAGGGAGATACTATAATTTTGATATATATTTGGTGGTGCCAAACTGCAATTAAATAAGGAGGCGTTGGAGAAGGTTTTATTTAAGCAACTCAAATTTGTTGATTAATTAGTTGAAAGAAAAAAAAAAGCCTATTTGTATATGAATACAGCTTAAATTATGGGTTCATTTTCCATGTTCAAATCCATGTTTTAGTTTTATATAATATATTTTTGTTGGTTAATTTGTGATGGCTGAGGATGTGCAGGGCATACTGACTTTAGTCAAAATCTTAGTGATAAGACTAATTATCTGCAGAGTATTATGATTTTAAGGGATGATTCCTGAGCTCAGGTTTTAAAGGTCTGGCATGGAAACCTTATCTTCCCCAGAGCACTGTTTTTCAGATTGCATCGAGACTTCTGCAAAATATTGTCACAAAAATGTTTAGCAGGAAGAGTAAAGAGTTTTGCTTACACTGCTCCTCTGAAGACGATGATAGTGGTATCAACAGTTTCATTCATTGAAAAATATGTTGTATTTTTGGTTAGTTTGGATGAAGTGGGAGAGGGGGGGAACTTTGGGGAAAACATGTTGGAAAGAAAATCAGGAATGGTCCTGCTGTCCTTCAGGAAGGCATTCAGATATCTGTCTACTTGCATGGTCTTGCCAATCACATGTTTAAATCTTACTGTTGTGTTGATATAACTTGCTGAAAAATTACAGAGCCAAATCCCCTACCGATCTCTGCTGAAAAGTTTCCAAGTGGAGCAGCTGATGCATCCTCGTGAGAAACCGAGCATGCGTGGTTGTCTTCAGGAGCTCAGAATGCACCGTCAGGTCACTCCATGGATAAGCTTAACTTCTAAGTGCAGAATGCAGCAGTGGTGTCTGTTATCCTTATTATTATTTTGTGTGTTGAAGGATGCAACTTCAGTGCATGGGGCAGAGGAGGTGTCCGTGTGCGTTGTGGTGGCTGATGCGCAGGAGAAGGGAACCTGCTTTCCTGCGAAGCTGGCAGTGAGCCTAGAACCTGGGCAAGCCATCAGGGCTGCATGGAGGCTGCCCATTTCTCTGAAAATGCGATTTACAGATGTGCTTTATGATTCTGTCTGCCGTATTGTCAGAATTCCCTGATTCTGGCCAGCTGGTAGTTGTGAATGTCTCAATCTCTGCTTTGAAGACTCTAGAAATTTTGCCTTTTTTTTTTCCTGTGCAGCCTTATCACTTCGTTATGGAAGTACTAGTGCTCCAGAGGCAATGATATGAGTATGCGGCTATATGCAAAAATGCCCGTACCATTGTACGCGTAATTAAGCTTTTCAACCTCGGTGAACTGAAGGCACTAACTGTGACTAGGCAGTTTAGCAAATATAAATTCTTTCAGAATGCAGTGTTTCTCCTCTTGTTTTTGTTTTTCTTTAGTCGAATAAATACATTACGCAGCAGGACAGATTATTTTCTTTGTGGCCTTGTTGTGGCAGTTTGAGAACAGACACAGTTTTCTTTAGCTGGTGAAGAAAGCAACATCTGTTCTCGGTTTCCTGCAGCTTTCCTCCTCCTGATAACGCGTTCAGATGCACAATTTGAATCCTAGGAAACAGAAAATTAAAAATCTGACCCCTCCTTCAAAGCAGTGGTTACCCTGTGACAACAGTGGGTTGAGCTAAATTCAGCTATGTCAGGCAAGAACTATAAAAGTAGATAGATTGCCCTCTAAGCTTCACTTTATTGGATATTGTAATTGACATATAGTTGTCATTTATAATCATCTGTCCATTCCTGTGAGTTGGGAGCAGTAAAGTTAATTGTGGCTGCTCATTTGCATTAATCTCACCTCTGAAGGGTACAGTAACCCATTAATATCATGTCATGATGAATTATCACAAATAACATTGAACATATTGATTAATGATCTCTGAGATTTGTATCTCGTTAAAACATTTTGTTAGCTCTTTAAACTTTTAAGCAGGCAGCCAATGTATGCAGGAGAGGGTTTGAGATCCCCCAAGAGGTGAGGGAAAGTTCTGTCATACATTTTTGGGTCACTAATTAAAACTTGTTGAGAAAGGTTTCACACTAATTTTTAAAATGCTCTTTCTTCCTACCAGTGTGGAGCTTACAACTTATTTAATGGCGCAAGCTGCCTTAAAATTGCTTGCTGTTAATGTGCAGAGTAATTTTTTGTAGCGTTAGAATCAAATAAGCAATAATGAGGAGTAATGAAAATAAGAAATAGTCATCATTTAAAAACAAGACATTATTTCATTTGAGTTTTTATTCTGTAACAAGAATAATGCTCGGGATAGTGTATGTTTTAAAAATTTACCCATTTATATATTTATAAAAAGTTTCCTTCCCACTGACCCCTCTCTCAGCATCTTCTTTTTCACTGTTGCCTGTGTTACTTTAGGTGACATTTGTGCACTCTGCCAAATGAAATAAGCTAGTTTTGTATAGGAGGCTAATGTGAAGATTAGAGGAGAAAACCATCATCCCTTCTGACTTGAAGGTAGGATACAGCAAATCTTCCCAGATGTGCCCTGACTTCTGCTGCTCTGGGCTTGTGCAGTGGCTAATTGCATCGCGTCGCCCTTCCCCACGCTGCGGTTTTTGTGTGTGAACTAACACAATTTTACCTTATTTGCTCGCTTTCCCAGCCAACTCTTAAAATCTTCTTTTGGTAATTCCTGAGAGCCACTTTCGCTAGCACACGGGGCTGGAGAGTCGAGGATTATATTCTAGCCATAATTTATGATTAACTAGATTTATGACCGAGATCCCCAAACAGCTTCACTGCTGTGGCCTGAGGAATTGAAGACAAAATGGAGACTATCATTCTGAATTGTTTGCTTTTGCGAATTTAAGGCAAAAAAAACTAGTTGGATCTGGAAAAACAGCAAGAAAAGAACTATTGCAGTTGTGAAGCAATCGATTTAGTTTCATACTAAGGAATTTAGCACTTGAAACCTGAATTAAAGTACTCGGCCTTTTTATTATTTAACTAACCAGTTTAAACCTTATTCATCATCTAGAGCCTCCCCAGTGAATAATGCATGTTATATCCCCCCAACTGCCTCCTGTTCCCTCTGCCCCACAACTCGGGTGCGCAGGGAACACAAGTAGGGTTCGTTTTTACCCATGGTGTTCATTCTTATTCATTTAAAAAACCTGCTAACGGAAATATTTCCATTCAGCTCATTAATCAATTGTGATTTTCATTCCCTTGTTTTGTAAAAGCTGTTGCAATAAATACTTTTTTTTTCACAAAGCAAAAAATCTCAGAGATGGATGCAGCAAGCGTAATTAATAGCACCCAGTTACAGGAGATCAGCAAGTTTGTGAGATTCACATGCTGCTTTACCATATGGCTGCCCAGTAGGCGAAAAATTTGATTAATGTTTTGAAGGAGATTTTTTTCAGCGAATATTACAGCTCCAGATGAAGAATTTTACTTTCTAGTATTGTTAGACTTAACTATAGTAACATATCCTTTGATTTAAAGCTAAGTAATGTTTTGATCTCGTGAAACTTTACATGCAGAAAGAATTACTGTTTTGCTGTATAAAGAACGGACCCTGTAGCTTGCTTTATAATTCGGCCAATAATTATTTAAAGTTTTGTTTAATCTTTTTTATTGTGTTGATTGATTTAAGTTCTCTTAATATCTGCAATATCAGTGCATGGGTTTTTTATCTAAAAGTGAAAAAAACAAAAGCAAAGAAACCCAAACACCCTACCTTTCCCAAATAAATTTATAAAAAAATTACAAGGTTTCCTTCAGTTTGTATTTCCATAGTTCCAATTTCCTTTTAATTTTCTTATGTAGTTGAGCAGTTTGCAGGCATGCTATCAGACAAAAATAGTTTGTGATTACTTCAAAAAAATAGTTTTCAATGACTTTATGTTAACCAAGCTGCTGCGTTTTCCTTTTAGGAGTTACTGGGGTAATTGTAGTTAGGACTTAATCTGTTGGTTTGCCCCTCTCTTCCCTTCTTCCCTGCAACCAGAAATGTTTTAGAAATGCCTGAAGAAATAGCGGTACCTGGGGCTAAGTGCTCCCGTGCAAAGCTCACACGCAGCAGGAAGCTTTGCTTTTCTCGCAGATTCTCTTTTTAGCAGAAGGGGCGTCAGCAGCTGCTGAGGAGCAGGCTCGGAGCGCGGGGCCCAGCGCCACGGCTCGCGCGCGGCTTCAGCTGCCGCGGCTAAGGCTAAAGACACGAGAATTTCTCATTTTATACCTTTTTTTTTTCAGTTTTTACAGTTATATCAAAGTAGAAATTGCTCGTTGATTGGAAGGGGGGTATTGCCAAAACAAAACAAATCAGACTGTCCATATCCTCAAAGATATCGGTGCAAAACACATTTCTAATTTCATAGGAGGGAGTGCAACGTCCAAGGTAACAGTGTAATAAAGCTGAATCAAAATAAGTCATCAGTTGTCTTGAAAGAAGAATTTTCACCCTTGACAATTAAAGTTAATTCGTGATCGTAGGTGGTGTGCACTTGCATTACTTGGTGTTCTTACACATCAAAGGTAGGAAACCAACTATAAAGTACGCAATTTTTTAATATTTATTTATTCTTTTAAATTAGAATGGAGCGTGTCTGAGTGAAATTATAGATTACTTCTGGCAAATGCAAATGTCGCAATGACTTCAGATTAGGAGGCAGCTAACATGACAAAGCAATGTGACCAAACCCATACCCTTAACGCGGAAAGACTGATTGAATTGTTTTATTCTTTTGAGATAGGACAGTTAATTAAATTGATATGAGCTTCCCAGGCTTGCACTGTTTGAAGACTGGCTCTAGTATTCCTTTTTGTTAGCATTAGCAATTTTATTACACTTTGTGCAAAGTATATGAATGCTTTTTATTAGAGTATTTTCCATATATTATCTTTTTTTGTGTGTGTGTGTGTGTATCAGTGATTCTGTTGTCAGTGATTTATTTCTAATGAGAACACCTTTTATGGTGTAAATTCATGCAAAATGTAGCAGTATTTCCCTTAACCTGTAAATAAACTAAGTGATTATGTTCAAATATTCAGTTATGTGCTCATCAAAATGTCGCAAAATTGATATTTTGCTATCTAATTTCCCTTTGCTCTCGGATTTTATACAGCTCTTTAAGAAATAAATAGGATTTTCAAATATTTTAATAGTGGATCTGAATATTTAATTGCTAATGTCTGTGGAAGATTGTTTAAAGCTGCTTGAGCTGTATGATTAAATTATGCCATCGGATATAATTATTACTTAATCTAAAAGAATGGGGGATATTGAGGGATCGTCCTGTGCTGAATGCTGCTAGGCTTTTTATTTTCCTTAAAAATGGAGAGGTCGACTCTGTTCTGAGACAGACCTTCCTCTTAATGTTCCCATTTTTAACCGTTTCAGACTTACTGTTCTGCTTTAAATCTGTCAGGCAGCTCTGGAAGGGATTGTCTATTGAGGAGACCGTGGAGTGGTCAGTCTAAAAAGCTCCTTAGTGGAGTACTTTGAATTTTAAATCATGCACATAATTCAAAGGTAATGTAACTTTCAGTGTTGGACTTAAGTCCATTCAGTTAAATGGAGAAAAATGAGTGACATAAGGAATGAGTTATTGATTTGTTGCAGGAAAATGGCTTCTGTAATATAGGAAGTATGGTAAAAGGAACAGCTTAATTATTTAGGGGGCAGTGTTGAGAGAGAAAAAAGTGCTTTTGCAGCATTGCAAATTGTCTGAATGAGAGCTGTAGAACCAGGATTTTTTAATAATTTCTCCTCAAAGATAAATAATATTTTGTTTCTAATAAGATGGATTTTGCATGTTTTCTTAAAATATTTTGATACTTATGTAGCTAAGGCACAAAAGTAGACAACATGATTAGTATGGTTCTTAAAGGCACAAAAAATTTTACCTGGTGATTTCCAATTATTTGCATTATGCTTATACTTTGTGGAATTTGCATGACTGAGAGCTGGACCAAAAAAGAAATGTACAGAATATTATTCAGAAGCTCTTGTTTTCAGTTGGTGACATGAACATTTAAAATGTGAATTTATCAAATACACTAAGATATTTATGTCTATGCTAGCATACATTTTTAAATACGGTATTTTACAATTTTGATACCAGATAAGATATTTGCTTTGACTTTTTCCATATGGTCTGTCTTTCGATTTAGTGGTATTTGTTGTTGTTGCTGTTGGAGTACAGTATCATTTTTTTTTGACTGCAGTTCACAATTTTTGGCAGCTTCTCAGATAAACAGAATATTTGTGGTTAATTGGTTGAACATGTTCAACAATTATAATTATATTAAAGCCATAATGTGTTTGAACATTTGCCCACTGGAGGCTGCTAATAAGTACTAAATGTCCCTCTATGACTGGAGTTAGTTTGTCGCTGGCTTTCATCAAAAGAATGTCCACAAAGTTTTTAAAGGCAAATGTATAATAAAGGTACTAAACTCTTAGGGAGACTGGCCAAGTTTGTCTGCAACCAACCCATCTGCCCTCCTTTTTAGGGTTTTATAATTTAATCTTAAAATTTCCTATCATCCTGAAATTAAATACCTAAAGTTTCAGTGTTGGTGAAAGGAAATAGGAGTCAGTCATATTAAGTAAATTTTTAGGAGTACTAGTTTTCCCTTCCAAATGAAATAAAGAATTGGAAGTTTATACACTTCCTATGTTTTAAGTCCAAAATATGCCATTTATATTTGCCACTGCAATTTAAGAGTATGGCCATAGGCTGAGTACAAAATTAATAAAAGCATTAGAGATTGAATTTTCATGGTACTAATGGAATTAGGTGTGCAATCCCATGCACTTTTTGTGCCTTTTTTAACCGCCCAAACTTAAATCACAAATCTCAAGTTGCTCAAAAACTGCAAGTCTGTTCTCTGGTGTATATTGACTCTTGTACTGGCTGCTCGTGTGCCACAAGCTTCATGTTCTCTTCCACTCCTTCCCTCTCCATGGTTTTCCACCTCAGCAGTTCCCATCCTTGTTTCATATCATATTATGAAGCGGTCTTCATGTACTTGCACGCTGAATGTTACATTTCTGTCATTTTTTGTCTTTTCAAAATTAAATATAGGGCATATTTTTGCCTAATTGCATGTCTATCATCATGATGGTACCCTGGCACTGCCTGGCATGGAACAAAACCGTTTGTTTTATTTTCTTTATTTGCACTGAGGCTCCTTCTCGGAACTAACATGGGCGATCCAGGAGGATGCCAAGGGGGACAGAACACGTGCTCAGTTCAGACAGGAACGTGGAGTCGCGCGGGTGCTCAGTGCTACCAATAGGATACCAAAGCCCAGCTCCTAGGGCAGCTCTGATGGAACAAAAGTTATGCTAACATTTCCCTTGACCCCACTACAGTCTTAATTTCTCTTGAGAACTAATTTCTCATAATACTGGGAAAAAAGGACAAAGGACTATCTCGGGACAAGACTGGATTAAGCTGTTCAGGGTTATCTGTTGAGGAATAATCTCTGCTGTGTAAGTAAGTCTATACTGTTAATTATTCTGGGGTGTATATTTTAGACTACTGACATTAAAATAATAAGAGAAAGTTACATTTTTATCTTCGCTTTTCTTCCTGCATGGATCATTTATTTGTGAACTGGTTATTTCAGTAAGGGCTCAAAGGTAATTTCATGGTTTATGGGATTTATATATAAGGGTTTAATGAGGAAAACATATTGTTTTCTAACATGTGAAATAGAGAATCTTTCATTATATTTTTATTTTCCTTTTCTAATATTACATGTATATCAAGTTCAGAGCCTTGAATACACCTAAGTATAAAATTATTCCTTTTCTACACATGGGAAATATGAATACTTGCAAGTCAAGAATCAGCACACAGACTTTAGGAGGTGATTTTATTTTTAATGAATCTAAATGATATGAATGAACTACTCTTTTGTTTGTGCATGGCGCTGTAGCCTGCTCTTGAAAATACAATAAGAGTATATTACTTTACTATGATTTAATTTAGAAATTAATGCATTCAAATGAATGTAAGAGCCTTGGGTGTAATTCATACAAAGCACAAGTCTCAGTAGACTTTTCCTGAACATTATCAGATTCAGTAGAGATTTCGCATGGTTGGTCAGATTAAAATTTGACTAACCCCCTTTTTTCCCATTCATTAAACTTCAGTATCTTTTTGGATGGCTTTCTTCTCAACTATATAGTGAAAACTTGATTATTCAGCATGGAAAAAAATTTAGCAAAGACAGTACATGCTGATTTCTATTTATTATGTCAATTTGCAGGAGTGTCTCCTTTTCAGGATGAATTTTCTAAGGACAGATCCTGTTGGAATCAAGAGCACTATATACTAATTTTTCTTTGAGTCCATTTTATGTATATTTTCTGTGGGCGCTGCCTTAATTGATTTTATTGCAGAATTATCAATGCCCTTTCCACTCCAAACCAGGGACTTTATCTGCTATCTAAATTGCATTTGTTGTGTGGCTCATGCCTTCGATTTACAATTGCGTAAACTGGAGGATGCTTTCAGCATTGGTTTGATCTTTGGATGGATCAGCAGCTTTATTGGGCTGTCCCTTGAAGTACTTAATATATCTGACTCTCTGATATTTTGGCTATTATACATCCCATGTTAATTATATTGCAAAGCACAAAATCTATCGATTTTCAAAAGCTGTGTTAGCTGAGGAGGCTCTGGAGCATTTCTGATTGGTGTGATGGAGTCAGCTTTAGAAGAGCTTCTCAGTTTTGTGTTACAGCGTGAATTCCACTCTAGTACTTCACAAGACAGTATTTTTCAGGCCAAGTTCAACTTGTTTTACATGCTTAAAATTCTACCAAATGTCATGGCATTGTCAGGTGTGGTTCTGCTCTATATGTTTGAAAAGTTTTGAGAGTATGAATGACTCCTATACAAGTGTTTTGGCTTTTTTAACCTTCAATTTAACCTCTTAGAAATGGGAAGTGGAGTTTCCCAATAAAGCTGCTCCAGTCCATTAAGGCACTTGAGGCAAATCTGTAGCCTCTTAGCAGTAATCAACTCAGGTGTTACCTGCATTTACTAGCACATTATTGTATTATTTTTCTTCCTGATTGCTGAGTACTCCCTCATTTCTCCCTATAGCCTCAACTATAATGCATTGAAAGGTACCACTGTAGTTTTAGGTGAAAGTTGCTTTTTATAAAAGCTTTTAAAATTCATTTTTCATTAAATTGGTTTTATTGACTTCAGAAAAAAAAAAAAAACATTTTAGATATAGTAGTGTAAATGCTATCTTTATACCCGTAAGCATAATCTGATTTCTTGAAGAAAACTATGTGAAAATTGCACAGCCAGAAATTGGAGCTTCTTGTTAGGAAGCTCTTGATCTGTGTGTTATTGATAAAGAAGCTAAAAAACTCAGAATTGATTTATTTGTTACTAGCTCAATACAGTTTGTCTGAGCACTGAACCTTCTTTTTGTTCTTCCTAGTGATAAAAGAATTAGCCTAAATCTAAGGCAAATTAAAGAGTCTGTCTGTGTAGAAGTTGAGCTTAGGGCTGGCAACAAGGATGTCCCGGATTCTGCGTTCAGTTTCTATTGCTAAAAAGTTGTGTCCTTAAGTGACACCCTCCCTCCTGCTGTGTTACCAATTCTTATTAACAACACTTCTAAAAAGTTTATTTTTTAGTTTTTCTCTCTCTAGCCAAGTGAACATACAGAATAAAGGTACAAAAATTGGTACTGGATTTATGGATTCTGGACGTGCTTAGCTCCTTGTTCCTAGTCCTCCTCGCTGATGTGGCCAGAAGAGGCAGTTCAGGTGCTGGGAAGGAAGTTTGTATGGTTGTGAACTTCTGCTCTTAAAAGCAGGAAACCAATTTGATATCCTTTCCATGATAGATACCGAATCGATAAAACATCAACCTAGGGTTACACTTCATGTCTCCAGTGAGAAGACAATAAATCATGTTATGTGCATATGGGTGTATTGACTCAATTTCTCTGCGCTGCCTGTGCAAAACTGAGATGATTGAAACTAAGTCTTGTAACAACTTGTATAAAACCATTTTTTAAATACTGTTAATCACAGAATCCATGAAAATATACATATTATGCTTTTGCTCTTTAATCCCCTAAATAATAATTGCGTGTTTGTTGATGGGCACTGTAGAGCAGCAGTGTTATCCCCATTTACCTGCTCCTCAGCTTTCCTCTTCCCCTGCTGTACACGGGCTTGGGATGTTCATGAACTCCCGATGTGGATCCCAGCTGCTAGTCCAACCGTAGTTAAGTTCAGTCTTAAGCGGGTATGAAATTGTATTTAAAAAGGCAAAGGATGCATAGAATGAGTTTACTGTTACCCCTCTGGCACTTATAATTCAGCTGAAGTATTTTCAAGATTAGAATATGGAAAGTTTCACTTATCTTTGTAATGTGAGGCCAAATGAGCCCTTTTTAATATGTGGAGGAAACTGTTCATCTAGTGCATCAAATGGATTGGACACTTGGTTTCTGTTTTGGAGAGGTTTGTGAAACATTAGCCTTGTTTACGTGGAATCTCTACTGTTTTGTTCTTAGGCTGCTTTTTCCCATTTTGCTTACACTGCTGCGTCTCTCATGTGAAACAAGACGTGCGCTAATTCTAATTAAAACAAGCTATGAATAAGATCCTTGCAATCACTGTATATTTTTATGCTATTGCCATTCAGTTACTGTTCCCTGACTCTAAAACATGTAGAGATTTGTCCCTGAAACATGCATGATATTAAACTTTGTAGTTACAAATATATAACTAAATTACAATTTTTCCTAAATTGCGTATTCCATTATCTTATGTCCTAGCCTTGCTGACCTGGCCTTGCATGATGCTTCTTGACTTCTTGTCCTGCTGTCATTTTCTTTCATATTGGCCTAGCACTTAGTCTTGCTGGAATCAATAAGGTTGCTCACAGGCAAACGTTGAATAAATAATTGATTAAGGAGATATTACACTTGGTGCATCGTTTCCTAGCCAGGGTGGTCCAGATAACTGTTCTTTAAGACATTTTTTCTCTCATTTTACTGTTTGCCCCTCGCTTGTTTCACTGAAGTTGGCCCCTTCCATCTGCCAAATAGCCTGTTTGATTCCAACTGCAGTATTTGTAAAATATTTGTAATTTTTCTATATAATATATGCTATAGAGAAAAACAGAAAAGGTCTTGAAAATACCTAGTTCAAAGCAAAGCTGTGTTTCTCCCTATGTCCCTTCTAACGTTTTTAACCTGCTGACTTTGACAGAATGGTGATCTAGAGTGGTGATACAGGTTTGAAGCTCAGTTGTGGACCCTGATTATGTGATCAGCAAAATCCTAGAAGAAATAGTATAGTAAGTTGGTAGAATAGAAAAGTTGGATAGGAAATGACAGATAAGGTCATATTTTGACATGACTAGTTCCGATGAAGCTACCTTGATGGCTTGGCCAAGGTTTGTGTATTTCTGTTCATAGGTAGCCTTGCAGTCAGAATAGAAATATTTTTGACAGCAGTTGTGTTCTCTATGAAATTGAAGCAAGCAGTTCTATATTTTCTGCACAGATCTCCTCCAAACAGAGTCTTTATTACAGCTGTTACTATGCTAATATAGTTAAATACGAAATCTTCTGGATTGCTGTGGCTCGGTGAGGAGCGAGAAGAGGTGATGGTTTGCACACTGGTCTCTCTCATGCCTCGCTGCTGTTAGTGCTGTTAGTGCTCTCCTTTTATATACTATGGCAATGGAGTGTAAAGTAAAAAGGCTCAAATATCATTACCAGAAAATATGTTGATGCCTGAGAAGGTATTACAAGCGTTTATGTCATCTTCCATGTTATCAGGTTTATTTGGAAGTGATGTTTCATTACTGTTATAGTATGATTAAATATTGAGAGTATTGCTTTTCCAGTTGTGCTACTGCACTGTTTAATGAGTGCAATTAAATGGAAAAATTGCCTTTTTAACTGATGATAGTCTATTAGTGTCTCTGTCTGTTCAGAAAAGAAAAGAAGTGAATTATTAGAATGACAAATGAGTTAAAGTTACCACGGTGATGGAGAGGTGTGATTCCCTTCCACATAATCTTCAATTAGTGATCTTTGTAAGAGGATGTTTTTCAAAAGGGTAATAGAGAAGTAATGAGATCAGAAGGAGGTCAAACCCAGCCTTCTTGGTTTGGCAGTTTGATTAATTTATTTCTCCTACTTGCAGATTGCTGTAAGGGGCTTTTGTCACCCAGTGTTTTTCATGGGTCTCAAGTCCAAGCGACTGCTTAGATTAGCCTTTTGTGTGTCAGGCACTGCTCATCCACTTGGCATTGAGGGTTCTGAATGGTTCAGATCTGATCTTTAGTGTTCATTGATGCTTCGGAGAAGGATTTTTTTGAGAAAAAGTCTTTGACACTTCTGTGTGTCCTCTTTGGAGGAGGAAAAAAGTGAATGACTGAATGTAATATTTGAATACAATGCAGCCTCTGTCCTTTTGAGCTAAGAGTATATTTAGGTCTAATGAAAAAGAGTGAATGAAGAGTATGAAGTTGCAGTAGGTGTGCTTTCCCCACAATATCTTCTTGAAAGCGTGGTGCTACCTGAAAACAAGCTATGTCTGGTTTAGTTTGGATATTGATGCAACTGTTATTTTTGGTCTTGAGAGTAAATTTTCTGTGAGTTTTACTTACTCTTACAGTCTATGCGACCGTCACTTCATGGATACTCAGAAACATCACTGTAGGTTTGAACCATAAGTATACTTTGAATCAAATAAAGCATGAACTGTTTTTTTTTTTTTTGTTTTTTTTTTTTTTTTTTTTTTTTTGATAATTGGTGTAATTTGTTTTATCTACAGTGTTATTCAGGCTTCTGAGCAAAAAATTTAAAAGACTAGATCTACAAATCAGCAGAATAAAAGAATATTTGGCTAGTACGATACAGAACATGCCCCAAAATATTGGCTTAAATTCCTCACTGGTGTAAGCCCTTTGGTAACATGGTAACAGCTCCTAGGCCAGAATATTATTGTAAGATAATTTAATGTCTGTAAGGCGTTAGTGGAAGAACATACAGGCATCAGTATCTCTTATCTGTTTATGGGTTCCTCTTTCCTTTGTTGATTTCTTGCTCTTTTAGTGTGAATTAAGGAAACTTGCATGGAAGCAGGTTAAGCTGTGATTTGGGAAATCACCTGGGACAATCCACCTTACTCGTATGGGGTATGATAGCCTTTTTCTCTAAGAGGAAGCATTACAATCCACTCTATTGGTGTAATTAGGCCTTGACATGATAAAATTTGTATGCCAGTCAATTGTAATTTTATATCAGCTGACAATGCAAGTTTGGCTTCAATTAAAACTTTTCATCTGTTTTCACTGAATATTAGGTGTTAGGCAATGTTCATCTGTCACAGACCTTTTCATCTGGGCTCTATCATGCTTTCAGTGGATTATTTTCAATTTGTTGTGATTGTGACTTTTTAAATGTGCTGTGAGTTATGTGTATTAGTAAGAAATGTGACACTCTGACTCAGATGTAAGCCAAGACCATTCTGTTATGTTATTTATGATGTATGGAAAGAATTATAAAGAACATGTGTGTGTGTATATATACAGTGTACATAAAAGATCAAATACTGAGCAACATTACTGCAAAGTTACTTATTGCACTTCAGTGTTTCTGGTGCACAGACATGAAAAAATTGTGAATTTCTTCTTTTAGCACTGCCCTTACTGGAAGGAATGTACACCTGTGTATAGATATATGTGTGTATAACCATGTATCAAACTTATCAAACTTCTCTCAGAGAACAGAAAAAGGAAAATTAGATTTTTGTAACATGGAGTGATGTGCTTGTTCTTATTTTCAATGTGTGGTAATCTTCCTTTTTTTTTTTTTTTTAGCAGTACTCTATAATATAAATAATCTAGCCTTCTGCAGACTGTTTAATTCAGACAGGTAGAAGTTGCCTCCAAAGATTGGTGTCAAATTGAGGAAACCGTTCATGTAGTAAATAAGAAAATTTATTTCTACCCAAAAAGATTAAAACATAGATTTATTTTTTTCTCCCTTATATGATTTAACACATACAGTATCTGTGTCCTTCTGATTTAGTCTTCTGTATATATTTTGGAATTAACTGTTTTTATATTAATTTCTTTACTTTTCTGCATTGCATTTTTATTTGAATTTTCTGGATTTTTAATAAGTACAAAGCTCTATTTATACTATTTGCAAAGCATCAATCAATGTTTCTTTACTTTCAAAATGTGATGAGAATGTGATGGGAAGCAGAGCTATTTAAGTTAAAAGTGGTACAATTTGAGAATTATACTATAAAAGTATTGGAGAAAGATATTTGCCTTCAATGTTCTACATTCCATTCTGTTTTTAATCTAAGAATCCTTATTTGTGCTGTTTATTTTTGTTTTTATAAACCTTTTTTACATTTTTTTGCTATCTAAAATCTTTCAGATCTTTCTTATGGTAGTTAAAATTATTAACCAATTTTATAAGAAAATTTTGCTTAATGGAAATGTAATGAATATAGTGAAATGTGACTGCTTTCTACCTGAAATAGTCTCTGCAGATGTATGTCCTTGGACATACAGTCTCTTAAACCTTTCCTAAAAAAGGAAGATGAACCAAATTGCTATAAACCGACGGTGTGTGAACTCTTATATTTTTATTTCCATGTAATTTGTCTGATCTTGCATGTATGAACAGACCAGCCTATTGCAAACAAAGTACATCCAGTCTTAAAGAGCTGCAAGCTCCAAAAACTTGGTTTGTCCTCCCAGAACGTTAGCAAGTTCCACCTTGGATAGATCTCAGGTGGCATCTATCAGGCTTTTCATTGCGGAGGCTGCTCTTTTTTTGCTTACAGATGCAGGTGCCGTGGTGTGATTTGTTCCAAGCATGTACCTTGCTATTTGCATGCCTTAGCTTGTTATTTTAAATAGTGTTTTAGCTCAAACAGGTGATTTTTGTTCTAGAGTTTTTCTGTAGTTTGTTCTAGAGTAGCCCAGCTCAGAAGTCCAAATTACATCTCAGGAATCATTATGGATTGGTTTACCTATCAAAAAGAAAAGGAAAAATATTTTCTCCGTATTTCTGGCTAGGTTTCCCACTTGCACTATGCTCCTTCCTATTGCAACATTAAGTGCATGATGGCTTTCAGCTGCTTTTGGTGGAAAAATCCATCCCAAATGGTTGGGTTTGCTTTGAGGATGCTAGTTTCTCTTTTCATAGCACCCTAGTGTTAACTTTGAGGGCTGGATTAACTGCTGAATGTGCCTGTCATTCAATCCTCATAAGGTAAAGAATTTTATACACGTAAGGTATTTGTCCAGACTGAGTCTGCCCACACATTTTGTCTGCCACTATGTAGATCTGAATGCCTTGTAGCCTCAAGCATTGGCATTTGTGTACTAAAAATCTGTGTGAGCACAAAATTTCATTGTGAAAGTGAAGACCAGTGTATAACTACACTGAAAAATCAAACTCGGTACAGCTAAAATATCTCCTAAAATAATACATGTTAGAAATGTTAAAATATTTTTTTCAATATATGTAACAATTTTTAATGGGACTCGCTGAAGACAGAGTAAAAACCAGATTGCAGTTTTGGTTTCTCTTTTCCCCCCTTTTCTCTCTTATATTTAGTGTGATTTTCCTGGGCAGTCTACTTATTTCCAGGGAAGTCTCACACGAGTTTTGCGAAGTAAGTGTTCAGAAGATAGGATCTGAAATCATATGCAAGTTTTTGGATAGTTAATTGACATTAAATTGTCCTAAAGTTTTATAAACACCAAACATTCCCATGCCTTACTGTATATTACACGGGTAGTTTTGAGTGACAAAAACACTTAGGCTCCACGACTGTTACCACGTCGTGTTTTTGAAAGGTTGAACAGAACATTATCATCTTTTTAATAGGAGCGTTCCATGATTCATAGGTGGTGAATATTTCATGCACTTTGCAGTTGCCTTTGTGCAGGAAGGTAAATGGAAAGTAAATCCGTGAGTACTTCAGACAGTAAAAACACATTACTTTGTTACATCATGTAAGCGTTCAGATTTGATTCTCTCTTTACTCATGCTGTAAAAAGAAAGTTTTAAAGTGTTTAGCCATACCTGGAAATGTAAATGCACTAGCCTAATGTAATGCCGAAGAAAAATTAAGACAAATGATACTGCATCCTTGCCACAAACTGCAGCTTGTACAAAATTCACTTTAGTTATTATACTGTGAATACGTGTACTAAACCTCCTCTGTGTATGCACAATTTATGGTGAATGCAACATGAATCATTTTAATAGACCAAGCAAAAAGTCCCCAAAGTCAATTTTCAAATTATGAACCTTGGAACAGAATATAACAACAACGAACAGCAAATAGTTCAGCTTTTATTCTGAACTACAAATGAACTGTTAAAGGTACAGTGTGCTCATTCAGAAAAAAAAAATCCGTCTTATCAACACAATGGCATAACAAGAATGTTTTTAAAGCTTGAGCCTAAATTTTCTTTTTTCCTGCCCTTTATTAAGAGGGACACGTATGAAAGCTGATGCTAGGAGGGCTTTAAAAGTGTTGTGATACTCGGATGACTCCGGATGGATTCTGCATCTTTGATCTGCTGGGTAACCTTAAAGAAGTTATTTTGTGCGTCTGCTTTTGACCTCACCCGGGGAGATATTTTGTTTGTTTGCTTTGGGGATGTGCTGTCTGTTTGCACAGTGGATAGCACAGTGGAGACTTGCTTAAGGTTCTTAATGCTTTGAAATGCAGGAATGCGTTCAGAATTACCGCTTAAACCGGCTTGGCGGCACACCGCTCACTCCAGAGCAGAGCTTCCTCGCTGCGTGGCTTAGCTTTAGTCCTTGCAACCGGACTGCAGCAAAGGTTAGAGCAAATAAACACAGGTCTTGCTTGGACACTAGAAAAATTCAAGTGAAAGGAAGAAAAACTACTTGATTTCCACCTACAACGTAGACCTATTAGATAGGGAGGTTGTCTGTCTAGGAGGTGACCACCTCGACGGTTGACATGTTGGTGTACGTTAATGTTTATGCCCGTTTTGAAGTCAACGGGAGAAGTTTCATGAGGAAATCTTCAGGAAGAGAATAAATTTTTTACAAATTTTCCATGATTTCTGAAGGAAAGATGAAATTTTCAGTCGACTTTGGTTCCTGTCAACTTTAATGGGAACTGAGTGCACTAATAAACTCCTCAAAAGTTTATAGGAGTCAGATATGCAAAGCTATATTTAAAGAAAATCACTACATGTTTAAGCTTGTTAAATTAAGATAGGAACCAGATATGAAGAGGTACTTTGTACTTTACAATGCTGATACTTAGTGGAACTTGAAGGAGGAAAAATAAATGCTTGCAAGCACCAAAAGTTATCCAAAGGGTTGGCATATATATACACTCATTGCCTCATCTCCTTCTCATTGATGCCTTTTTCATTGAGGGATGATTTAATCCTGCATTAGTTAATTATAGAAGTGTCTTTTTTTAAGTAATATTTTCCACTATTCAAATCTTATTTTCCTTTCTTCCTAAAATTGCCTACTTAATCCAAGTCTAATAAATAAAAACTCTCTCTGCCTTAGCATCTAGCCATGTCCTTTACAGAAGGTCCTGAGAGACTTTGAGTTGTGCCTTGAAGTGCTGTATTGTACCACAGGCAATTCACTGTGCTCTGCAAGTGGTCAAATTTACTGTCTAGATTAGAAGGCAGAGTAAAGTAAAAGAAAAAGACCTCGAGAATTGTGTTCTAGGGACAGGAAGAAAAAGGCTATTTTCAGTTAACTTTAAGGCGTGCAGTTAAAAATAGAAGTTGGCAGTGCTCATAGGCACTGTACAGGAGAAAAACAGTCTGATTCCAGAGTCCATAGCCACTGTGTATCAGTGTCAGCTCTGAAGACCTTTTATAAGGTACATCAGAGCTGGGAAACATTTACTTGGAAAAGGTTGTAAGGTACCAGCGTTCTGTAAATCCTTTGCCATAGCCTGTGGAGCACAGCATAGGAACCAGAGCATCACGGACTCCTCTTAGCATTACACCACGTAGTGAGATCACTGTACAACTAATTTGGTTTTTTTTTTTTTGATAATTAACTTTAATTTCTAGAGAATTTGTCTTTCCATTTGAAATGAGTCTTGTAAGTTTAGACTTTTTGCCAATTCTTTTGAAAAATATATTACTAAAATAAACCTCTTTTCAAGGCAACTATAACCTGATTTTTTTTTACTTCTAGAGCAGAAGATTGAAACTTGTTGTAGATTGTTTGGCAAGTTTCTCTTTTACTTTATTTGGGTTTGTCTTTAGAAGTTCCCCCCAAAGTTCATACCAACAAAATAATAAAAATTCACCAGCCTCTCATTCGTGATTTCAAGTTTTATTCTTCAATCTTGTAGGAGAAACCACAATATTGCCGTGGGATTTTCATGGCTGAATAATTATAACTAAATGGAACTTGATGGATTTCAGTAGGACTGTGTTCAAACTGCTTACATGTATCCTATTGCAGGATGTTGAGCTAAACTTATAGCTATGCAAATTGTGGTGTTCATAAATTACTCCCCAACGTATTCTCTATGCCTGGCTGGCAAGTTGCGTGACCTAAACCCTGCAGATCTGTAAAGCGAAAGCAGTGCTGGTGAAGACCCAACATTCACTTTGTTGACTGCAGAGAATTGTTTGCTTTGTATGAGGTTTGGTCCATGGACCGAACAGCTCTGATTGAAGCATTTGAAGGACCTTTCCTGGTGGTAAACCTGAAAGGAGTTCAGTGTAGGACCCATTGCACAGGTCAACAGAGTAAGGCAAGAAAGATGATCAGGAATTTCCCTTTACAAGTTACTGCCCTGTAATAGAATGGTCACATTGATGCATTCACAACCCATCTTCCTCGTATGAAACCGGAGTGGTTAAGACGTACAGTTCTCATTGATCCAAATGGTGAAGATGCAACTGCAGGATACTCTTGGGTCGCAGGATAGGAGTCCAGCTTCACAGTCACGACAGTAGAGTAAAGACTTAAGCCTATGCTGTGTCATCACTTAAAACCAGGTCTTATATGCAGAAATTGCTGTAAAACGTTGAATGCGCTTGATACTCTAGTTTAGCAGGAACTTAGTTGCATTCATTCTTTTTTCCTTAATTAGCTGTGGGGCACTTTCAAAGTTCTGAATGACTTGAAGCAGTGAGACACATTTCTTAAAGCTGATTGTTTTAAATCCAGCCCTTAGAGCTTTTTCCCTATGGTGTATTTCCCCATATTCAAACCTACCAAAAAGCAGAATAGTTTAGATTCATCTGTAAACAAAAATCTGGTTGTGGTTATAAAGGAGGTAATAGATTATCTCATCATCTTGCAAGTCAAAGCATAATTCTATGCAATTGAAGAAGCAAGTATCCTACTCACTAATCCAATTTTATTAATCTTAAGGTGTCTAGAAAAAAATTTGGGGTAACTTCTGGTGTTTTTGCGGCTTCCTTCTTGGCCCCTTGGTTTACATTAATTGTATTAATTGTGTGCCAGCGGCCCATTGAGATGTGACCCAGATCACTACTCTATTGCGCTTTATTAAATTGCAAGAAACAGCCTCAGCATCCAAGAATATAAAACTTAGATTGCTGAAGAGCAAATATGGATAAGAAATGTTACAGCCAAGCCGAAATCAGTACTAAGACCAGAAAGGACCCAGTGGCTTAATTAAAGCCATGATCTACTTGACTGTTCTGCTCTCAGCTGCATGAGACTGTTCCTTTAATGCGGATGCGATGATGAAATAGATCCTACAACAAAAACAGCAAAATATTCTGAAAATTCTTTTTTCTTGTAGAATGTGCTATTTAAATCTTAAGAAAACTATGCAAAGCTCTAGAAAAATTTATACTCAGTAGGAGTAACCTAAATAGCACATCTATGTGTTTGTTGTTCTTGACTAGTACAGTTATCCTTGTATAATGCCAAAAAATCCCCCTGTTTCTCAGCAACGGGTGTATTCTTTTATGGTATGTTATATGTCTTTTTAGTGTATGCATTTTTAGTTCTTATTGGGTATAATTTATATGTTGCCTTCTAGAAAATTTGTTTCATAATTCATTAATGATTTACTGTTACTTGACCTTACAGTACATGGAAAGACCAATCCCATAACTGTGACTTCAGTTCTCTCTGGTGTGAAATCAATCATATACCACGTCTTTTATATTATTTAGAATGTGAATGATGAAATTTTCTTAGTATTTCTCAGTTACTAGAGACTCAAACTGTGTGTGTGGAGCAGGGTGGAGAAATAGGAGACTTGGATGGCTGGCTGATCATATTGCAGAAAGTGCAAAAATGTTTGGAATGGCAGAGCTGTCCCTGCTGCTTAGTGGAACTCGTGGCTGCTGCTCAAGAAAGGCAGGCTGGTATTGTTAAAAACTGACTGTATTTTATACAAATTTACTTCAAAGTTTTTTTTTGTCCATTTGTATCAGATATGAATATAATCCTTAATTCCTTCATATATTTACAGCTCCATATTCCAATTAATTGTGCTAGTGTTAGTAAAGACCAAGTTTGACATGTTTGTTTGCTAAAGCTGGTGAGCACTATTGGGCAATGGGTAACCAGGTAGTTCTGTATTTATGCACCCTGTGCTACGTGATTGGTATTTGCTATGTTTATATTTGCAGTTCAAAACTGTTTTATGAATATAATGGGAAATAACTTGCTATATTCAAGAATCTGGTAGTTTCAGATTTGAGATTACTTTCAGAAAAAATAGTGAGTCATTTAACAAAATATATTATTTCGTAAAAGGACAAATCATGAATGTATTTGAGATCTGGAGGGTACTTTTTTTCTGAAATTCTGCAATGAAAGTGTTCTCTGAAACCAAGCAGAGTTTTGAAGTGGTCTTTTAAAAGAGAGATGTATTTATGGAGCACAGCCTGCAGGAACACAGCAAAGCAAGACTTGTGTCCTTGAGGGAAAAAAATGTATTGCCTCCTCCTCCTGCCTGTATGTTTGTCTATTTCTTTTTTTAATATTTTGCACTGTAAGGCAGGTTATCAACAAAATATTGCTTTGTCACCCTTATTTCTGTAGGTAAATGTCAAATGGGAGTTGATCCTAAACATGTCCAGACTGCAATACTCAATCTTATGTGAGCTACTGACTGTTAAAAACATATAAATGAATTAAGCAAGAGCAATTCCAGCCATTCACATGTGAAAATTGCATGTAATTGATATTTAATTTACTTAAATAACGCATTGTTTTTAAAGCTATATTTTTCTGATCCACTGGCAAGGTTAGGAAAAAATACTGGATGTATTATACATTTTTTTGAGGTATACATTACATGGATGGAATTTTGGGGAAAAATACCGAAATGAGAGGTATAATGCTATTTTCCTAAGCCACATTTGCTAAATGCAGCCTTCTGCAAGGTCAGCAGATATAGGGGAGTTGAGCAGAAATGACTTCAGTGGCTTTAACTTTACCAGTGCCCTTGATGAGGTGCAGAGTTGTCAGTATTCTCGTAAAATTCCTCGGTGATGGCTTCTTCTGTTCTCTTTATTTCCTTAAGTGAACATCTGTCTAATTGTTCACCTCCATTGCTTTAGTGCTTTCCTCATGCTTTCTCTGTTTCCAGACAATAAACTTTATTTTCTTCATAAGAATTCAGTCTACGCAAGGGTATTAGGCAGCTTGTTTGCACCTTTTAATTTCTGGAAGTTTTCCAGAAGGGCTTTTTGCTGTGGTTCCAATGGGTTCATCAGTGAATCATGTAACATAATGCAGCATTGTGTTTGGGTTTTTATCCGTTACCTTCTGTTTATAAACATCTGCTCGGAAATTTTCTTTTTGAATTTTTTTAATATGTTTTACATTTTTTTGCATGTGGCATATGGGTAAGATATACAGTAGCTGCTATTTTTTCAGGTGTTCAGGTAGGTACAGCTAGTATTTAACTTAAAATATGGGTAAAGCCTAGGCTATTTGCTTTAGAAGCAAAAGTTTAAGATAGGTTATGTGCATATTATTTAACTGTGTAGCAGTATGTTAAAATAAGTTAATAATTGAATGACTAAATGAAAAGTGACATTAACACTTATTGCAGAGTTCATCTGAAAGTCTCTCTGTCAAATACAGAGAATATTGTTCACATACTTAGCATGATGATTCTATTAATATTCAATTATTTGTCTTTAGTTTTGTTTTTTAATTAAGGGAAATGTGAATGGTTGAGGGTTTATTTAGTTATTTGTTTTCCCTCCACTGATTTTCCTATAAAGCGTTTGTGTCAGTCTTGCACACCTATTCTTCTGACAGATATTTTCACTAAAAGTAGTTTTGTGTCATGCTTTTCTTCCTGCTTTACTCGCAGCCCTTCGTTGTTTTGCACATACAAATGCTGTAAGAATATGATCTATAATGTATTAGCAATTTGTATTTAAGGAATTATATAGGAAATGTAAGCCTAATGGTAGGTGCGAATCAACTCCCACTGTATTGCTGCATGACATGTCCTATTGTTATCTTTAGATAACAAAAATTAAACAACAAAAATTAAACAGCAAATTTGAATAATATATTGAGTAAAAGCAAATTTCAGAGAATTTTGTATCTCTGCATTATAAATGAGAGAAATGTGCTTACAAATGAGACACTTAACTTTGGTCTTCATTTGCATGTACCCAAAAGCCCATTTAAACTTTCACCTTTTGTGTTTTCATATCTACTTATTTTTTCATACTTTCTGTGTTATATAATTTTTATACAGGAAAAAAAAACACAGGAAAAACTTGTCCTTTGTCATCACAAATCAGGTGCTTTATTTCAGGTTGTCCTACTCTAGAACTGTTGAAATGTGCCTGAAATTTTCTAGTACATGGAGAAAGACTCAATACATTTCTTCAAGTATCTATTGTGTATATTGAGTGAATATTAAAAAATCTGATCCTTCCAGCCCTTATTTGTACAAGAAATCTTTACTAATGTGATTCAGTCCATTTATTTTTCTTTCCAAAATTACGTAGATAAAAATGTGGCCTGAAATGGTATTGTTCCTCCTAGCTGGGGATATGAACTGTTGTGAAACAAAAAAGTATTTTGTATATGCTTTTTTGATACTGTGTATGTATATATATATAATATATATATATCATTTAAATCTAGCAGATTATAAACCATAATCTGCCAATTATAATGTCCAATTCTAATTCAGTTTCTAAGAGCTATGTTTCCAATTCAGTTCTTTTCCTTTCCATGTTTCTTAGTGCTTATTCCTATTTTTGTTGAAGTCTCCTCAAATCACTCCGGTTAAAAGAAGCGATGCCTTTTAAAAATGTCCTTATTTGTATATTTATAATCCTAAAAGGAGGAAAAAGACACCTTAAATCTGTTGCAAGTTTTGTATTTTATAATGACTGCAATGCATTTTTGGACCTGCAGACGTCACTCTTCTGCCAATTAATTTTGCTGCGCTAAATGTTCATAGAGCGCCGTGAGCACATTTAAAATGTATGTTGCTTACATCTGGCAATTGTTTTTAATCTGAAATATTTTTATGAGATTTATTTTAATATTCTTAGCTCATTTTCAGCGTTCCACTGAAGGACTGTGCTCTCTTTTAACTTGTATAAGCCACGAGCAAAGACTGTCTTTAATTATTGTTGTTGTTTCAATACGGATTTATGAACTATTTATTTTGTGTCATATAACGCACCATTTTCAAGCAACGTTTTCTCCATCTGAGCATGGCTTGCAGGAGGGCGAGCTGCCCAGAACATCAGTGATCTCGCAGTTATTACTTGGTGTCATATGTAATCTTGTTTTTTTCCTGCAACAAATAAATCTTTGGGCCTCCCTGCAAAAAACATTTGTGGTTACAGTCTAATAAAAATAAACCGTTTGTCGTGACTGCAGCTGACATTTATCAGCCTATTTGTGGGTGCTCTTTCTCTCTCTGTATAATACGGAACATAATTTGTCACTTTGTAAATACATTCCAGCCTAAATCCCTGCCAGCATCTGTTAGTGTTTGAAGGATTAATGCACTGCACAGTGCATGTCTGCACTTTCAGGCAACAACATAGCTTATGATTATGGATCATGAGAGAACAGGGAAAAAGG
Source organism: Crypturellus tataupa (assembly GCA_034781795.1). Lineage (NCBI taxonomy): Eukaryota > Metazoa > Chordata > Aves > Tinamiformes > Tinamidae > Crypturellus > Crypturellus tataupa. Next base: position 1,998,131 of record JAWLRI010000967.1, on the reverse strand, counting down.
GTTCATTTTGTATTTACTTAAACATTGTTGCCCTTTTGACCATCATGCTTTTCTTGTCTTGCTTGTCAGCTGTGCTAAGGATGCTAACTCTGTGTGCATAGATCTATATCTGAAATCCTGCTGCAAGGTTTATGTATAAATATACACCTAGCTGTATCTGTAAGTTAACATTTTTAATTTTTTGATAATTAATAGTGATAATATTTTATTGCAGTGGTAATCATCTTGTTTTAATATCTGTTTAGAAACACTTATTCCTCCAGCCTCTGTCATTTAAAAAAAAATCCATTATCCTATTTATCTCTATACTGCATATTTCTCAGCAAACAATAATCTAGGTTTATTTAATCTGAAGTTTTCATACTGAGCAAGTTTTTGAAAGGACACAAAGTCTGTAGATGGTTTCTAAACTATCAACATGCTGTTAGCTTTTGTTGCTTTTTTTTTTTTAAATACATTCTGCTATCAGCTCAAATCTCTCAGAATGAAAAGAATTGAAAGCATCTGAATGGGAGGCTCTCGGCAGGGTGAAGATCCTGTTGCATGTTCCCAGGCTTGCTCTATTATTCTGTAAACAAGGAGATGTGTTTATTGGAATAGTAAACCATATGCATGTAATATATTGCCAAGATTATTTGAAATTCCCCAAGATAAATTCAAATGAGCTTTTGAGGAATTGGGGTTTTGGAGATGGAGAGAAATGATCTATATCCAGAGAAAGAATAAGTGCAGCTGAAAAGTAAACTCGCAAAGACCCACAGACCATGTATGTTAAGAACGAAAAAAAAAATCCTACTGCTAAAACCTATGGTAGGTATTTAAAAATGTATTTAATTTGTCACTGAAGCAGATGTGTAGTGTGTGCAATGGAGCACTGTGCATACAGCAAAAAACACATATTTGGAGCCTGAAAATTTAAGTATGCTAAAATTATGGTCTAGTAAATATTGTGTATGTTTTTCTCTTCTCTCTGGTTAAGGAACAAATAATTTAAGAGATTACCTAGGGAGGCTGATTTTTTTCTTACTCTGTAAGTAACTGCTTCTTGTAAGTACTACTTCTTTGTAAGTAACATTTTACTTCTTTTAAGTAACATTTAGGGTTGCCATGGTATAATTTGCTTCTCTGAAGATACTAGTGTCAAAAAGAAATGCAAATAATTTTCTTTTTTTTTTTTTCTAATTATCTTCTGAAGATATTGCAGGCTGGAATTTTCAGAGATATCAATCTGTTTTAAAAGTAAACTAACTTTAAGGTTGTGAAACAGCATAGCTTTCTTAGTAGTGGTATTTGTTTCTGAATATTTAGAAAAAAAAATGAAATTCAAACCTGAGAAATTGAGTGACCGCAGTGAAATGAATGTCTATTCCATATTCCTTTATATATAAAGACATTTACTAACAGAAACACATACACAGTTTTAAAATATTGGTAATCCAAAATGACTGATGACCTGGGAAAGCACTTCCATGTCTGGCTCAAATACAGAAAACATAACTAGTCAAATATAGCTATATTTGTGATTAAAAAAAAATACCTACAGATAAATTAAGGAATTGGAAGGGTTTTTAAAAAGAAAAGCAGACAAGGGTGGTTTGTTTAAAGGTAGGACCTTGCTGGCAACTGGCATACTCAGAAATTGGACTGCTTTATTATCAGGTGTTTTTTACCACTTTTTACCACCTTTTGTCCTTCTGACCTTTAAAATCTGACCTGTTTTTTTGTATTTATGTTTACTCTCTGGTCAAAGAAGCATCAAGATTTCTCTGTTGCTTTTATAACTGAATTAAGCTTACTGGGATAATCTACAATTCGTATTTTCAATGTCGTGTTTGGGGAACTGCCATAGCAAGGTGAGGACACTGGGTTGGAGCAGAGGCCGAGACAGTTTCCCGGTTTGGAGGTTTCCTGAAACTCTTCCTTGTTTCTCGGAGTTGCTAAGGCTGCTGCTGAGATAGTGTCTCTGTGAAATACTTGCAAATGACGGGAAAGACGGTAAAAAATGCATTTTTCATGATGAAGTGTAGGTTCAAAAATTATCAATGATGCTAACAATTTGCAGACTGACTCATTTGACTCATTAGGGTCACTTCAATGAAGGCAACCCATAGAAAAATTCTGTTTTTGTGAAGAATGAGGTTTGAGTTTGAAACAGGAAGGACCCAGCCTGTATAAAATCAGGTTTTGGGAACTCAAAGTGTGAAACTGTATTTAAGAAGAGTGAGTAAGGTGAAACTGGACATGTAGGCTTTGTCCGTAATCATGTATACATTGAAAGTACCAATGCAAGTCCCATGTAGATATGAACTAATAATAAACTGTAATATTCAGGAAATTGTTTGGTTGTCAGTACCATGTTTTCGTGTATTACTTGGTGAAAATTTTAAAAATGTCGAGTTAGCTGATATGAGGATGGGAAGGGGGAACTGGGAGGAAATAAAAAAAAGGAAAAAAAAAGGAAAAATAACTTCAAAGTTGTTTAACACCAGTGTCTTCTATTGCACTTTATTAAGTTATCTCCAATGGAACATAGAAAACTTGTTATTAAAACATAACGTATGTATCTTAGATTATTCTTAAAGCAGTATGATTCATTTGCCCCATTCATTTCCAGGAGAAGCACCTCACAGCATGCACAGAACACAGCAGTATGAAGCTCGCATTGCATAAATACAGTTTTGCATGAAGTACCAAATGTTGAATACATTAGAGACAATAATATTTACAGTCCTAATCCTGAGTGAAAGCCTTTTTCCTTATTATGTTCCTCCATAAATAGTGCATAGCTGTGACTATTGAGTGTCATCAGCTATGTGTCAAATTGTCAGACGTGCTCCTAACACATCCTTTACTTTGTTCTCAACATGGAAATATGGGTTTATTTGGGCATTGCTTGTCATATGCCGAGTTTTGATTATTTATTTTATCCATTTTAATATAATTCTACAGACTTTCCAACAGTTATAATGTTGAATTCTCTTTTTTCCCAAAGATTAGCTGTTTCTCGCTCTGCATCTCTCAGAAATATTTGCATTCCAAGACATTGTCACCAAGATTTTTCTTTATCAAAGTATTTTTTTTTCCCCAATTTATTATATTTTCAGTCCCTCAAAACTGGGTATTTTTCCTATTGTGCTATATATTCAGCTTTGAGGAAAGGGCTGTTAGATATCTAAGATATATGCACTATACAATTTGAAAGTAAAATTATGTAGTAAACCAGCCAGTGTCCACTATGTTCCCGTTTAAGTAGGTCCTCAGAAGATGTCTGGTACTTGCATAAGATAAGGGCCTGCAGCATATTTATTAAGAGCCTTCAACTCTGTATAAAACTAGAGCAGTCAGAAGTAATGGTGTCTGCTGAAAGATTCTTTATCATATGAATTTACTTTTAGTCATCTATTATTTATTTCAGCTATTTTATATGCCATTATAATAAATATTATGACAGAGAAAGCTTTTATGCTTCAACTTATTGTACTGCTCTTCACTTCCTTGCAATCCTTCAGGAAAATGTAGCTATGCTTTACCTATATTTAACGTAAATCATCACTTACATTTGAATGAAAAATTCACTATGAAAAAAGAATCCTTCTTCAATACCCAGACACAAATGCACAACCATGTTTACTGCCAAGCTACTCTACCATGCAGGGTTCATTTTTAAACAGTTTTTAAGCTGTAAAGTGAATACATTGCATATAGTGAAATTGCTTGCTTTCCGGCTGTTTTCACTTTCTTGTTAGCTTCTGGCTCAATAAGCATTTTTCTAGCATGTGTGCAAAATATTACCAATTATGCTTAAGTTTTTTAATAGTTTCACTCCATGAGGGGCCGCTCACATGCAAAAATACACCAACTGCTATCTGGGGCTCTTTCTGTTTAGAGCAATGAAATTGCAAGTTATCTGGAAATAGTGACAGAGTGCTTTTAGAACCGGTTGTGAAAGTTATAAAGCCAGCAAACGAGATGAATGTTTTCCTTTGGATCTTTTCAAAACGTTATTAGAGTGGGTTTGGAAAAAGGGGCTTGTTATGAACTAGAGGATGGTCCATTTCTGGCTGCATCTTCAGAGGCAGGATGTCGATAACGGGATGATGTTAGTCACGAGCTGCTCTTCGGATGTCATGGAATGCAAATACTCCTCGTGCCCAAAGCGCTTGCAGTTCCTCTTGGCTGGCGCTTTTCACAAGGCTCATTGTCTGCTCGGAGCGTTTTGGGATGCAGCTAGGACGTGTGTAGGGGCAGCTTTATAAACTCTCCTAAATACCTTTTTATATAGTTTCCCTTTAAATGATGTACCTGAAAGTAAAGTATTAGAGGGAGCAGTAATAGAATTTATTGTTAGAATTTCTTAAATTTGAGAGTTTTCTGTTTTTGTGGGTTGATATCCTGATGGAAGTGTGAAGCTTCAGCCTCTTTTGTGGTGGGGAAGTGACAAGTCCCATTTAAGATTTCACAGCATAAAACGAGGCATAATTCAGTATTGAAAATATGTGAAGAGAAATGGTGAGAGACCTCAGCATAATAAAATTATGACACATTAGATCAGGATTTGTAGCATACCATTAACAATCAGTTCTGACTGTGAATTACAATTACAGTTTTGATGCCTTTTAGCAAAAATGTTTTCTTTCCAAGTTTTATTTTTTTTTATAGACTTGTCACTGCTAATATACTTGCATTGATAGGAACCTGCCTTGCAAACATGCTGCTTTTTTCATAGCTTTATTTATTTGTGCCTTAGAAGAAAGAAGCTTGGGCGAAATTGGAGTGGAAGTGGGTTCATGCTGAAGGCCTGGCACCTCCTTGAACCCCAGGAGGAGGAGGATATTTATTAATTTGCAGTCTGACACTGCTGCTGCATTCAATGGAAAAGATACTAAACCCATAGGCAGCAAGAGGGAAGCAGAAGATGGAAGAGGTGCATGCAGGCAAGGAGAGAGAACACAATATTAATCAGCACAATGCACATATTAGAACTGATATTTGGGGAGTGCAGGGTGTGAGGGTGAAAAAAAGTGGTAGTGTTTTTGGTTTTGCTTTCTTCTAAGGTTGGGTTTAGCTCTTTCAGACCCCATCAGTGATATTTCCTGGTAGCAGCTGAACCTGCCAATTTCATTGTATTTATTGTGTTGTCATGTTAAGACTGGCTGGGGTAGGAAGAAAGTAATTTGAGTAATCTTATATATGTTTTATAATATCAGCTGCTATGGATAGTAGCTTGTTTTAGGGCGAATATGTATTCAGCTCATTGTTAAAGAATATTTCTTGAATATTTTTCTACTAATATAGTATTTAAAAATGCATTCAAGAAGAATAAAATTAACAATTTACATACAAGTTTCACTAGCTAAATAGAAGGAAAAACATGTTAACCTTACAGCTGGCTCGTGCCAAGTATTGCACGTATTGCGTAGTGTATGTTGTGAGCACAACTACAAAGTTGCAATGCTACTTTTGGCAGTGTTGTGCTCATCCATTCTTTCTGATGATTTGTATTCATGCAGGGCTTATAATGTTAAATGAGGGAATCGGACATGTTTCATAACACACTTTCTGTAACGTGATACTGTGAACCAAGCTTGCTATAATTTATCTTTATTTTTCTCTTCCAGCATAAAGCCAAGGTAGAAGCAATGACCTTGGACCTTGCTTCTCTTCATAGTGTGCAGCATTTTGCTGAAGCGTTCAAGTCCAAGAATGTGTAAGTACTCAAAAGATCAGATATTATTAGAATAATTCCTGGTTAATTTAATATCTTAATCAGCTGAGCACGACTGCCAGAATTTATCACAGTTGGACTACTCAGAAACTACAGTACACGAATAAGCACTTCTTGAGAATTATTTTTTATGTATATATTTTTTACATAAGTTGAAGACTATTCTTATTTCAAAATCAAATAATTACTAATCTTAAAAATAATTATTTCTAATACTAATCTTATAAATAATTATTTGTAGTGTAGCCCCACCTTTAATAGGGACATTAGTACCTCTGAGGAAGGCCAAAGCTAAGGCATCAAATGAAGTTTCGATAACTTTTATCCTCTTTCCAGTGGTTTGAAAAACACTCCGGGGTCAGAGATCTGTCTCTGGAGTAGTTTGTAATGGAAAAGGGGGTGAGGAGGGGACAAAGCGGGGAGTCATGTCACCACTTAACAGTTGGTCGCCTCATACCGGAAGGTTATATTCCTTCCAAATGTTCCCTTTCATTTATCCTGAAAAGAGCAATGAATCACCAGGTTGAAGAAATGATTGGGAATCTTTAAGTGCCAACTCTTGGCAGCAAATTCTGCACTTTGTGCTCTATTCACATTTGGACCTGTTGTATCTGATTTTTATGACTATTTAAACTTAGTTTTTTTTTTTTTTTTTTTTTTTTTTTTTGGCAAATATTTCTGTAACACTTGTACTTCATACTATACTTCTCAAGAGAATAAAGCCTCTTAGCCAGCTTTGAAAATATATTGTAGGAGGGAAAATATATAAAAAGAATGATTTTTCACTTTTGAAATACTGCCAAAGCTAAATCTCACATGGATAGACAGATGACATTTTAGTACTTTTAGATTCAAGGAATTGTCAAAAATGAGTTCTAAGACCAGTTCATTTTCTGCCAAAAGTCCTTGGTCACCTTTTTTTATCATATAGAATCTTCATATATTAAAACTTTCTTAGAAGACAAATACTTGCAGTATTGCTGCTTTATTACCAAGTGTCAAAATATGAGAACAGACAAGTGTTTTAGTTCTGCTTCATGCATTCTGATACGCTACAGTTATTTAAAAATAGGAGATGGTACAGCCAAAAGTTAAAACACCCCTCTTCCAAATGCAGCTTTTAACTTGATTTGTGCATTGCACATCATATCATGGTCATCCTCTTGAGGCTATTTTGGCATGCGTCTTGTAAATCATTAGAACTAAGCAATCATATTTGACTGGAAATTAGCAAAATGAAAGCCTTTTACTGAGTGACACTTAGAAAATGAGAAGATACAGAAAATACAGGATAAGTAAATCTTGTTTACTTCTGCTTGTCATGCATATACCAATGTATGTCTTTTTAGCTATGTTATATTCTAAGTAATGGACAACTTTTATGGTTTCACTCATTTTATTTTGAAGAATAGGCATTGATAGGAAATGTTTTTAGCTTCAGTCGTGCATTCAGGTATTTGTATCTTGAGTTTCTGTGCGTGTGTCTGGCAGAACTCCTTGAAGCATTGCTGGGAATTTTCAGGTCTGTATCTATCTTGTGGGATTTTGACCAAAATGAATTTCCAGCTATATTTTGTTTAAACTCTGAGACTGGATAGAAACCAGACCCCATGCACTGCCTGTAGCAGTAAATCTATTATCTGATACAGACACAGAAGAGTTACCTTACAGTCATCTGCCCTGGCAGGGCTATGGGCTAGAAGATCTACTAGGTCTTTCTAGTTGTGATTTTGTTGTTGTTACTGTTTGTGATTTAACTATGTCTGGTTAAGGTCAAAAAGCAATTACAGAGCCGTAGCGTGTTGTTAGTGCAATGCCAGCTCTGTGTGTCTTCTGGCTCTAATATACACTAACTGCTTTGGTCTATTTATTTGCATTGCAGTAGTGTCCAGAAGCTGTTGTCAGATTCCTCCCCATTAATAGCTTCCTGAGCAATAGGAAGAAATCTTTTGTGTTCAGTGGCAGATGGAGTCTTGTTCCATGCGCTTTGGCGAGGGTGTGAGCGGGTGGGTTGGTTTTCATAGCTCGGGTACCTCCGAGTTCAAACCTTCCTTCCACGCTGGGAGCTTTCTCCCCACTTTGGTGTCTTAGCTCTAGGTCATGTCAATGAACACATCGGATAGGTGATGTGCAGAGTTTTTATACTTAAAAACTTTTGATATTTTAACGGTTAATTAGTAGAAAAAGATAAAGTTGTCCCCTCTCCCAAACAGAATGATTAGTTGAGCTCTATAGAACTTGGTTTCTGGAACAAAAATGCAGTAATTTTAAAATACAAAGAAGAAATTTTATGCGCACACCATACAAATCTACATAAATATTTCTACATCTATGTGAAGAGACCCTGTGTGATGAGCATCTTAAACTTGTGGATTTAGACAGTTTTGCTGTTTAACTTCCCCAACCCACTCTTGCTTCCTGGGCACTTAGTTTCTCCAGAGCCTGGTAGTCTTGGTTGCCTAATAATTAAAACCTTATGAAATAGAAAGTACATTTTCTGTATTGAAATTCTGCTTTTCTGGGATGCTTTGTGGCTCTAGATAATATTTTTGAGAGCAGATGTAAGGATGTACTGATGGTCCCAACTCTGGGAGCAAGGTTTTTCTCTGGCAGACAGGAATTTCGAAGATTTTGCAGATCTTCATCTAGATAAGAAATTCAAAATGCAACTAACTACTTCAGAAAACATCTCTATTTGTTATATACTTAATATATCAAAACCTGTCATAGCCTTGGGATGGTGGTGGAGGAAATAAAACTGCAAAAGTGGCAAATCTCCTGCATTGCCCCAGTAACTTGCAGAGAGAGAATTTCCACCTTGAACGTGTTTGAACAACTGAGAGATTCTGGAAGCCACTCCAAGCCCAAAGAAACGGCATCCTTTGCTCAGCAGGAATCTAACAGGGGTTGGTTACATAAAGAAAACAAATGATGCAACAGAGGGAGCGCTGAGAGACCTTTTGAAGCATAAATAATAAACAGGAGTAAAGAATTACTCTGGAAAGAAACATTTAACACAAATTGGAGCACTCCTTAATATTTAGCACCTAAGAAGGCTTTCCTGTTTTAAAGTAAAAATCATGTGATTCATCTTCAAGTTATCCTGCTTCTGAGAGACTTGGTAGGAACCTCCTATTTCTATTTGGATTTGTTAGATGTTGCAGCCTTGCCTGCAGATACAATATGAGCTCAGGTATGCATACATTGGTAAGTTAGGCAATATTCCTGTAAATATATTCTGGGAAATTCCTCATCCTCATAGGAAAAAAGTATATTTTTGTTATCTTTCAAAGGAAGATTTGGGAGATAAGGGTTTGTAGATTATCCAGATTCTGGAGTTTTGTCATTGCAGCGAAGCCTCAACTTTCCTCAAGAGCAGAACAAGGATCTTCACTCTTTCTAGCAGTTCTGTGCACAAAATAAACCAAATGCAATCACTGCAGTTGGATCTCCTGAAGTCTTCTGGCAGAATAAAGCAATATTGCTGGGAAATGGCTCATCTATCCCTTACTGCATTACGGGATTGTAGCAGAACCTGAACAACAAATGAAAGATACATAAAATACAGGTCCAATTTGATAAAAGTTAGGACTAAAGGTTTCCCAAAGCCAATTCTTTATAGAAAGCCAATTTGTAATGTTATAGTAATAGTGACTAATTTTAGGTTATGGTTTGAAGTGCTACACAGTTATTTCTCTGATTAGTAGTGAGGTTTCTGGCACTCCTGCAGCTGCCTGCATTTCTTGGCTAGAAATACTCCCCTTCTCTCCATTCCCAACAGCAGTGGGTGACCTTCACACGAAACAAGGTCTTGTGGCACCTAAACGGCTTTTTTTTTATATGCCTAGTTCTTCTCCGCTAGTTTTCAACCTGTGCAATTGATAAATAATCTGTTTATAAACGAGTCTTTGGCATTAGCTGCTTTTGTGTGTATGTGTGTGTGTTGCATTCGGGTGAGTCTTACTGCCTAATCTTTCATATTAAGCTTTTGGAACTGAAAAAGATTGATTTGAATCTCCTCATAGAGTGGGCAATTTGTAAGGAATGATGGTTGGTGTTAACCCTCCTGTGTTGACAGTGACTGCCCTCCTCTGCTTGTACACAGTGTAACATTTAAGTTTATTTCAGTGTTTCATTGTGCAAGATCTATAGGATTTGGTAGTTGTGTAGGAGTGTGGATTTGTATATCTAGTACTTTGGTATTTATTTATAGTATGTGGTATAGTGTGCCTGTGTATAGTGTGTGTGCATACATGTAAAAAGAGCTAGTGTGTGTACTTTAGTATTTGTCAACAGTTTTTACTTCCGAGCTGGTAGCAACACTTTAGAATCATATAGGGCTCCCACATGTAGGTTTCCACTGCAGTTACTCATAGTTTAAGACAGTATATCTTTGTGGTAAGAACTGGCACATGTTAATGGTTTATTCATTTATGCTGTGTATCGAAATATGGGAAAGACAGCGGTTATGAATTATGATTCTCCACTTGGAACGTTTGTCTCTTATTATTTCCCTAACCAGACCAGAATGGACAGGGCCAGATTTTGAGCTCCTTTTGGCCTCCTTAACTGAGGCCTCCAACTCTGAGTACCTTCATTTTTCATGCTGCAAGCAGGAGTGCTCAGAAACCTTGTGGGTGCAATTAAGATTTCAGAGCCTGCTGGAAGTTCACCCCCAGAATAGTATTTCTCTTTCTGTGTTGGATTTTCATGTATTACAACTGACATATTGTATTCTTGTTAAATTGTTTATAATTCTAATTCAACCACCGTCATAGAAATTGGATAATAAATTATATTCCTCCGTATAAATACCAATGCAAAAATATGATGTGTTTAGTAAGTCATTACATAGATAACTTGTAAGATCAAGGGGAAAAAAGATGATTTAAAGAAATTAAGTGGTGACAGTGGACCAAAGTGATGCAGTGGATTATATCTTTGTCAGAAACCATCCTTGCCCCACTGCATTTTGTCTTTCAAAATGTGAACGTATTTTCTCTCTAAGACTGTACAGATCTGTTAAACCCTTTGGCATTTATAGAGATACTCCCTGTGAATTAAAACAAGTAACAATTGAACCATTATATTGGCTTTGCGCTTGGAGTACCGTAGGCGTTCTGACTCTGCCATGCGGATGCAAACTCCAAGTCAATAGCACGTTCTAAGAGATGCCAAAACATCCACATTGAATTAAATATAGAAACAAATGTATAGCTGAGAATTTACTATTAGAGACAGCACATATGATACATTTATATAAGATCAAGGCTTTCTGCATAAATGTTTCTTCTTTTTCTCCTTCTGCATAAATGTTACTACTTTTTCTTTCTTTCTTTTTTCTTTATCTTGTTGTTTTAAGTTTTCACATAATTACCCCATTTGTTGCCCACATCAAGTCGTGTGGATCCAGAAACTGTTTCCAGTATTTTTGAAATTAAAAACCTCTTAAACTTAACCCCACCCCGCCTATTACTGGAGAGAGATCATGAAGTTTGCACCAGATCACCTTTAATTTCATCTGCTGCGTCTGGAGATTATTCTTGGAACAAAGTGCATTCCTTGCTCAGAGAGGTTCATGTTTTTTAAAATAAAACTCTTCATTAAAATGGAGTTGAGAGATTAATATTAGCTGTGATTGCATATGCAAAAATATTTATTGTTTTATGCAATAAATGATATTAGATACTTCGAAGTAGTGCTAGAATATTTTATGGGAACGTTTTCTAGCCAACCTGACTTAAGCTTGACTTAATTCCTTCGACTCTTTAAAAGGGGCCTGGGAGAATACCAAGTGGATTGAGGCATCTCGCACCAAGGGAATTTCAGATTTCCTGTCCCTGGGGGACACATCCCTGTGCAGCGAGGTGCCCGGTGAGGCTGACCTGGCGTGGGGCTGCTGGAGCCCCATCCCCATCACATCTGCTGCCCCACGAGCCCAATGATGTTCTGGATTCCCCTGGTCAAAGTCCCCTGGCCCCTGCATTGCTGAACATTTTCCACCAGATGCAGCAGGCGTGAAAGCTGGTTTGAGTATTCAAAGATGTAAGATACTCATGATTTAATGTGCACATTTAAAATATATAATGTTTCAAATAAAACAAGGGCGTTGCAGCTTTATTGCTTAATGGAATTTTAAGGGGTCTCTGGTTTTAATTGATATTGTTATATAAAAATTCTGAAATACAAGGCAAAATTAGCTGTTTAATTACATATACATTAAAATGTATTTATTCGATTTGGTTAAAGACTTTCTATGGGAGATAATTAAAATAGAGACACAAAGTCTTTTGGCACTTGGGTATGGATGCTTTACTGCTGACATTAGATAGGCCACGCATATGCCACATGTGTCTTAATCTCAGAATCCAAAAATTTGTGTTATAGTCTGAAAAGGCTGTATTTCTTCATTAGCTGTTCCCAAAGCACCCCAAATCCCAGGGGATGTCAAAGTACATTAATTTTTATCACAACATGGAATCTTTCAGGTCTGAATGGCAGCACGCAGCTGCTGAGGGCTTTCTAACTCTTACAGCTCTATATTTCTCTAGGCAAAACAGAGGAAGGAGTTGTCATTGGCAAGTGAAATGTTCAAAATGCATGAAGTGTTTTATTGTGCGAATGATCAACTGTGGTCTTGAAAACATTTTCCAAGGAGTTAGCTGCTTTCCATGGGAAATATCACAAATATATAATAAAATTAGTAATTGACCTTCCTTGTAGGTTGTGCTTTTTCTTAACAAGTAGTTAGTGTGTACAAATGAAACTTAAATATTTAGAAATGCATGCCAGAAAAACAAATCATTCCATGGTTATTGCAAAAATACAGCAGATTTATTCTTATTAGTAACTGCTTGTGTATATGTGTAAATAATGAATTGCTGTTGGGATTTTGAAAAAAGATATCCATGTCCATTTTGAAGGTAGCGAATGTCCCTCGAGTTGCTGAATGAAATTTAGCAGATTCTGGACATTTTCATTGCTGCTCTCTTCTAAGCTCCAAGGGGATTTAACGAGTCCCCCAAAAGAGCAAAGTGTGGAGAAGAACAGAAAGTGTTCTTAATGTGCTGGGGCTTAAGAAAAGGAAAAATAAGAGGAAAAACTTGTGTTTCTTTTTTAGGAACCAGGATGGAAATGTTCAAAGGTTGAATGGGTATAAAAAAAAATCAGTGGAAGAGCCTTATCCTATTCCATTTTTACCCCATTAGCCTTTGGACTTGCAAAATCCATAGGTATCAAGGCATTTTGTTTGCTGGGGAATATAGAAGTAACAAAGATGCAGCACTTTGTTACAGGAAAGTGTGGTTTCTTGGACTGGATTTTGGGTTGAAATGCTGTCCTGAGGAGGTAGACTGGGGAGAGTGAAGATCAGCCCTCATAAATGCCAATACACTGAGTATGCTCTTGTTGTCAGCGTCGGACGTAATTTAGAGTAAGATTATAGCTATGCAAAAGGAAATTCTAAGCTGTGGATAATGGACCCTAAAAATGAGAAAGTGTCCCTAGGATGAACCTAATGGGAAAAAGGAAACCCTCCATGTGCTTGTGAAATGTAATGCTCTCTTGCTCTCCTCCTCTTCCTCCTCTCTCTCTGTAAATTGATAAAAGATGAGGTAGAGCTGAACAGGAAGAGAAGGCTCTAAAGTCATGGGTTGAGTTCAGTGATCCTTCCTCAGAGATTTTCTTCTTCAGATCTTCAGAAAAATCGTAGTAGAGAAATGACTTATATAGCAAACTGAGCAGGTCATTGAGATTGTAGGGAAGACTTAGAGTAATCAGTTTAAAAGGAAGAAAAAAATCATAACAAAATAAAAAAAAATCTGAAGGTGATTTACTGATGTAAAGATAGACTAAATGCACATTAAAATGTTCCCAATTTCTGGGATTTCTAATATCTTATGCCATATTTTCAGTGTATAAAATAGCCAAGCGTGGAAGACCAGTCATGTCAACAAATTTAACCTCCTCCTTGCATCTCTTCTGGCATATGCAGTTTCTGTGAAGCTCTTACAGGAGTGACAGAAAGGAAAATCCCATTTTGGATCATTTTTGAGGATTTTTTTTTTTTTTTTTTTTTGTGGAGGTGTTATTAAGGTCAGCTGGAGGACAGTATTGCAAACGTTTTAAGAACCGTTTTCTTAGCTCTTTTCTCTTCAGAAGGTGAACTTCAAGGTTTTTACAATGGTGGAAATTGCTGCAGCACCCCATTAAAAGCAAAAGTAGGCCTCTCTCAAACCCTTCTATCCCCCTAGAGCTAAAAGGCCCGTGTTTCTTCAAAGGAAGACAGCTTATTAATTTCTAGAGATTCACATAGAACCCGTCTTTTCTTCTTTTATGTATGAGAGAAGCTACTAAAGGGAAAACCAGGCCTAATGGATGTCTTCTGTTTACTTCCAAACCTACTGAGACCTCTGCTCCGTCTTCAAACTTTTATGAAATTCTATACTCGAGATTTTACGGAGGTAATGAATAATGATTGAGAGACGCTTGACCTGCGTGGCAGTATGCAGATGGTGGTTTATGAAGGCGCAGAGGCAGGTGCTCGTAGCAATTCCCGTGAATACGTGGCACAAGGAAAGAAGCAGAGCAAGTTCAGTCCGTTTCCATTAATCACTTGGAAGCGGGGCAGAAAACTTTGCTTATCGCCAGGGTCGAGTTCTGCCAAGAAACCCGGTAGGGTGAATTTGAAAGAGTTTTCCTTGCTCCGAGCGGGAGGTCGCCCGTCTGGCCTCCACGCTGTCTGGTAGCCGCTTGCCTGAAGATGAAGCCGGTCTGACAAGTGTCCGGGAGCCTGTCGGCAGGCGGGTGGCAATGGAGAATATTCCTACCCTCTTTTCAATCAATGGACTTGGAAAAAAGAGAAGTTGGGCATTAAGCATCCATTTCCACATCGCTGCGTGGCCCTCGCTGGCTTGGCTGCTGCTCCCGTCATCGCTCCTAGTTGAGTGGAGTTCCTGGTGAGGGCCGTTTCACTCGTTTTTTCTGGATATTCCCAACACTAGCCTGTATGTTGGTATTTTCTGTATGAATGCAGATATTTTCTCACAGAAAGCAGCCCCGTTTTCTAACACTGACAGAAAGCAACCTGGATCTTTGGAGTTATGGGACAGAAAAGTTTGGTGGGCTGTGACTTTGCCTCTTTATGGAGAAGTCACATCTCTGCCTTCTTTACTGGCCGTGACATAGGTCTACAGTTGCTTATGGGACTTTGGGGATATTGCAAGGCCTTTTCTGTTGAATTTCTGTGTAATTCCAAACAGTGTGAACTTTTCAAATCACTTGAGAAGTGCCCCAGATGGTGTGACATTCTGCTTCATGGGAAGATTTGAAAGTATTCCCTTTGCATAATTTCTGGTTAACTATTTCATTACATTTGAAATGGGAGCACAGCAAAGCCAAGGACTCTGTTGACATTTTGGTGGTGTTTGTTTAACCTCCTAGTGCACAGGCTACATTTGTTGAACAATATTATTCTTACCTTTGCAAATCATCAGTAATTAATTCCCCTGGAAATACCTACTGCTGTGCACAGACGGCTTGGGAGGCTGCTGACAGATCAGAGTTTTACATCAGGTGCTAACAAATTGATTATTAAATTTCATAACTGATTTATAGAGCAACTTAATTTCCGAATCTCTCTAATGCATTCACTTGGTGTATTTTCAAGCAGTGCCGAGTGGTTGGGTTCTTTTGTTGTTTCTAATGGCAAATTTAGCACGTGAGATCTGAATGACTTGCAGAGTGTGGGGTTCGTGATGCATCACACACTTGTGCAGGGCACAAGATGGTGAATGTTTCAGCTCACAGAGGATGTCCCTGTTAATTCCACTTGCTTTTTAACTCCCTCTAAATGCTACACTTGCCAAGAGATTTTTGCAGATATTTCTGCAGCCGCTGTATAGCTTGCCGTGTTCTTGAGCCTCCCTCACGCTGTGAATGATAAGAAGCAGTGACTATGGGCTAGGATGGAGCAGCTTATGTTCAGCTCCCAACACATACTTAAATTGTAATGGTAGAGCACATTAGCTCACTCGGTGTGATGTAAGTCACTGACTGAAGACATTTTAAGGAGGCATAGGGGTAAATTTTCAAAACGCTGCAAGGTTTTAACTACGCAGCTTTTCCAGAAATATCAAATAGGAGTCATGGTTGAAGGGAGCAGCTTGCTAATGTCAATGCCAGGAGTAAACTCTACAGCAAAAGCTGCCGACAATATTTTGTTGGTTCTAGTTGTGCTTTTGAGGTAGAATTACGAACTATTCTAAAGTGAGGGGCATTTTTTTTCCCTTTGGGCTCAGGAGGAAGCCTAATGTAGATCACAGCAGTGTTTTTAATGAACTTGTGAAATCAAGGTCGTAGTTCTGTTATCACTTCAAATACTCCTGTCATAAAGCAAAGCTGTGGCGCCAGATGTGTGGTGTGAATTGTCATGTATCTTAAAAATTTTGCTTCTGCATAATGATACGTTCACTGATCCGGAGCTCGGCACCGCTGAGATTAGAATCTGTCATCTGCGGCAAAAATGTGTAACTCGATGACGGCTCTCACATAGGTAATCTCATGCCTTTCCCGGCGTGAAAATGTCCGGGTCACAAAACCCTTCCTGCCGGTTTGCAGCAATGGGGCCCGGCTGGGAGCAGTGTGGGGCAAAGAGACCCGGTCGCAGGGCTGGTGCCGCAGGGGCTTCTGCTCTGCTGGGTTTTCCTAGAGATGCCTTCAGACCATGCACAAGCACTAATTGCAATTAAAAACGGTCATTCTGAAAGGGTATCCTTCACTAGGATATCAGTTAAATGTTGCTCATTTTATATTTCTCCACAGATATTTTTTATAGAGCATTGTAAATATTTGTGACTTTACAGTCTCTTGAAAGCTAGTTACTTTTATGTTAAAAAAAAAAAAAAAGGTGTGAGAGAAAACAAAGGTGGTGATTGACAGTTACAAATCTCTGGATAAAGACTGAAACATGCTTTTCTTCCTGTCTTAAAGTGAATTAAATGCTCCTACAGTTTAAAAATGACCATATCTACATCTGAGCGCCTTATTCCATGTAGCATAATTTATTTTCAAAGTGCCATATTTGCTTTAGGAGGGAATAGCGGTAGTATTTTTTTTGTGCGTTGTGCCTCACTTCTCAAACAGGAGGCTCTTATACCAGCAGCTGGTATATCTATGCGGAAGAATCCAGTGCCTTTTCCCAGCATATTTACAAATCTGTAAATTAATTCTTGACAAATCTGTGCAGAAACTTTCAGAATTTGCACACATGGATTCTGAGCCTTTACAAAGCTTTGTTTTCCTCCTGACAGGTGCACCCTGAATAGGCGACGTGAACTGAAATTAGAAATGAATACTGGCAAAACAATATTTGATAGAATTCGGGCAAACATATTTTTGATAAAACGTGCCAGAAGTGCTCTGATACCTCTTTAAAAATACAATCTCGAGGCTCGTAGTTCAGCCTGACTGAATTTTATTCCTTTCATTCAAGTGCTCTTTGCTGCGTGGAGTCACAAGGATGAAAAAAGCAGCGACTTTGTGCAAGTCGGTTTGAATAGAAGCAGTGACCCTTGCCTTTAAAAGGGCATCCCCCTTTATCCTCAGTGGCTTTTCCCAGGTGTGGAATGGATGAGTACATATCATGAGTCTAAGTTTCAGTGACCTAAAAGAAAATAGGAAATTCAGCCCATCAGAAAATCCCAAAGTACACAGATGTTTCATATTGCTTGTGAGGCTTTTGATTATCTTTTTTTCCGGATCGGCACCGATACAGGTGCTATGTTGTTAACTTCCCATTAAACAACACTGTATTGGTAACTTCTGCATGGGCTTCAAATGGAAATTTATTTTAGTGGGGAAATGCAGCCTACTGTTTAGATCAGGAATCATGCAATTCTCAGTACTTAACTGATATGTATTTAAAAACGAGGCTATCAAAATCTGGGTTTTTAAAACATACCTGAAGGAATCTAACTCACTGAGAATTGTTTGACAACCTGAGGCTTAATTTTTCACATTCTTTTCCAGAATTGCTTTTGTAGTTGCTCAGAGCTGAGACAAATGTGCTTTTCAACCATGTACGAAAACGATCCTGACTTTGCGTCTCTTGTTTTGTTTTTTGGTGGTTGGGTTTGAAGAGGTAATTGCATAGAAGAGAAGGCAAGCGGTTGTTTTTCCTTCACATTAGAGTTTGCTGGGTTTGTTAGGAGTCCCTAGAACTGGGTAAGGAGACACGACTGGTTTGGTTTTTGTCATGAGATTTGACCAATTGTGGTAAAGACATAATAGGCTGGAACAAGCAAAATAAACAAATGTGACAGACTTTATTATTGTGGGATTAGGACATCCCAGATGTTGCTGCATGGTTCATGCAAGGATGAAAATGACCGTCTATTTGACGGTCATTACTTTGTGTGATTCATCCTATGTCTGAGAACCTGAGTGTTTGCTTGGTTCCATAAGTATTCAATAAAAGATAAAAAGCAGCAAAGCTGGTTGTCCTTGACCTTGGTTGGTGATTGAGAAGGCTGCAAGGTGTTCAGCATCCTGGTGGTGGAGCTGCCAAAGACGTTTTCTGGACCTTGGTTTGATTTTGAGGTGTCTGTGGCAGGGTCTCTTCCAGCATATTTAGAATGGTAGAACCTTACCTTTTGCAAAGCAGATCAAGAACACTTCAATTTGAGGGTACTTACTCATACAATCTCTGTAGAAGCAGCGGTAGGTGACTTCACTGGGGGACTCTGATTCATAGATCTCATATGTACAATAGCACTGGGGTTTTACAAGAAGAATGCTTTTATTTTCCAACCCAGTCTTTTTAAACTTCCTGTACTTATCAGAATGCTTAGCAAACCTCAAAGGTATAAAATGCACGAGCATTGTTGCATTCTGAGTTCTTTTCTTAATTCCATTCCCTGTTGTTCACTGGGAAGATAATATCAAAAGCAAAGTTGCTTTACTCTGCTCTTAGACCAAGTTTTGCCTTTCTTCTTCTACAATTGCAATGGTTTAATGACATCTGGATGAATGGGCAGGGATTGGGGAATACCTGTGACTTGTATATATTTAAGAATCTTATCCCACATGCATGTCCACTCTCCATTCAATGACTGCTCTCGTTCAACGGTCTGAACTAAACAAAGATTCTCTAGTACTTGGTTTTAGAGATGGTGTTACAATTCTTGCTGGTTTGGGAGGAAGTGGAAAAGCTGGGTGGCCTTCCCCTGGTGGGCATCCTGAGATGACATGTTGACCCAGTTCACACAAAATATAATTAATGTATTCCACTGAGCTTTTCTCCTTGCTTTTAATTTTATTATTTAATACTTTGATTATTCAGGCCTCTTCACATACTGATCTGCAATGCCGCCGTGTTTGGTGTTCCCTGGTGCCTGACGGAAGACGAGCTGGAGTCCACCTTCCAGGTGAATCACCTGGGGCATTTCTATCTGGTCCAGCTCCTCGAAGATGTCCTGCGCCGTTCATCTCCTGCAAGAGTAGTTGTGGTGTCCTCAGAATCACACAGGTGGGTTACTGTTACGGTGCATTTTTGATTTACCTGAAATTTGCAATCTTTGCAGCTGAAAACTAATAGCAGAACTTCACTGGCAATACACAACTTCCAAAAATGAAAGGTCCTGCTCTAAAACGTTTTTGTTTGACTAATTTGTTTGAAAACAGAAGGTTCACTAACTCTGTGGATGTCGCTTTATCTGGCTGCATTGCTGTGTAAAGTGTACTCTAATTTTATAAGATTATGTAGGAATTTTTTGATCATTCTTTGTACGAATGCAGATTTTCACTTCATTTCAGACCCCTCATTGATTTTGTGAGAAGATGGAATAATAATTGATTAAATCTGAATGACATGACCTGTATTGATTTGTCATTCAACAACTTCAACGCTTTACCAAGAGGCATGTGCAGTTATTTTAGCAGGAGAACAATTGTTTTATAATGAGAAATTAGGGAATTCAATGCAGACATTGGCTGTGTAATTGTAAAATGGGAAATACTGTTGTTAATAACGTTAGAAATCTGATCATACCTGTTTTGGTTAAAATTTTAATTAAGGTGATATATGCCCATCTTTTTTATTGCAATTAAAGAGAAGACAGGATGAGGTTTTCTTATTCCGTACATGCTTGTGATGTTTGCTTAGAACTGTATTAATATCTGCAAAGAACTTTAAATAATAAAGCTGCTTATGTAAAATGAACGGTTCTGATTGTGAATTTTAACATGTAAGAACCATCTACTGCCTTTTGATTTAGTTCAGGATTGCTGGATTATAGCCACAATTTCCACCTTTAAACATTACTGTTGATTTCTGTTTCACTTTGGATTGTGTGTAAGAGCTTTAGCAAACCAAAAGGAAAAATGTGTGAGTGCTCCTTCCCCTTCAATATTTCTGAAATGTTTTAGTGACCTAGAATGAAGATTATTTTTTTAATCATGTTTCCATAAAATGTAACCCCAGGGACCTGGTAGAGAGAGACCAGCCAAGGGTCAGGCTGAAACCTTTATCACTTCCAAACACAGGGGCTTACGGTATAAATGACACACTGCAGATAGATTTACTTTTACCATTTTAAATTTACGATGGCTGAAATGAAAGGAAGCAATAGAAAATGGCAGTAATAATCCTCCCCGGTGTTAAAAGACATGAAATGTCTAGTAATTAGGTGGTAACAAAATCTGGACACCCTTATCTTTGCAAATCACACCAGGTTTGCGCAAGCGAGTAGCAGAGTCCTGTTCGGAGCGAGGGAGGCTACCGCGGGGCAGGCGAGATAGCTCTAGAAATAAATCTGCCAGCTCCAATCACTTGCCAGATGTGGAGGGCACAATGGGATACGTATAAATGAGCTGTTATTTAATGGGAGATTATGTTGAATTGTCAGCTGCTTGTTCCCCTTTGTAAGCCTCTATCTTAGAGGGTATTTTAAATGACATCTTTGTTTTTCACTGGATAGGGGCTGTGTATAACTGCAGCTCACATCTCTCTGCATGTCTTCATCTTGTTTTCAAAAACATTTTTAAAATGCTCGTTGCTCACACAGTAAGATCACCCGAGGTTTCTAGAAGCTCATCAAACAATAAGTAGCAATCTCTAAATAGAATCATGACTGCCAGTAGTTGATTTTCTTTTTTTTTTTGAGGTGTCCAATTCATATAAAAACTTGATATATTAACATTTTAAGTGATCACTGTAAATGACTGCCTTTTTTTTTTGTTCTTGTTGTTGTTTCCTGTCTCTTTAATGGCAAGAAACCGCTGTAAGGAGTTAGTTTAGACATTAGGTGTTATTGTGCAGCAGTACTTTCTGACCTACTTGAGAGCTCTGAGCCTTAAACTATGTTGTAAAACAGAAGTGTTGGTATCTAATTACTTCCATAAACCTTGGCTGGATCTTTTCGTTGGAGTCAAGACCCCCTGTTAGGAGAAAAATAAAGTAGTCTCTTTTTGCTGAAAATGTTATACTAGATTGCTGCAAGGCAAAATATTTATTTGCCTCGCTGCTTCTTCCTTCTCGTTTAGTTACTTCTCTGGATTTGGTGCAAATGAACTCTTCTTAAATGAACCTTTTAGGTGGTTTAAGCACATCATATTAAAATCAGAATAATAAGTAGGTTGACTTTCCTCCTCTCTTTATTTCTGTGCGGTTAATTTGCTTGTACAGCCCTTATCCCCTGAATTCAATGAGACTGCAGAGCTCAGGAAGAAGCACACTTGCAGGACTGGCCTCCAAATACACTACTGGGTTTCCATTGCACAGTACACACAAAGTAGATCATTTATAGAGTGTTGTTGGCTATTCCGAAAGGTTATCTGGGATATGAATACATAAAATTCCTCCCAGAATAGGCCTCTTAATTTCAGAAACGTATTTTATCTAACTGTGAAAATTATGAAGGAGGAATTTGTTGTTGAAATTGAAGTGCTAATTCTGCAAGATGCAGAGCATCCCGGATTCCTCTCGAGTTCAAATACTGTAGTTGCTCTTCTCTGTGTGTATTATAATTCAGCTCACAGAATGAATGTAGAAATTCCAGCTGATCTCTTCATTTCTGGGCACGAGATGCAAAATTAGTAAAGATATTTTAAAACATTTTTCTAGTGTGTACTATAATTATGTTTATCCCTGTGCTCTCCAGCTGATTCTGAAAACTGAGTATTAAAAAGAGCTTGCTAAATCCTTTTTATATTTAGTAGCACTTCGGAGTGGAACATAGATCTGTAAATAAATGTAGAATTATTTCCTAATACTAAGATATATGAATAATTAGATAAATCAAATTTGCGAGAATTGGAAAACTTGTTATCTGGAAAATTCCTTTTCTTCCTATAAATGCCATCAGAACATTCCTTACTTTGTTATTAAAAAAAGGAGGGGTGGGGAGAAACAAACAGCTGGTGTTTAATGACTCTGTCAGACCCAATTAAAAAACATCAACTAGTTACTTTGATTTGTGTTCAGCCATGCCATGGGTATACTTAAAAACATTATACTCTGCCAGAACTCATTTTGGCTTTGTTTACATTTATCTTTTAAACATATAAGACTATTGATGGCAAGTTACCAAGGTTGTAACCCCTTTATATTCATCAATTTTTAATCTAAAAAAGAGGCTAAGAGGCAGTGAGACTCATCCATAGTTACTTGAACACTTAAATGGAAGTGTGCAGTACATGAGCACTGGAAGACATAATCAGGGGAAGGGAAGAAGGGCAAATAAAGGAAAGGATCCTGCCTTTCTGTGCCTCTAATGCAGTTATTTTACCTCACATTATTTAGTCTCAGATAATTGTGCTTTTGAGTATCTATGGCAAAATACTTTTTTCTGGATTTAAGCGAATATGGTTCATAAATGGAGTATGATGTATTTATTAAAACCTTATGTGACTTGTTTTAAGCAACACTGATTTCTGCTGGGACTATTTCTTTGGCCTCAAACGATTTCCAGCGGATATCAGTAACCACAAAATTAGTTGCTTTGTGATGTTTCTGGTCAAGCTCTACTCTATTATCTAATTTTATGTTTTCTAAATGAAAGCAGAATTAAGTAGGGGGTCCCTGAGGCAAGTTTCTTGTTTTTTCTTTTTCTTTTCTCTTTAGATTTACAGAAATTAAAGACAACACCGGGAAGCTTGATTTGAGCCTGCTTTCCCCACCTAAGAAGGAGTACTGGGCTATGCTGGCCTACAACCGCTCCAAGCTCTGCAATATTCTGTTCTCCAACGAGCTGAATCGCCGCCTCGCTCCGCACGGGGTCACGTCGAACGCCGTCCACCCTGGAAACATGATGTACTCCTCGCTGCACCGGAGCTGGTGGCTCTATACCCTGCTGTTTACCTTGGCTCGCCCTTTCACCAAGTCCATGGTGAGTGAACGATTTGCAGCGTTTTACACATCTTTAGTTTTCAAGTCAAGGGAGTGAAGTTATAAAAATGCAGATGTACGTATTTGCTTTAACCTTTTTGCCTTTTATAATCGTAACCTTATTTTAGTGGCAAACCATTAGTTTGTAGCTGTCTTGTGGTGCAATCTAGAAGAGGATGCTTAAACAATTTGACATCAATTTTGTCAATCTTCAGTAAAAGGACCACGTCAGATGGTGCATGCAACTTCCTCGGAATGTATGATTTTGTCCTGCTGTGCTTAAGGTAGGTTTATATTTAGGTGTTGGAATAGTTTTGAGTTTTAGTGTTACCTATGAAATTTAGTGTTCCTCATTTCCCAAATAGACCTTTTTCTTATGAAGCAAGGCAATGGGAGTTTTTCCCTCTTCTCCCTTGGACTTTGGATTGTCACCATGCCGCAAGGACAGGCTTTGCAGTTCTTCCATGGGCAATATTAGGAGATCTCATTATATAGGAATTTGCAGCAGCTCCAGTGTTTGGAGGGAGTTGCTCTTACTGCTTGAACCTCTCATCTGGATTATTTATATGGAATTCTGTGTCATTTGCAGTGCATAGGATGACTACTTACTCATGGAGAACTGGTTTTCTTTTAACCTTATTGACTGTTCCTTATTTCTTATTCATTGGCAGAGGATGGTATTCTCAAAGGACAAGGCGAGGGGAGACTCCCTTGAACACTAGGAAAGGCGAATGGAAAAAGCAGTGCTCGGGCAGACGCATCTAGAGCAGTGGCAATGTGCTCGGGTCCAAAACCAGCTGCTTTCACAAGGGCTTTGGTGACTAGTGTGAATGGTGTTACATACCTGGTTGTCTCCCTTAGCTAATGATAGAGTCCAAATTAAAAAAGAGCAAGGAGTTGTTGAGAGAAGGAGGATTCATTCTTAAATAGCTTTATCTACAGCATAACCTCAAGTCAGCAAGTCAGTGCAGTGAAAAAAATAAAAGGATTTCTTGTATGTTGAAATCTGGTTTTTACTGGAATAACGAAAGCCATAATTTCCATGGGGTACACATAAGCAGAAAAAGCATCTTTCCATGTCCAAAACTGAAAAACTTCCTGAATAATCCCGAATCTTCAGTACCATCCATGAAGTAAAAGTACCAACACTTCCTAGCGCACGTGCACACAGAAATCCAGTGTTTATGAGATTGTGTGAGTGCGTTCCCACCTTGAAAGCAGGGATAAAATGTTTCTATGTGGTCTTTGACCAGTACTTCTAAAATCGTCTCTACTCTATCAGGGAGTGTATCAATGTACAGTGGAAAGGAACCAGTGGAATTTTTACAAATTGGTTGAATTTTACGTACTCTGCTTTCACAAAGGAACCCCTTGTGTTGGCTGCTCAGGTAAAGGCACAATTTAAAAAAAAATTAACCAGGGGAGTTCATTTTGAATTCTTTAAATTGAGCGGTGGATTCTGTTGATAGTATCTCTTCTTTAATTGCGGTGTGTAATACAGAGTATGAAATACATCAGCATGGACTCACAGTGCAGCCTTGTCCACGGTAATTGCTTCAAGAAGCTCTTTAGTGTTCGTATTTGTTTCACTGAGGTTATCTGCATGGTGCCCTGGTGGGTGAGATGGTGCCGTGGGGAGGGGAAACATGGGGCTTGCAGCGCCTGCTCGGATCCGAATTGCCATGCTCCTTGCAGCCTCGCGTGGCTTCTGCTGCCCATAACTTGAGGCCAAAAGTGGTTCTTAAAGTCAAGCTCATAGTCAAGCTAATGTGGTCAATGCCGAAGTTTTTCTATGGTAGAATCAGTAGGAAACAAATGAAGTGTTGGTTCACCCTTTGTGGGGTTGTACTGTCGCTAACCTGGATGCACTTTGTAGATGATTTCTGCATAGGCTTCTGCTCTCTTCTTTCCTCGGAGCTTGTAGTGAAAGCTGTTAATAAAAAATCCTCACATTTTTAATTTGTGTTTCACAAAGCTAGACTCGCTTGGTGTTCTGGCATAGTGCAGAATAATGCTCATAGTTACAGCTCTTTTGGGAACTCTGAGCTCAGCTAGATGCAAGGGGAAGTCGGAGCGTACTCTTGCTTCCCCACTAGTTTGTTCGGAATAACATAGTTGTTTTTGTCTGTCCTGGCTACTGCTAACTTCTGATAACATCAGTTTTCACAGCTTTGCCTTAGTTGGCGTCATTTGCTGAGGCAATTATTAAATTATCAATCTAAAGTTTGTTTACTAGAAATCAAAACATTGCTTCATTCCCAACAATGAGCCAAACGCACACTATATGTTTAAAAAACTTCCTTTTGTTGCAGTTATTCTGTTGGTGCCTTTTTAAACAGCTCCAGCGTGGTAGATGACAAATGTAGCATTTTTCCCAGAACCGCCTGTTTCTGCACGCTGCGAATCGCCGTTCCTGGGAGAGGCCTCGGGCACGCGGCGCTTGGGGCGCTCAGCACGGCAGGACTGAGCTCAGGAAACGCTGCCGGGAGCTGCTCGGCTTTAGCTGCCTCCCCGCGGCCCCGAGGAGCCGTGTTCTGGTATCGCGCTCCCTATTTTCTTATTTGCTGCTATTTGCTGTGACTGCAGTGCCTCAGTTTTGGTAATTAGGACACTCTTCATGGAGTCAGGCTATTTTAAGCCTCTGCATAAGGAATGGTGTTGCAGATCCCCACTCTTATAATCCGGATTTCAAGAAAAAACGGAAGAAAAACCTGCCCTCCCTTTGAAGCGTTAGGCTTTCATACGTGTAACTGTAGTCGTTTCTGTAAATGGTTCATACCTGCCTGAAAGGAAAAATGCAACTTAATCTTCCAAACCTCTTTTATGATTGCCTGCGTTATAAAAATTACGGTAAATTTGTGCTGATTATAGTAAACCTTCCTTTGGAATCAGAGTTCAGCTTTTGAGATGTAATACAATATTTATGTTACTGATGGTTACAGGTATGCAACAAATACTTAAAGCAAGCAGAGCACTAAGTATGAGAATCCCCTCACTGCTTCCAAAGCCTCAAATATACAGGTTTGTTAAGCAGAACTGGAGAACGAGTAATTCTTGAGATGGAATACTTGCAGCTAAATTACTAAATAATTTAGTAAATTACTAATAAATAATAATATAGTAGTAACTGCAGCCCTGATTATATGTGAAGGGCCTTTCGTTTACTTACTACAGTTGCCCAGTAAGTTTGAGGACTTTACAATATAATCAGAAGTAAATTGAAGCAAATGCCCCTTGTAACTAGCCCAAGTCCATGGCCAGCTGGCTTGCTCCAAGACCTTGGGTGCGAGGGGTGTCTTTAAGACACCCACAAGGCTTATGAGCCGGCTCGTGACCAACACAACCGTGTGGCAGGTTTTGTTTTAACATAATGCTAGTCGTTCAGAGCCTAAGTTGTTACTAGTTACGTACAAAACTAAAATTAAATGAATTTATTGCAAGCCCGTAGCTTAAACTGAATATATTATCTAGCGTCCCCCCAGGCGATGTGGTCGGGGTACGATGGCATGTAAAATGCGAAGCGGAGTGCTCTTATCACACACGTGCGAGAGTCTTACAGAGAGCCAAATATTTTTGTTGGCAGGTAACGGAGCAGAAAGAATATCGTGTGTTAGGGTAGCGAGAGCTTAACAGATGTTTCAGGGAACTAAATTTTCAAATCCTGTCCCATTAAGACCTGGCCGGGCTTCGCACGAGTTCTGAGGCTATTGGGTTACTGCTGCAGCAGATGTGTTACCCCCTCTCGGTGAGGGATTGGAACAAAACTTGGTCCTGTCCCTGAGGCATAAATCACGACTGGAAAAGCTCAGCCTGCCACCCTCTCAAACCCCCAGTAGCTGCAGGAAGACCCTTCTGCCTTTCATTTTCCAGGGTTTGAGGCGAGCACTTGAAAAGCTTTCTGATCCCCTCCCTTAAGATAATAGGTTTTTAGAGTTACAAGTTATACTTAAAACATTTGCTGTTGAGAGTCGCAAGGACTATTGTTAAGGGCTCCACAAGTCTTCCGCATGTCTTAATTCTGGCTGAAACAAGAACTCCTGTGCTTCTGCGCTAACCATAGGAGTTGCTCAGAAATGCAGCTGGGCCAAGGAGCAGATCCGCACCTTTGGGAGCGACTTGCTTCTTCCCAACGATCACGTCTGCGTGTCCGTGGTAGGATCTCAACAGCTCCAACTATAAGTATTTGCTGTAGGGTCTATTGCTTCCTTAGGAGAGGATATAGCTTGCATATGCAGTTCTCCTGTTATTTGGAGTAATGTCTGGAGTGTCAGTGTTAGAGCTATGCTGAGCAATAGCTCTCATCCATCACATGCATTTCATGGGCTCTATCGCTAGTAAGACACAGGTGTGGTTATTTTGTTGAATGCTCACACTGTACTCCTTCCTGCAGAACAGTCATCATATCAAATTGACTGAATCAAATAAGGAGAAAGAATATGGGGATGGTCAAAGAAGAAATGGCCAACAAATTGTTGTTAATTTTGGAAGGATTGTGATAAAATTCTTCGACAGGTTCAGAATTTTTGTATCCTCTCTAGTAATAAAATGTAATATACGCTGGCATATTACCAAACTTGCATTTAACTGATGTATATTTGAAGTCCCTGTTAAAATAAGTATGGCATGAAGCATGAAAGCCAATTAAAGCAGCCCCTCATAGCCCTCACCACGGGGAGGGAGTCTCCATAGGAGCCTCGTGGTGCCCCTGGCCGAGGGCTGTGAGGTCCTGCACATCCCCAGACCTTGATCTATAGATCAGCCCCCCAAGTCGGGAGATGGGGGCGTTAAGAAATTCCTTCCTCCCTTCCTTCCCCAGATCCTTGTGGAATTCCAGAGTGTCCTGCCAATTCTGTAGCGGCAAGGTAGGGTCCTTAATGTTTTATACTACAGGTAATGACATTAGAAGTTGAAGTTGAAGCATATTTCCCTATTTTTCAAGCAAAGAAAGCATTCTTTTTTTTTGAGCATTGC
This sequence comes from Crypturellus tataupa, assembly GCA_034781795.1. Lineage (NCBI taxonomy): Eukaryota > Metazoa > Chordata > Aves > Tinamiformes > Tinamidae > Crypturellus > Crypturellus tataupa. The sequence goes on along the minus strand of JAWLRI010000967.1, from coordinate 1,970,052 downwards.
AATGAAATAATGAGTGCTTAACAAAAGATTTAAAAGTAAATCCTTTTAATTTTGGCACTTATGATTAAGCTGTAATTTCTTCCTTGCTTGAAAACCCCAGACATTTTATTCCTCTGCTTAATTACTTTTTCCTCTCTAGTTTTTTACCAGTTCTTTTGCAGCCTGCTGAAGTCTTGGTCTCCATTTTTTCCTTATTTCTTTTTTCTTATTCAGCTTCATGTGAAGATCTAAACCGCAGCTCAACTGCTGAGGTCTCTCTGATCTCTTATGCAACGTTGGGCTGCTCAGAATGTAGTTAAGAAGCCTTAAGAAAGGAAGTTCTAGTGTTAAGGTGTTTGGGTACCGGGCAAGATATTGCAGTCTGACAAAAGCACAGGATTAGTTAGCCTTCTGCTTGTTCTCCACTCATATTATTATATTAGCTAAGAAGAAATTAGCCTTCCGCTTGTAGTTCTTGAGTTTCTCATACTGAAATATTGTCATTTATTTGCTGCAAGAATGACTATCTACTGCAGTAAATGAAAACTTACAGCAAGGTCTCAATTTGTGAGTAATGTCAAGTAAAATTTCCAAGTCTCTTGGAAGAGACTGTAATAAAGAGTTTTTAATTCATGCAGGTAGTGCAATTCGGTACTCTCAAAATTTGAGAGTTTCCTGATATATTTTGCATGTTTTCTGTAGTTTATTCTTTTATTTTTTTTTTTTCCTTCCAGATATTATAGAAAGAAATGAGAGTAGAATGAAGATTAAAAAATTTGTAAAAGGAAAGATGGTTCTTTCGGGACTTTGTAGTTTCACAGTGCTCTCTGGAACGGTATTTTCATATTTTATACCATCTGGCAAGGAAAAAATAGCTAATAATAGCACTAGATAATATTCTGGATTTATATGTACAACCTCTTGGCCTTCTTGTCCCCTGCCTGGTTAGAATTGCATTCTGCTGTCCCCTGAAAGTGCATGTATGCTGCTTTGCCACAGGATAGCATGTGAAAACTCTCATAGACTATTTCAGAGCTTGGGGATGTCAAAACACTTTTTATTTTCTCTTTTTCTCTACGCTTATGTTAATCTAGTATTTTCTGAAAAGAATCACTCAGAAAACAGGAAAATCAGCTTCATTAAAAATGATTGGAAAAGAACTTGTACGTATTCAGTTCTTTTAGTATCTTTAGCTAGTAAGAGTTACTTTTGCTAGGAATAATACCCTGTATAAACTGGCAGGGGAATCTGAGGTTCTTGGAGACCTTTGTAAAGGTGGGAACGGATTGCGGGTGCTTGTTTTGTCATGCATTTATTTGATGCTAATGCAAGCATTGTGGCTGTTACCTTAGGATAAAGCAGCTACACATTAAAAGTTTTCTGATATACCCAGAGCCAACTCCTTTCCAGGTATTCCTGAACTACACAAGTAGTCCTTACCTTTAACCTAGCGTTCCTTGGCCTACCCTTTACCAGCACCACTGTGAGCCTCAGTCGGGAGCCTGAGGAGGGTCTCTTGGTTTGTTCTGCATGAGACCTGCATGCAGACCTTCCTTAGTGATAGACCAGAACATAAACCACAGGATTAATCATTTCCTTTACCAGCAAGAGAGTAGTAAAGGTAACATTTATATGAATGATCTACATGATTATGATCTATAATCAAAAGCAGGGTCGATGTATTGCGGTTCCTTTGTAATGATCCGGTGATGGTTGCTTGCAGGCTGGGAGGACTGTCATCTCCCATGCTCACAGTAATGAAACTTGACTTTCAGCTAGCAGTGAGCTGCACTTTTTATAAAACTGTAAAGTAGTTTTTAAAACTATTTGAAATTGATATGACTCTTAGCTTTTTGGACAGGCTTAGGGCTACCCTGCTGTATAGCTAGCAAAAAAAATAAGCTCAGCCAAACATGAAGTATAGTAGGAGGTTCAATTTAACTAGGTATTTTCACCTGCTGAAATTACTAGGCTATGAGTGACATAAAATGCAAATATGAAAACCTGTTGCGGGTTAAGATGTTCAAGAGCAGGTCTGGGTTTCAGTTAAAACTGTTCCCATCTATTATCTTATAGAAGACAGGAGAACATCTTAAT
>JAWLRI010000967.1:1921426-1967876 GCA_034781795.1 Crypturellus tataupa | reverse complement strand
AAGAGTATTTCAAGCCTTTGTGTGTCACTAAACTGCGAACGAGAGTCGTCTTGAAGCTGCTCGACTCTGTAGGAGTGATGCCTCATCCTGCACACACACACAAACCTCTGTGATGAAAACCCATGTCTTCGATGCTGCCTTTACTATGTCTTCTAGCCCTTTAGAAAGCAAAATGCCAATCCACACATCTGAAATTCATTTGGAACAAGTTCTTTATTTTGTCGCTTTATCTTCTGAAAGGAAAAATACTCTGCATCTCCCCATAAATGGTAAATTGTAAAAAATTATGAAATTGCATAATCAAACCTGTATCACTGGGGGAGCATAAATCACAGAGCAATATAAATCTTGTGGGTTGCAGAACACGATTTATCTTTCCTTACGGTTTTTGAAGTTGCTATTTATGAATGAACAGATGTTCAGGAAACCCCAAGCTTTCATTGGCTGTATTTACAATACATAAAATACCAAATGGTTTAAAAAAAAAAAAAAAAAGGCAGCATAGATCCTATTTTACAGAACGATCATTTAAATACTTTTTCTTAACTGGGGAATGCAGTGCTTAGTGACATTAATATTTCCTTAGCTCTCGTTGGATATCCGAGATGCTTTGCCATAACGTGGTCTTTTCATTTCTCTCTCATCTTTGAAGAGGTGCCATACCACTTGAAACAGCTCTCCAATCAGTTTCATGTGATGGCTTCTCTTTAATCACTTGCATTCAGAGCAAGTCAAATACTCCTTACGAAGCCAAAGTAATCTAGCAGAATGGATAGTGTTTGTGCAGCTGGATATCTTATTTATTTGAAGTTCTCAGGGAAATCTCTTCTGACTTTACAGAAAAGATGGAAGAGTAAACAGTAAAAGTGTCCAAGTAATCTGAGCTAGAAAGTTCCTTCTTTCGGAGCAAGGTCATTAAAAAGTATACTTGCGAGGTCCAAAAAAAGCACAATATATCAAATGCAGAGTGCTACAGAATGTTTTTTTAATATTCTCACTACTTTTACATATATGTGCATGCATGTGTGTGTATATACACAAAAAAAAAGCCTGCATTTTTAATATATTGAATGTTCCTGGATAGGTGAGTACAATAGAAGGCTGTTTTTCCTGCAATAGTGATTCATTTTGTTTGGGGATTTTTTGTGTTTCTCATTTGACATATCGTTCATCATCATGTTGTGACATTCCCTGGGCATGATAACTGCGTAACCGAATTAGCAGTCCTAAAAGCTTTCTTGCAAAAGAAGTTATTGAAAATGTGTGAGCACGCATGTGGATGTGTTTGTACGTATAATATATATGCTTATTTACTTGATTGTATTCCTAGACTTTTGAGGGGTATCCAGCTGTGATACCCGAGGTGCTTCTAGTTTGTGTTGCTTCTTTCTTACAGAATCTAGTAAATGTTCTGATGAAACACGAGGGAGCTTACTGAAGATTGTGTTATGGGTATGAGTATAATCTCTTTCTAGAGGCAAGATGCAAGCTGCAGGACATCCCTTGGCCGGTTTGGCATGCTGGCTAAATTCCCTCATGAAGAGAAATAGGTCTGTGGCTGACAAGAATGTCTTAGGGAGCATATTTAATCTTTCCATTGGATGTTCTCTAGTATTTTGTAGTTCAGGAACTTCCACTATTTATCATTCTCTGTGGTTTACTGCCAAAACTAAATTTGGATCAAGCTCAGAACTGAAGCTTTCTTCTCCTAATATTTTTCCTGGTTTTGTGCCTTCTTTCTAGGAAAGTAAGAGGAGTTAAGAGTAAGAGTAAGAGGAGAAAGAGGGTATATTGCTTCAGAACAGTTAATGAAGCCCAAAGTTGCCTTTAATTTTAGGTAGGTCACAACTGGCATCAGTGTGTCCTGCTTCTGACTCTCCTTTTGTTGACCTGCTGTCATAATCCTGAGGTCCTTACCGTCTCTAAAGATGGACAAATGCATGTTTTACGTTAAATGTCTAGAATATAGTATCTTATATGTTAATGTTTGTGTGATTTAGGATTTTTTTTTATGAATGAAGGAGAAAGATTTAGCAAAAGAAAATTCTCCTATTGAAATAATTTGTCAGTTGAAAATACTTTGTTACATGTGTTGCATGACGCGATGTTGCATAATTTATAAATGATAAGTTTATAAAGTTTATAAGTAAAGCTTTATAAGTAAATAAAAATATATATAATTTTAGATGGATATTGCAATCAGCTCAGAAGAATGTTAGGTGCAGGAGTTGGACTTCGCTGTGAGCTTTTATATAGACTTGTTCATATAGGGCATCTATTGCCTGAAGTTCCCTGAAATTATTTGGCTCAGCACCAGGCATATAATGCTGCTTATATCAGTTGAGGTATAGCCTGAACATCAGTTCATAGTAGGTTATGCTTAAGTGGGAAATATCCGATTTACAACAGGAACTTTCATACTTTCTTATTTTCATTTATGTTCTCTTGGATCTCCTCTCAAATGGTCAATCTTAAAGCACCCCTAAACCATGAAGGAATCAAATACTGGGCTGTACCTGGACAGGTCCTTCCTTCATGCTGTAAAATGTATGTTTTCAGGCATAGCTTCAGTATTACGAATATGTTTAGACATTCATGTCCAGGTATTTTTAATGCTGGACCACGTCATTGCCACTGTGCTTTTTCTTTTGTTTCCCCTAGATGTCTGTGCATGTGTAAATGAATAGGCACCTAACTGCTTGTGCAGGCATTTGCTCATATGTTGAGTACCAAATTTGGTTTAAAAATAAGAGTCTAAAAATCCTTCTTCTGAGTTGACACATTGTAGGCTACTGATTTAGGTTTGAAAGTGTTCTGAAAATACATTCAAGTTTACCGTCTAAAGCATAAGAATATTTGCAAGTACTGGGATTAAAGTTTTGATTTGGATTTAACACTCTTGCATCTAGGTATTTTTTTCTCTTTCCTTTGCTTTACTTTGTCTGTCACTCTGTTTATAAATGTACTTATTTTTCTTGCATTTTGTTAGAAAATTGGAAAAACACTACGTTTTTATGCTGAACTACATTACGATTAAAATGTTGCCCTGAAATGTCAAACTTGCATTATGATGAATGCTACTAGTACAAGAAAACTAATTTAGCACTTCAAATAAAACAACTGTCTTGGCAATTTTTTATGATAAAGATTTTGTACCGGTGTCACTTAGAATCTGCCTGTCTGCTCACACAGAATTGTTCATCCCACCCCAAACGGTGCTGCTGAGCCGTGTCTCGAGGCAGACACAAACACAGGGAATCCCAAGGGATGCCAAGGAGCATCCCGGTCCCTGTATTTGTGGGAAAAGTTTATGGGCCAGGTTCTTCCAAGTCCTTTTATGATAAATGCAGGTGAATTCCCAACTTTTACATGAATTAAAGCAACGTATCAACACAGCTGGCAGTTTCCACTTGTGTTGTAGTACTTTTTGTCTCTGAAGCAAATATTTTATATAAAGGGTGTTTTTATCAAAACAACATCTGGCCGTATTTCTGGTGGCTGACAGGAATTGCGCGTTATCCCGTTACCCGAGTGTGACACTGAAGTGGCCCCTCGCTGAGGCCTGGTTGCGCTCTCCGGAGCGCGATGCAGCCGGGCGCTCGCCTTGCAAATCGCGTGCGGCGCATACGGACTTCGCACCAAGGATTTTAAATATGGGTTGTTGTACATGTTTGGCCAAGGCGTAAAGAGGTGCATCAGTGAATAAATCAGTTTTTGTGATAAAGTGCGAATTCCAAGACAATTAACTGCTTTCTGCTGAACAGATGATGGTTCATGGTCAACAAACCGAATGCCCAGTCCACATGTGTGCGAATGCACACAGAGAAGGAAGGAAAATCCAGGCTGTGTTCCCTGCATGAAGACATAAAATGCTTGGGTTTTGTTTCCATTAAAAATTACTTTTCTTTGAGATAAATTACTTTTCTTTCTACTAAGTTTCAGAATGAAATGCAGAGTTTCTTCCTGAATTTCAGATGATGTCCATTTTTCCTAAGTATGTCTGTCTTATGAAATTTTCTTTTTTTAAGTAGAAAAAATGTATTTTGAAAGTCTTCGAAATGTTATCTTCACTCCGGTTATGTTTTTCCCTTCAACTTGTAAATAGCTGTAGGAATGATTCTCAAATTCTTACAAACAAAGAAGTCCTTAGACTGCAGGCCAGGTATAGGAAAAGTCAGTCTCGGAGATGACTGTTGCCAAAATTCAGAAGTACACACTTTGGTGCAAAATGTCTGCTTATTTTAATTGTAGTGGATCATCAAGATCCATTATAATAAGTGTACATATGTTAGGTTTACTTATGTGCTGCAATTTAGCAGTGTAACTACCTATGGAGCCTATAGCATGAATTAAACTGACAGATACTCACCGTTGCTCTGTTATTTCTTGTATCCACACGCTTTTGAATTATGAATTATATCAGTCCTTAAATCTTTGTTTGTTTTAGAGAAGGTTTTTTATTTTTTCCCCCTCCTCTTGGCTCGCTGTACACGCACTAGCAACTGCTCGCAGTTTCAGCTGCATTTAAGGAAATATTGTTGTAAGGCTTTTATGTGCTGTACTTCAATCAGCCGGTGCCAGCAGTATCCCAATAGAAGGACCCTCAGCAGACCATTTTCAGCATTTTGCTGCAATTAAACTCCTCTGGTTTTAGCCCTCAGGCAATTTAGTACCTTTTTACATATGCACATTATGAACTTTTGACCAGGGCCTGGTAGTCATATATTAGATAGCAGCTTTTGAAAGCAGACTTAACAAGTTCCTCAGAGTATTACAGCCCGAGTCAGTTGTGGAAAAGGTAATTTAACCAACTTGCAGTGAGGCCATTCAGAATCTTACTGATGATCCTAAATATGTCTTTTTTTTCCTTGTTTCCTCTGGAAGCTGGTAGCAAGAGCTCTCAAAGAATGTGATTGATCTTTTATTCAGTAGCTAACGAGGGCTGTGATTCTATTAGTGCTCTACAAGGCAGGGGAACAGTGATTTAATGAAGTGTCTAGCGAGCTGGTCATAGATTTATCCTGTTGTCTCTAATTTGCAGAGCCCTTGCGAGCGTAAAAGAAGCAGCGCTCCCCGTGCCATTAGGCAGGTATTTCCTCGGTAAATTGTTGTAAGGTCGGGTGTAGTTATCCCGGAGAAGGCAGCGCCTTCCCTGCTCCGCGGCTCCGTGACAGCCGCGGCGCTGGGCGCGCGCCCGAGCGGAACCGCCGAGATCAGAGGTCCCTCTCCAAGTCCCCCCGAGCTGCTGCGGGAGCAGATGAACTGCCGAGCAGGACTAATGGAGTCATAATTGGCGATTAGAACTGCAAGGGGCAATAACGTCTTAATACGAACGGGCGCACATTGCAGCTGGTGGCGGTTGTTGTAAAGTTGCACGTTAGCCCGGGCTAGCTCTGTTTCCTTCTTTCGTTTTCAGAAAATGAGGCAGTTCGTCCTAATAGTCGCAGTGCAAAAAAAAGGAAAAAGCATCAAAACTTGTGTTGCTTTAGAGTGACATTAGTGTGTCTTTAGTACGTTTACTCGGGCATGTAACCTGTCAGTCTTACTCAGAATGATGCAGTAAAATTTGCCATAGACTATAGATAAAATAACTTCATAAATATGCTTGGACTTCACGGAGATAATAGTGGCTTTTATTTCTACCTACAGAAGGCCGCTAACCTTTAGTTCTGCTTGTATGTGCTAAAATGGCTAATTTCGGGGATCCGTGTAGTGCTGCAAATCTGATTTGCACTATTGTATTTTTCCCAAAACCAGCTACTTGGAGAAAATTACCTGTGGTCAGATTCCTTGATAATTTGTAAGTGTTAATTATGCCATGCATTGCCAGAAATTTCAATGTTACCTATTTCAACTAAAAAACCCTATTTGCAGATTAAGGCAGGTAATCTCTTATCTGTGGTTTATTGGTAGATTAACCTGGAACAAGAGATTAAAGACTTGGCTTGAGATTTCTATGGCATCTCCTGAAGTGGGGAAAGCTGCCAACTGGAAAGCTAGAGTTAGGGACCAAATGTGCTCATACGTGTGCCAGATATAACCCACCTACACGAGGCTGTTGCTCTGGATCAGTGGTTCTTGCTGCTCTGTGTGTGCAGCAAATGAAACGTGGGTAGGTCCAGCAGCAAACCTGAGAAGGCAGGAGCAGGATGTCTTGCATCCTGATATAACTGCAACCTGCAGATCACCACATAGCCGTCCCATGCCCAGCTGGGTGATTTTTCTTGTTGCAAAATAAAAATATTTTCAGTTGGATCAACCCTTGAACCACTCTGAACTTGATAGCCAGTGGGGTGTCATCTGAGCCCTCTGTTAAACATCAGCTACAATTATTCTGCAAAAGAGATGTTGGGCTTTTAAATGACCATTGAGAGGATTTAAAATTGTAAACCAAACTTTCTAATTTCCCAATACTGACATTGGTGTCCCTTACAATCTTATTATAATATTATTCTCAACTGATCTACCATTTCATCAAAAAGTCTACAATGGAGCTAAAAATCTAAGCCTTTTAGCCCATAGATCATTGCACTTGGTAAATGGCTTATTGTAGATTAGATAGTGTGGTTCATAGCACATCCAGATCAATAAAAGGCTAGTCTGAACGTAGGAAAGTGCTCTCAGTCTGATTCTTTTTCATAAGTATGTCTGCCACGAGGAAAGTGAAAATTTTAATCTTTTTGCTTAACTTCATGTCAGAAAAAGGCTTTGCTTAACTTCTTACACGGTCACTTTGATTTCAGGTAAGCTTATTTTCTTTCTCAGAGAAGGTCTATCCCTCAGAGTTTTGTTTTATTTAAATCAAAAAGAAAAAATGCATGAAAAGCAATAAAATTCTTCTATAAGCGAAATTTAAGTCCAGTGCTCTCATTCATATCCCACTCTAGAAATGAATCACCAAGGACTGATATTTATTTTGGAAATATGGGCGTCTTGACCAGTTCTCTTACAAAAATGTTGAACAACTTGAGCAACAGATGGAGGTGGAAAATGCTTTCATTTGGGAGAGTAATGAATGGGATGTTTTGGGGACGGTATGATGATTAAATATCAATGATATAGATAGTAATCAAAGCTAGCAGAGGGCCTGGATTCACCTGTAATCCTTCAACACGTGTGTGTTAAGTTAAGGCTGATCTATGAAATAGTAGGCAATGCTGGTGTTCAGTTTGTTATCTGTAGTTTCCAGGTTAACAGGACATAGCGTAGGACAATGCTAAAAAGGCCAAACAGCTGAATTTGGTCAAGAAACTGTTGCAATTCACAGATTCCCTAACAAGGGCTCATAAAGCTCTTTTCCAAATCTAGTGAGGAGCTTGGAATTTCTTGCAAGCAATAAAGTCAGATTAACTGTAATTGGTTGTGGAGAGACACTCTCAACTTATCATTCCTTGACCATGTTATTGACCAGTATGTGTTCACCCATGTTGTTAATAATTTATCCTTTGAAAAATCTATATGCATTATAGTCTTTGATCTTCTCACAAATTTTAAAGCTGAAGATGCTATTTTCTCTTTCCTTTTCCATGTTTTTTTTTCTCATTTAAAGAATTTTTAAAAGAGACCTGAATGGAAAATCATTTAAAAACTTTTCTGTTTATTTTGGTGGGAGAACTTCCAGATGACACCCATCCATGGTAACGAGAAACTGTATGTTAATACAGTTAAAATATATTTAAATAAAAGAATCAAGGCAAACTTACAGTACTCTGTAGATGAGAAATATTTGAAAACAAGAGTTAATGCATCTACTAGATTAAAACAGAAATTAAAGACTTTTGAGTAAGGAGAGATCAAAGGCTGCCTTTTCATTGTTCTTTTTATTGTTTATTGACTTCAAAAAGACTTTTTAGTTTAAGCTGACTTTAATGTCTCTTGAATGCTCTTTTGTAAAGTGACTTTGAAAACTCACGGATAATGTCTTCATTAAATGAGGAAAAATCTTGGTAAAAATACAACTGTAACTTTGCTTTCATTATAAGAGAAAGAGATAACACTCTGCTTAATTAAGGGCTGTTTTCCCTCTGTTCTGAATTTTATGACAATTTTTTTGGTTGAAATTAGTGCTGATAAAAGCTTGAAGTAGACATTGCTAAACCGAAACTCTTAGCTTTCCTGAGAAGTGCAGTAAGGCGAGTGCTCTGTATTTATTAATCAGTTAATCAGAATATCTTCTTCTGTATTTTTTTTTTGGGGGGGGGGAGGGGGGGAATTTTGTATTTAGGCTATTTTAGGAGGGAAAAAAAAAAGAAAAATGCAAATCCAAAACCATATTCAAATTCTCCTAAGTTGATACCTAATTCTAAAATTAGATATCATGGACTGTGTTGTTGGTAATATAATTAAGATAGTTCCTGCTCTCCTACCATCCCCGACTGCCTGTGCTTTTCTCCCTAGTCCCACAATGCCTTGATGTCTTTGGATTATGTTAATGTATATATGAATAATGACAGTGTGCTTACAGCAATAAAGATCATAAATGTACAGAGGGAAATTGATAGATTTGGAAAGCTATGCTGAATAATTAAGGCAAGGTCTTTGGCACAGCCTTCCCTGGGGAGTACTGCTTATTTTCCCTCATATACTGAGATTTCCAAATGCACTTGGGCAAGAGGACTACCCTGACCTTCTACTTTCCACTGTGCTCTTTTGCATACGCTGCTCCGAGACATGTGGCATTGAAGTGGGAAGGGGTTTTCATGGGTTTCATGAAGTGCGTGCCTTCTGCTGCAGGAAGCTGTATGTATGGCGAGTAAATCATCGCTCACAAGAGGAGCGATCTGCTGTCTTTTGGTTGAAATCCTGCCATAGTGAGTTGAACTGCAGCCCCATTTTTTGGCTAACTCCAGATATTTGATCCACTGACAGAAATTTGTAGCGGTGGGTTGTAATTTCCCTTTATTTTGGTGTGTGCAGCCACATTTAGGATTTAGCAGTTAAGTATACAGCTGTTGCGTCTTGTACAGTGGCTTAGGAGATATGGATTAGATCAGGTTATCATTCTGCAATGCAAACATCCTTATGGTACAAACGCTTAGCTATTTTTACAAGTGTAATCTGTGTGTGAGGTTTTGAGGATTGCTTGCCGCTTAAGGGGAGGAAGTAAACCCTGAGGATTTGCATTTGGGCCGTGTGACTGAGGCTCAGCTAATTGCTAATCACTTACACCTGCATGATGAGGACCAGCATGTGAACCTGGTCGGCCTTTGAAGACGTAGCACAGTGTTACTTCTGGTACCAATGCAGAAAACTGGAAGTTTTTCTTCTTAAAAGATGTCAGAAAAGTAGGCTGGGATGAAGAAAGTACTAGCTAGCAGGTAAGATTAAAATAATGTATAATTCCACTTAATTGACTAGTTAATGGGTAGACTATTGAAATTGGCTTGTATACTATACATATGGATTATGCTGTTTAGTTTGTATTGGGTATTTAAATTGTGAATATGAAAGGAGCTAGTAATGGAAAGTAACTGATATTTAAAGAGAGAAGAACAAAGAAAGTAAAACAAGTGACTACATCCATTCTCCAAGCTCGTCCTTGTAATTGTTTTTACAGGTTGGACTAGATGATCTCTAGAGGTCCCTTCCACCCTCAACCATTCCGTGATTTATTCCTGTTAGGAAATAGTGTGTAGTGGCTATACAGCATGAGAAATGTGGTGGTTCTGCAATGTGCAGACTCAGTCCTGTTTGCCATAGGAAGCAGTGGGCGCCCGTGATACCGAGAGCTCAATCCTCGGTACTGCAGTTGGCTTCCACACACGGTGTTTGCGAGCGAGGAGCCAAACTTTACCCCCTTTTCACTGCTGTGAGTCTCGACGTGCATGAGCGCAGAGTTTGGCCCAAGGGTTTGTCTGTGCACTTGGATGCTTGATTATACACGTAGCAACACGAGGGTAGGAAACGTTTGGGGAGGCCAAGCTGCAAGGAGATGTCACCGGCTTTGCACGTCTTCCTGCTGTCAAAGGGAAAGCCAACCAGCCGCCCACACCTGGTTTCCTGCCTCGTGCCTACAGAAAGACCACTGTGGTGGCAGTGAAAAAAGCGAAAGAGCAGTTGTGATTTAAAATTGAAAGGAGGATGCAGCATATACGTTACCGAGAAGGTAAGTTCAACAAAATTAGAGCGTCTCAAGAAAGTTTATTTCAGTAGTTACATACTTCAAGTAAGAAATACTTTATAGCAGCAGTTCCAAAACTTCTTTGTGGGTTTGATGCTTCTCATTCTTAGCCCCGTTGGCGTGACCTGGTTTTCCAGCAGGCATACTAACCCAGCTGGGAAACCACTGCGGTGGGTGGTTTTCACGGCCTGCTCCATTTAACCATTTCAGTTTTTGTCTGAGAACTATTTAAAAGTTCCCCTCTGCAGCAAGACTTGAGTTGTCTCGTTGGGACGTGCAACTCTCAGTTAACTGTTTGCATAGGGATAGGGGCCCTATAAGGAGCAGGAAGATGAGAAGTTTGGGAAGAGAGTTGTGGGGATTCAGGTGGTTATACAGTCTCCTGCGTTGGAAGCAAAGCCCTGTTCTTCATTGGAGTGAGAGTAAGATGTGATCTGAGGCCTGGAATATATTCCTGGTTGAAGGCCCTGTTTGCTTTTGGGCTCTTTAGCAAACTCTTGCCTAAAATTAGTGGTGATAAAGGACAGCGCAGGAGACCTGCTGGGCAAGAACTGCTGTTTTTAAGTTTGCTGATTTGGGCATCATGCAATACTTCCACACTCTTCCTGCTCACGTGATTTTCCCTTCCTTTCTAGCATCCTCTTCCACATTACGTGGTAGTGGTCCATGTATAAAGCTCTAATTTGGTAGTGGTTACCTGGTTTCCTTGAATTTATAGTCAAATAACGCTCCCCTTTACAGTTGCTGCCTTCCGAGCAGCATGTCCTGCCCGGGGCGCTCCGAGGGAAGAGGATGGCTGGGATTTTCCCAAGTCAGGAATACTGCACATGGCAGCATGGATAAGCCGCCTTCCCCGTCTCCTCTCCCTGGGGATATACATTGTAATGCCGTGTCCATTTGCATCACACTTGTATTAATTACATTTAACGTAGTTTTGAGCGAAGGTAGCATAACCTTATTTCAGAGAACAGGGCACGTGTGTGTGTGTTGTAATGAGGCTTGAGTACGATTGATCTATGACTTGGATAAAAGGGATTCTTGAGGGAGTTTGCTGATTTATGTAGAAGACGGATGTCTGTGGCCATTAGGAAACACCAGTTTTTATTTCCTATCAATCTCTTGGAAAACCCATGGCAGCAAAATCTCCTGTAATAGTTATCTAATCTGTTAAATTAGAGATGAATGAAATGAAAACATTGCAGAGGAGGAAAATACATTTTTATAAAGTGGACAGTATCAGAAGAACAATACGGACTGTGTGAAAGCATCTACAACGGGAGCCTCAGGTCAACAAAATGATAAATGAGTAGACACAAGTGTCATCTTAATCCACTTTTTGCTTTCAGTATGCCTTAAGTTTTAAATTGAAATAACTTACACGGATATCTTGGTTAGTAAATTAATATAGGAATGGAGCATGTAAGACATTCAAAGCAGAAGAAATAGAAAACAACATTTAGAATATTGTGCTTTATTTTTTAAGATGTTTGTAGAATTTATTGCAATTTTAATTTGATTTTTGGTTAAGTACATGTCTTTATTTTCAGATTTGTAGCCCTCAATAGTGGTGGTTTTTCAAATACATCAGTAAAACAAACGCTGGAAGAAAACTTCCACATTATATGCCTGGGACTGTTATTTATGACATCTGAGTTTGGAGACCATGAATCTTTCCATTGGAAGAATCAGTATTGTAAATATTCTGAAAGGAAAAAAATGGGGACAATGTTTTTTTCTGTCATTTCATTTCTAAACATCTAATTTTCACTGTGCTCTGTTCACTCATTTTTCCTCACAGCTAGGTATATAATGCTAGATACATAAACCAGAAGGAATTAAAGAAGTTGCATTTATCTGTACATAAAAAAGAAAATGCTACTGAGGTGACCATGTGTGTCAGTACATCGCTTTATTTCCACACCACCTGCTGCAATTAAAAATGAAATCACCAAGCAGCGAGTACAGTAACTTCATCAAACAGCTGATATTATAATTAATGACTATAGAGTCTCTATTATTGTGTACTTCCAAGGCATCAAGTGGAAAGCTGTCGTGGTGCTTTAAATAATGAAAAAGTTTCAGGCCTTGATAAATGGCTCAGTTGGATGCAGTTTCGAAAGTTGAGAGCATATGCTGCTGTCATTAGAATCGAAGGACCCTCGTTACCCCTGCTATAACTCTTCAGATTCATCTGAAACGCTTTGATCCCCTCGTACACTTGCACTGCGTTTAAAATGCAAAGGTGTAGAAAAATATGGTGCGCACGGGCAATTCAGCAAGTAGGAAGAAAGATTAAATAAAACTAGTGTTCATTAATGTCTTTGTTTCAAACCTATTGAAAACTATAGCAGTAATCGGTCTCCACTTCTTTTTTGAAATGGGAGTAAGCAAGCATCTTTCTTTGATTCCTTTGAGATTTTTTATTTTAAGAACCAGCTTATTGAAGTCCAGTACAGAAATATATTTCAGAGAATGCTTGTGAAGATGTTGAGCTGAATTAATAGGAAAATGGCAGCAAGGGTATTTGTTCCTGTTGCCTGTGCTTGCTTCAACTCAAGTGTTCTGCAATGATCCACATAGAATGAGTCTAAAAAATGAAGTACTGAGGCAGAAATTGGAGGTAATATTGGTGATGCAGGTTTAAATGATACCAACCAGGCAATCTCTTGGTAAATTAGTTTCCTGAGCAGTGTAGTTTCATTGTTAAATGTGATAATCTTAACTGAAAAGTGACTATTATTTACATTTCAGTTACTATTTTACTTCTTCCCCTCAATCTTTTGTAATGTGTTTGCCTCTGAGGATATTTTATAGTTGAAATGCTGGAATGCTTTGCTTGACAGAGCGTGTTACAGATAGAGAAAATTTTGTCTAATCCCCAGTGCTCATGGTTGTCACTTAGCTTTGTTTCATGTGTAGAAGCTGTGCACCAGAACCACTTTTCAGACCTCTCATAAAGGAATTATGTTTCTTCTGAAGTATGGAATCCCTCGGATTCGTAGTATTTCATCGTTCTCCTCGTGGTTGTTGAATAGAAAGCCCTGTTGCGTGATGGCTGTAGTGGAATATTTGCAATGTCCGTGCCATGAGTTAGATGGATGCATTGGATGGATGGATAGATTTTGTGCCAGTGCAATGGATCCATCTCCATTTGTTTCGAAGAGGCCCTTGCTTGCTTGAGCTGTGAGTTTGTGGTAAGTGCTGAATATTAACTAGGATATTTAGATTTTAATATAATGATCTTATCTCACCGCAGCATCTTGGCACATTAGATTAAACCTAAAGGACATGGGACCTGATCCATCTTTCAATTCATGATGTGTAAAAGTTGCACTTCAGACAAGTGTTAGGCTAATTGCTCCCTTAACTGGTGAATTTAATAACTTAGAAATATTTGTCCCAGTGTGCTAAGTGGCTGTGAGACAGTAGATTAAGGAGAAGGATCACCAAGACATTCCTACAAGTAGATTTTTGCATGTATTTCTTCAGAATATTGTCAGATTGTCCCATTAGATGCCTAGGTTTTTGACATATTTCAGGACTTTTATGGCCTTGCGAGTAATTAAATTAATTATCTATCCATTGTACACAATCTTGAATTTACTGTATGGTTAGCTTGGGCACCTAAAAGTATAAGAACACTCGAAAGCAAAATCCAAGCATAGGTATTCTGTGGCACGTCTTACAATCTAAATATTGCTCTTAGTCTAATCGAAGCAGCAAGAGTAGTCACAGCAGTTGATGGACTATTTTTCAAATTGATTTCAAAAATGTATTTAAGGGGATGATCTTCTACTCTAGATTACCTATTGATTTTTAATATGAAAAGCTCATTATATAAGCAGTAACTGCATATAAAAACCTAGCAAACCTTTGCATAAATCCTTTAATTGAATTTCCAGAGCCTGTGGTTCTACTTTTTTTTTAATTAAATCTATTTCTTTTTTTAAGTGTTACTGTGTAATTTGCATGCTGTGAAGTGGCCCTGTCCCAGATAAAGTGCCATTGATCCTTATTAAACCTCACCTCTGGGCTTGCTCAAAACTAACTGGAAAAATTAAAGTGTTCATGCTGCAATGCACTTATTGCTTGTGTGATAGGATTATGGAAAAAAGAATAACATTAATTTCCAAGAGAGAATTTATAATGCAAGATTTTATTTTTTCAATTTGATAATTAATAGCAAAATAGTATCCTAAATATAAATCATACTTCAGTCTGCAAAATGCAGTGGTAATTAGGAAAGATAATGTATACTTGATATAAAACCATCATACTATGTATGAACAATCCTGTGGTATTTTATTATTTTTAAGTGTTTTTCTAAATGACCATGGATTCAGCCAAACAGTTTAGGCAAAGACTTTAGCTAAAATATAAATTCATAACTTATACAATACCTTATATTGACCTATTTCTATTTTGCTACTTGAGTTTACAGTGTGAAAAATAATAGTCTGAAAATATCCTGACTAACAATTTAAAGTTAGAATTATCATAAGAAATAAAAATATGTTAAGCTGCAATAATATTTTCTATTTTTAAAAATATCTAACATTTGTTATTTTAAAGGCAATAAAATCCCCTAAACAAATATTCCTAATCAATAAGGATATAAAATGTGGAATATGTTAACAGAGTTATAAAAGTGTTTGTGATATGACTCAAAATGAGGAACACAGCAAGTGTTCTTGTATGATTTAAACTGTAATCAATCTTGAGGTCGCATACAAGGATATAAATGATAAACACAAGTGGTAGCATTTTTAGTAAAGGCTATTGCAAAAAAATACTGTATTTATGGTCTATTCCATTCTTTTTATAGCTCATTATTGTAGGAAAATGAGCACAGTGTATTCATCATCTTAGACCATTTAATATTCAATTGAATTATATTTTTATATGGAAATACTGAGCTTATTCTCTATGTTTCTTTCTCCAAACACGTTCTGGTTTTTCCCAGTGAAGGTGGATGTAACCTGGGTTTCCAGCAGAAGGTGAAAGCATAGGAGTAGTTATATTTGGGAGCATTCCAGATTTGTAAGGGGGAAATAGTATTTCCCCCCCATTTTGAGCAGGGAAGGCCATGGATGTGCCGTGTCTGTGACAGCGGGGTGCAGGGTCTTGCAGGCTGGGCTGCCAGCGCTGCAAGTGCTTGTGTGAGGGCATCTCATGCAGGGAGGAATTAGGGCAACCTGTGCCTTGCACTCTGCCTGGTTAGTGCAGACCCAGTTTAAATGCTGCTTCCTTGCTCCTCTGAGGCTGAAGTTTAACTCTATTAGCAGCTTAGGGGTATTACGCATCTTTTTTAGAACTCCTCTATGGCTTTTGCATTTTCAGAATGAACCCACCAGTCTGCAAGGAAATGATTTGGCGTAGCTGTTTCATGCAGCTTGTTTCAGGTTTCGTGTACTCGTTTCATAAGTGTAATATAAACTGCTTTTGCTTGGTTTACAGTAGATGCATTTTACAGCCCTGCCTTGAACTTGCAGTAAGGTCCATATGGGCTGAACTTCATGGCTGTGGGGACTCTGTGCTATAGCTGGGACCTGTATAGACCCATGGACCACTTTGTCTTTTATGCAAAATATGAGATTATAGAGTGTTTAGCAACATTTTTTTTAAATAATAAGCGCTCCCTTCCTTCCTCCCCTCCCTAAACTTCAAAACATCAGAATCTGTGCACTTTGTGATATTCCTTAGGTATTTGTAATTCATCTTCTGAAACGTATATCTTTATATATACACATTTAAAAGGCTTTCATCTTATGATCAAGTGCTATCACTAGGGGAAATTGTGCCCACTAGAGGTCTGAATACAAATGCAGTCTTTTCCATCTCTGTTGTCACTGTTCCTGCATAAGAAATGTCCTCATGCACATAAGGTGGTAGCTGCTGCCGTGGACTTGCTTATTCGGGAATGGCACTGGGAATGGGGCAATAAATGATGGTTACTGAGCATAGTTCCAGACAGGTGTCTGCTACTGCAATACTGTCTCTAGCTTGGGGAAATTCATCACAATGTTAAATAGATGGAAAAATTTCCCATGATTTAAGGGTGGGAGAGCTTCATGTGTTTCTGTTCCCACCAGCAGTGCTGAAACAAATAGCTGAAGCAAAGTATTGTGCTGGTTTGTGAGATTAATGAGGAAAACTTGTTCATCATTGTTATGACTTACATTTCCTTCTCTAAGTCATCCAGCAGTTTTCTCATGGATGCTTTCTTTGGGCTGGTATCACAGGTAGCATATTGCTCTTCAAAACATATTTCTCTTGTACATTTAGTACGTTGCAAGGGATCTGAAACTATAAGAGAAAAGACTTGAAAATGGTTTCTAGTTGGGTGTCAGTGCATTTGTTACTGTTTCCTAATGGTCTTTAGTGGAGGAAGTAAGTGACACTGATCAGTGGAGGTGGACAGTAAGATTTATAATGTATTTGTGCCAGCTGATTGCCAACAGAACTGGCCTTTCCCAGCGGTGCTGTACGCGTACTTGGAAAATCAATAGGGATTAGCCTATGACCCCCTTCACATACTTATACTGTGGTCTGCATTGCTTACCAATATTTCATCTGTTTCACTTAAATGCTGTTACTTACTCAATAATGTGGGGCCGTTCTTGCGAGCTACTAATTAATTTTTAAAATGCAGCATCACTTGAAGCCCGCGATAAAGCGCACCTTTAGCGTCCGGGGGGGTGGAGGGCTCGTGGTTTACTCTCTGCGTTTGTACTCGGTGCCCTTAATTAAAAATCCTGCTTTGCAAGATTAAAGTGACATGGTCAGACTTCCAAAAATATGGAATCAAGTGCGGACACCTTTTCACAGGGCTTGCCAATAGTCTGACTTGCTGGTTGAAATAGAAACCCGCAGTGTTGTGTGGTGTTTGTGGGCCAAATTTTACTTTTCAATATGTATATTTATGCCAAGAACATGTATATAAGGAACTTATTTTTATGATGACATTTAGACATTTTAATATTTGCCTTTAAAGGGCTTGGTTTAAAGACCTTTCTTTCATGTCCTCTATCAGTAAAATGTTATATTTATAAACAAGGGCACTTTATCCTGAATCTAGGGCATACGCTTGATGCTGTGCTCTTAGGTAAAACATTGTTTTAAATCCTAGTGTGCTGAGGAACTAAACAAAAGTATCAGATACCATTTTTCTTTGAATAATGTAACACATTGTTGAATAGTGTAGAAAAGTGTTAAGAAGTGTAAAAAAAAAAAAAAAAATTTGCTACACGGTATAAAACTCTTATTTCAGTTTTTCGTTTACCATACGGTTTGCCAAAATGCAAACATAATAGTCTAAAGCAATTATTTTTGATGTGGCTTTTCTCCCAGTAGGGGTATTTTAAAAATTCACAGTTCCTTATGCAAGTGTACCTATTCCCTAGAGTTACTTAGAGTTTCCTATTGATCTGGGAGCTGGTATTTGAATTGGTCGATGTACTCTGTAACTTGTTTAAGATACCCTACCTGAACTATTAGTTTAAATAATATATTCATAAATTGATTAATCATTACAGTAAGAGTTATTAGCTGCATTTTTATCTGTGCGCAATCCACAAATGACTCAGTGTGATAATCACGCATATATAAACAGAGATTCAGTTTTAAATTGCAATGCGCCTTATAATAATTATGCTGCTAGTAATGGTAGGTTTCTGCAGAAGGAAACAACCTTTTTTTGCTGCAGACAGCGAGAAAAAATGTGTATGTTTTAGTGTGGGTGAAGCAGTCGTCAATACTGCCGTGCATGGGATGTCCTGCTTTGGATCCGGAGCCAAGTGCTGGCAGCAGATGAAGGAGCCGGCCGCCGCGGTGCCGCTTTTGTGCCCGTCCCTGTGCCCAGCGCGGGGCCCCGCACGTTACTGAGGGCAAATCCCCTCCGCGCGCGCTTGCTTGGCCAACCTTGTCCCAAAAGTCAGCACGACTCGCCCTCCTGCAAAGGAAGAAAGGGCCGGTTAGGAAGATTAAGCAGATAAATTATTTACAGTGTTTAATTATCGTTGTGCGGGTTTATTAAACTTCACGGTTACCTGGAAACCTAAGTAGGTGCTGAAAAAAGGTCCAATAAAGTTAAATCAGAAATGTTTTGTGTAACACAAAATCCTTTTGTGCGTGCCATGTTAATATAAATGTGGAGGGTTTGTTGGTCGGCTGCCAAGCCTGGCTTGTATTTGATGTTGTGATCAGTATTTTGCTCCCTAATCCGTTCCTAGCGCAAGGCTTATTGCGTTCGGCGATGCCACTGGGCTCGCTGGTGGGTTGACCAGCTATCCGCTGTGCTGCCCTGCGGGCTGGTCCTGCAAGCTCCACACACACCCGTGTCAGGGACACCTCGATTTGGCCAGAAACTACAAGTTGATGGCTTTGTGGCAGCAACATTATATTGCCAAAACACATTTGGGATTTTCCTTTAACGTTTATGCAGAATATATAGTCTACTTTGTGTCTTATTCAGGTAAATATATCAATTTGGTGCTTATTTCGTCACAGGAGTTGGACTTTCCAGTTTTGTTCATTATCTTTACTTGGAAGTGGAGATGATGTCCTCTAGGAACGTCTGTACGCTATTTGCTAATGCAAACTAATGAGACCCATTAAAGTTCTGCCCACATAGTTGCAGGGAACTACCTATTAATCTGTCATCTTTGAGTACTCTGAGCAAATTAAGACCACCAAGCGAGCATGAACTTGAAAATGAAATAGGCAGTACAAGCCCTCTTGTACTGCAAGGAGGAGGACCACATAGGTATGGACTGACTACAGTGTCACTGAAAACAGCAGACAGATCCCACTGGTCTAGTTCAATGCAGTAGAATAACCCAGAGGGGTATCAGCGTAGATCATGTTTGGTGTTCTTGGGACGGAGTAACTTGTTTGAGCAGGAAACCTGTAACCAACTAAAGGCAGGAAAACTTGCAGTCCTAAGCGAGAGCAACCACTGCATCCTAATATATTTATTTGAAATTGCTACTGTACCTCTGTACATTATTCCCACCCTGGAATTCCACTTATTTGTTTCCCTATTTCTTTCTGGAAAATTGCAAATTTATTCCTTGTAGAGCTGAGGCATAAAAACTGCCTGTTGCGCTAATGTGGAAAATGTTTTCCTATTATATTGTTTCCATGCAAATAACAAATTAATGCAGCTCATAGAGTAATCTAATTGCTGTAATTCAATATTCAGGGGAACAAAAAAAGATCTTCCTTGTCTTCACTCTTCCAAAAATGACACTAGATTTTCTGACCAACAAATTTTCACTGAAGAACGTAGTGCAAAAAATCCAATGATCTAATGGATGTCTTTGGATAGTTTTTATCAAGAAATAAAGTTTGAAAGTGAGATTCTTTTCAAATCTGTTTTTCTTTGAATCCTGCTTGAATTAAATACCTCATGCTCAGACATGCACGTATTGAGCATGTTCCGACGTGCTGATACTACCTTGATATTTTTCTTCCAGGATTAATTT
The DNA here is from genome assembly GCA_034781795.1 of Crypturellus tataupa. Classification (NCBI taxonomy): domain Eukaryota; kingdom Metazoa; phylum Chordata; class Aves; order Tinamiformes; family Tinamidae; genus Crypturellus; species Crypturellus tataupa. The sequence continues at coordinate 1,948,271 of JAWLRI010000967.1, read as the reverse complement.
TTCACCTGTTCATCCTATTGCTGTCCTCGGTCTAATCCCCGTAAACAGCGGTGGCTACGTATCCTAATTTTCTGCAGAAAAAACAATAGTTTCCTTGTCTGAAAGAGGAGTTGCCTAAGTAATTATTTTACCCAGGGCAGCTTATTCTCCTGCCTTCTTTAGGTGGTTGTTTGTCTCCAAGCTCAGGCCGTTTTTATTGTTCTTTCTAAGCTGTTTCTGTACCTTCAAATGAAGTGCATTGGAGCTCCTGACGTACTTGATTACTTGACGTACTTGATACAGGGATTTGTTCGAGTCCCACCACGCATCAAACAAGCAGCAGCTTTTGCCCCAGCCTGCTGATATGACCAGAGGGTCCATGTAACTAGCAGTCCTTCTCCCTCACTGTCTGCAGGGATTAAATTCTTTTAATTATTTCTCCTGTGCATTGTTTCTGCTATGCACTATGGATAGAAAAGCCAGCAACATCTGTTGCAGTGGGACTTAATGCAATTTAAGCATATATGAAAGCAAAACCCCCAAATTCCTTTTTTGATTTTTGGTGGTGTTTGGAGGAAATGTTGAGTTTCCACAGTTGACCACATAGTTATAAGACTTTAGCTATCAATGGCTCGTTGAACAACTCCTTGACTTATAAATGCCCAGGAATTCAGAGCCGAAAATGCAAAGGACTTCGGAGCTGAGTGCAATACTGACACGAAGGAAAACTGCCCACAGTTGCTGCTTTCTTAGGTCTAGATTATGTTGTCAGATTTTATGGAATACTCAAAAAAAAATACTCAAAATGATGCTGTATTCACAAGTTAATCCTTATCTGCTGAATATATTTGTAACAGCTTGGCAAAGGTTTTTCCAAAATAAAATGCTAGTTAAGATTTTTAGCCTGCTAACAAAGAGATGAAGTTTAATAGGTTCTTCAGGCAAAAATGATAGGTTCTGTCCTAATGCGCTATATTTCTGAATTTGCAATTTATTCAGTAATTAACTTTTCTTGATGACAATGAAAATGCATAGCCTTGCATGCAAAATTCATTTTAGCTTTTACTGAACGTACAAAACAAGTATGAAACAAGATATTGGATGACTGAACTCAAACTGAGGGAACAAACCACTTGAAGCTTTTCTGTCATAGCTCTGTCAAATTAAATATTTGCTGTGCTTTGTGATAGACCAGTTTGTTAAACTGAATATTTTGGAGGAGGAAAAAACAGAAAGGGTAGAAATATCATCATTTCTTCTTCATGTTTGTATTTCTTCCCTTAAGAGACATAAAAACAGTTTTTTTTTGTCCTTTATAATTTCATAGAATTGGCAATATTTCTGCAATTCTTTATTCCGAGAGGGTTTAATGCACCAGTTTTGTTGCATTTAGTTTATTTGGGGCATAAAATGTTAAAGTTTCTAATGACTTGCTCAGCAGGGCAGACTGACCCAGAGCCAGTTAATGAGTTTCCTTCAGGCGCTGGATTTTCCCAGCACACAAAACACAATATATTAGCATTGCATTCTGGTTTGCAATGCAATTGTGTACGTATATCTGAAATATATGTCTGCTTAATGTGTGACTGAAGTAGCTGGAATAAACTGTTTCAAGCAGTTTTTTTCAACGTGGCATCCTCTAACGAGTATAAACTAAAGCCTTCTTGCCTCATGTAGAGGTCTGAAGTTAAAGACACTGTCACTAAGTGATTTGTCCTGTGTGTTTCAATAGCCACAGGTTCATTAAAGTTCGGCGCTGACCAATGGACAATCCAGTCTGTGGATAATAAAAGCTCTCACAACTTATATGCTCAATGTACATCGCAAGTGTTAGCCGTGTTGGGTTGTGTAATACCTGTGGGTGTGTGAGACGGTGCCTGGGAGAGCTGCCTGTCACACACGGGTGGTTTTAGGGCGTTTTAGGGCGTTTTAGGGTCCCGACTTTGAGGGGCTGGCTCTGCCCGGGCGCGGGACTCGCGGGTGCCTCCTTGCGCGGCCGCCAGGGGGCGCCGCGGCCGCGCGAGCCACAGGTAGCGCCCGGCGGGAAACGGCGTGCAAACCTGGGGACGTAGCTCGCTCCCCGGGGGCTTTTTAAGGAGAAAAACCCAACAGAGCGGCCAGACTTTACCTCCTGAAGAGAAAAAAAGGCGTCACTGGCTCTCCTCAACAAGAGCAACTTGTTCAGAACTCTGAACTTGTTTCAGAACACTAACAAAGGACAGAGGTAGAGACTACCGCTTCCTCATAATGAACCAGACCTGGGAGGTGAACTGATGCTCCCCGTAGTCCTGTTCTTTAGTCTGTAAAATCTCCCATTATTACAAGTCTTCCTCTTTCAGCTTCGTTCATGTTCCAGTATAACCATAATCCTGGCTCCCTGATATCCCTATGAAGCAGCTTGTCTGCTGCTGCTGCTCTCTGTCCAGCAATTAGGAAACACCAAGCCTCACCTGCATCAGACTTGCAGCAGTTTCTAGTGATTGAATCTCTTTTTACAGCCTTGTCATCATCTGCACATTTATTTTTCCATATTAGGGTGTTTTATGTTTTATTTTCTTCCTTCCCTGCATTTTTGATATTTAGTTTCTTGTTGCAGCCTTTATAAACTTCAATTTTGTGATCAGTCCTGGGTGACCTTGTCTTCTGTTTCTTCCCTCTATGTCTCCCTTAGCCATGTATAGCAAACCACCCTCCTCTTGGCATGGTAACCTCTCTAAATGTCTCTTTTATAAATCTTTCATTCTCCTAAACGTTTCAGAGTCAGGAAAATTGGCTTGCAAGCAACCTTGCCCTCTCAGCGCTCATAAGACACTGCGTGTATGCGTCCTGCTCCCGAATGTCTGTGCTGAAAACGCTCCACATCTTGTCTTGCAAAACTTGCAAATCGCTGGGGTTTGTCTCCACTTTAGGTCCTTTATGTGTAGCTGCCATAACCGGCTCAGCAGAAGTTGGAAAAATAGAAATGGGAATGGATGTAAAGACGCACCCTGATTCTGTATCCAATTGCAAAGAGGAAATAGTTAAGAAATTTATAAATGTTAGATAAGAAAGCCACTGAATTAAATTGGAAGGGGAAGAAACTAAATGTCACTTATCTGCTTATAATGCTTGGTGATCTTGTTCAGGTTCATTACAAGAATGATTTTTTTTTTTTATCAAACATGTTTGTTTTAATCTAGAAAACTTTATCTAGGGTGTATATATATATATCCACCATTTGGAACAAAAGGCCTCCAAAGTGATTATGCCACCTTATTGCTTGCATATCCTCATATATTTCTTGTTATTCTAGTTGAGTACTACATTCAGACAGAGGTTGCCAATAAAGTTTATTGTAGGAGCTAAGTGTCAATATCTGTACTACCCCCCGCCTAGGGTGCTTGTAATTAAAATGCCACAGATAGTCTGGGAGAAGCATGAAAATTTGATGGCAAATTGATTTCAGGTTCATCTTGAAATTTGTCCTCAGCTGGACTCGATACTGCTGGCAGACATTGGATGGCTTTTGTCAAAAGGGTTTGCTGGGATGAGACAGAGATGCCTTGATCTGAATATTAAATACAGCGCTCCACTTATGACAGTTTGCTTACTACTAACGTGTTCCTTTTTATATATATATGTGTGTGTTATTTATGTGGAATGTATGGGCTGGGATCTTAAGAAAATATGTTACTTGCAAATGTTTTGCCCTACTAAAGAGTAGACTTAAAATACCAGCTTCAGTCATAAACATATGGCTTCAGAATGGGTGAGTTCTGTAAACGTTCTGGAGATGAAACTAAGCTGCACAAAGGAAAATACAGTATGCTAAAGGAGCAGATGAAATGTAGGAAAAAGGAGGGAAATCCCATGCAATGTAATCTTCTTTTAAAAGAAAAAAAATTTTCCCTAAAATACTTTTGTTTATAGAAGAAGTACCCAGAGCAGATATAAAATACCTTTATGCTGCCAGGTTTGAATCTTGCAGAGAGTCCAGAACGGGCTGTTGTTTTTCCAGATGTGTTCTTAGCAGTTGTCTTCTGCTCTAATACACGTTTGAACCAATCTGCCCATGAGAGCTTGTCATTTTAAAGCATTTTACAAAATCTGGGCATCAGTTTACGTCCACTGAATGAAGGAAAGCTTGTTTGTTTGCTTGTTTGTTTTTGAAAGTGCATAGTCTCTCAGAAATACAACCTTGACCTTATGAAGATTATTTCAAAAGTGATCTTAATTGTTTTAAATAATCACTTTTGCATGCTATTCAGACCTTAATATTACCCTTTAGAGTCTGCCTGTATTTTTCCTTGTATTTTAAAACATGGGCCCCCACTTAAGGCCAACAGTGGAGCCGCAAGAGCAGGGAAGAAACCAGTGGGAAAGTAGTGAGAGGTGGAAATATAGTAAGTGGCTTTGCCCTGTTTGGGATATTTCTGGGGTATTTCAGGGGTAGAGGAAGAGAGAAATGGTCAACATCCACCCAGTTACGTGGCTGGGGGAAGTTTCTTCACTCACCCCTGTGCACCGGTGGTTCTGCTTGGTGTAACGCAAGTGTTCATCTCTCCTCGATACCTCTTTGTATCTAATTGATGCCACATTTTGGGAATGTGAAAGAAATGGGTTTGGTTCTAGATAAAGTTTTTTTTATACTACTCCTGCTGGAGATGAGCAATCCCAGGATACGATGCAAACTAGAGCTGCATAGTCTCAATTTAGCGGTTTGATTTTTGAAATACCTCGATCGTTCACTCCAAGTGTTTGACAGCCCTCTCTTCCTCTCCTCCTTCCTGCAATATTTAGCAATAAAGTAATACTCAGGAGTGGCCCTAGACTGCGCCTCCTCGGGGCCCGACATCCACGCTGATCTCATCTCAAACGGTCGCCTTGTTTCCTCCTTTCCTGACGCCGGTGAAATTGGGTTTTTATTTCCAGCGATGATAGATTTGTTCACACTGTAAATATTATATGGTACAGGAGTCTTTATTTTTTCATATAATCTTTGTTTACAAAGTCAATACAATCACTTGGAAAATATGTAGCAAACAGTGCAGTATATTAGAATCCTGTGTATTGTGTTTGCTGTAGATACAAATTCAATACAGCAACTCGCCAACAATTGACATGTCAAGTAATATATCAACTCTTGGTATATTACTTTTTGCTCATCCTATTACTACTTATCAAAACCAGCTCGCCACCCACCCCGTTCTCCTCATTGAGGACTATTGCTTCAAGACACCGAGCGATCCAGAGCCCATTTTACGTTAAGTAGAGTTGGATCCCATATTATTTGCATGAAAACTACACTGAGATGTCATTTAATTTTTGATCACGAAAATTATTCCTCACACTTTAAACAGCAAAATTCATTTAAATGGCCAGTATGAAATTCTCATACAGAATTAATTTCTAGGAGATGGAATAAGTGTAAATGAAATGGGACTCTTGCATATTTACACTGTATTTTAAGATCTGCTCTTTTGCCCATATGCTTTTTTCTGCTTACTTGCAAGCACCTGTGCTTAGTCTCTTCTCCAAATCAATGATCTCTTATGTAAAATACAGACGCAGACTGTAAAGTGAAATCAGAGTAAAGTAACCTTCATCCTATTCCTCACCCAGGCTTTGGCTTATGGAAGTGACTTTGTACAAGTGAATTCAGACCTTAAATTTTCACTTTTACCTCTGTATGACTGCAAAGTAAGTTAATTACACTTCTATATTTTATAAAATGATTTCTTATTGATTTAGAGTTGAAAAGTGCCTTTTCAATAGTATTACTGTGAACTTATAATTGAATATTTTTTCATTAACATAAACTTTTACAATATTTTTAGGCATCTTAACAGCTTGCTCTGAATGCTAAGGCACTCCAGTCACTCTGCAGCAATACTCCTTTTGATCAGTGCACAGGATTTTTTCAGGTGAACTCGTGTAGTGCCAGGTGAGTTTGTCTATGTACTGCAATGAAAACTAGTTTGGTTTTATTTATTCCTTTTTGACTACTGACAGGACTGTTTGATGCCTCCTTGCATTCAAAGACTCACGAACCAAAGTGCCAGGAGATGGTATTTGCTCTTGTACTTGGGTGCAAGCCAGAGATTTCACCTTGTCCAGTGTTTTGTTAAAAGTAGTTAACTTATTCCTGGTTGAAACACTCCCACCAGCAACAAAGAAAAAACTAATTGCAATATTTATTTGCTTAGAATTTGTTAGCTTTTTTTCATTTTTCCCCCCAGGTTGTTTGAGAGTATGTGCATCAAAACTTGAAAAGCAAGGATTATGGTGTAAGGATATATATATATATATATATATTTTCTACTTTTGTCACAGCTTTTCCATGCATTTTTCAATTCCGTGTTCCTCATTCTAATTCCTCCCTTTTCTTTCAAGCAATACTGAAAAATCTGGCAAAGGAATGACTTAAGACAGAATGGGATGGATGTTTAATAACCTGACACAGTGAGCAGACAATTATTTATCTTGTTTATTATTATTTATTATTATTTTGTTAACCATGATTGACTAATATGTTGACATGAAAATCATGGATTATAATTTGGCAGTTTACCTCAGGATCACTCCGTGTTGGATACTGAACATTGGCAGGTTGGTTTTGCATTTTTGATTCAAAGATATTTACAAAATAATGTGTTCAGTCCTATGCTGCTATCCCCAGTAAATCTTTGCATGCGTCCTTGTAATCACATTTATGTTTTTTTTATTATTTTTTTTCCTATAGGACAGCAATAATTAAGCTATCCAGTGTTCTTTGAATACAATCTCATTACTGGGTATACAATGTCATTACTATCTTTGGGCCCCTCCCTGCCTTCAGAAGCTATTACGTGACCTCCAGATCTCTCTCCGACTCCGTGTATTACCATTAGAAGACATCCACACTGGGAAATCACTCTGTTCCTGTTTTTGATTAATATTTTATCAGCCACGAGAGGAAATGGTATTCTTTAGCAACACTAATAAGTAATTGAGCAGATGAGATGCCCCTGCTACTTTGGTAAAGCAGAATGGAGAGGCTGTAAAAGAAGAGCTTTAGAGATGACTTAAGATAATAAAGTGGGGGAAAAAAAAAGGGCAGAAGATGCTGTCTGCAGTAAAAATTCAGTAACATTATCAGCAGAAAATGAACAAGAGTAATGTCAGTGTTGAACAATAGCTTGTCAAAAAACATGCTAAAAGTCTATCTTGTTCAAATTGGTGTTCAGGATATATTTTCACAGAAATGATTGATGCATAGGCTTTAAATAAAATTTAAACCGAGTCAATGAAAACCTTATACAAGAGGCGTTGAAAATTGATAGTTGTTTAATGAAGAAGATGTGTAAGGTTTTTCCAGCTGCTAGTTGAAAATGGCAATAATTACACTATCAACAAATATTTAGGACTAGGAGTTTAAATGCTTGTTAGAGGCTCAGAAGTTATGTATTATGAAGAGACAGAAACTCTTAGCGGTTGTCTTTTCAGTAAATCAGTTGTCTTTTCAGTAAATAATGCACTTGACAAACCTGTTGACACCTGTCTGTTTTGCTGGCTTAGACAGAATAGTCTCTCTTAATGTTTTATTTCATTTTAACATATCTTTGCGAGGCATTTTTTTTTTTTTTTTTTGAGGGGGGGGAATGTAAAAACTAGATTTGGGAAGCCCTGCTACAGCTTTGCCTCATAACACTTGTATTGATTGCTATACTTTGGAAAAAACTCATATGTCTGATGAATTGTGTTATTTCAGGGTGGGTGAAGAGAACATGAAGAAAAGTCTGGCTAAGATGACTAAGATTTGGCATTTCTTCCCATTTCCCCCAGTAGGAATATAAGCCCTTGTACTCCTCTTGGCGATGGTATTGTAGGGAACCTCAGCAGGATGATGATGCTGGTGCAGTGATTTAAGAGCTCTGTCATGTAGTGATTATTTTCATTTGAAACTATACAGGAAACTTTCAGCTGTATGAAGTTACTATCTTATATACTCCTGATGCAGTACTTCATGCTTTTGTAACCAGATAGTACTTTTTAAAGCTTAAATTATAGACAAGCAAGAATTTGTATTGCCCCCAAAACAGCAGAGTAGAGAATCATGGTGAATCCAGTAGTCCTTGTGGCTCCTTGTCCCTAAACATTGCATTTGAAGTTCTTTATTTGAGTTCTTAACAACCTCAGGACTTAGCAGAGATAGCAAACAGGAAACACTAAGTAATGGATTTACTATCTAATTATATTAATTAAATAATGTGCATAAAATATGAAGAGTTATAAAAAGCTGGGAGTTACTGTTACTTTATTCCCCAAAGTGAGAGAGATGCATGTATGTTTGTGTGCATGGGGACTGCTCTGTATCTTCGTGCTAGAATTAATGCTAAAATGGACTTTATGAATTAATCATGGGATTTAATACCAGAATTATTTTTTTGGCATTGAGCCCCTGTAATTAGCATCTTAAACGCAAGTGTTTTTGGTGATCTTACGGCAGTCAAAGCAAAACCTTCTGCCATTAATTCCCTGAGAATTGTTTAATATAATTTAATAGGCAAGAGCTAATTTTGCTACTAGATTTGAAGATGAAATGGGCTCATTTAATGCGATGAGTGCTAATGGCCTCCTTGCTTGTAAGTTGGGTCTCATTTCTGTAAGCTCATTGGGTTTAACATTCGCACTGAAAGCTTTGGAGAACAACTTGGACAAAAAAAAAAAGAAGAAGTCAAGGGTTTATTTTTCATTTCCTTCCACATGTTTGAAATATTAATGGGGCGTACGTTTTGTTCGCACACAAGCGCATTAAGTTAATCATCGTGCGACTCGGCGGGCAGGAGTCAGGTACGCTCCGAATGGAGCTGCGTGGGAGCCGACACGTGAAACCGTCCGCTAAAACCGGGCGCAGAGCAGGAAATGCGGCTGCCGATCCACGGGGCGTTTCTCTTTAGTGTCTCTGGAGGATTTTTAAAGTTAACAAGTGACTCAAGTCCTCTAGGAATTATTTTTTGTCTGAATATTTAGCCAAATAGAGAAATCATTCTCTTATCTTGTAACATTGCTACTCTTTGGTTCAGACACAGTCGTGGAGCTGAATTTCTGCCTGTCCTTGGGAGTCTGCAAGTTTGGTGCTGCTGGCTACCAAGTATAGAGGGGTTTATTCCAGTGGCAAGTAGCACCTTAGTAGAAGTTTTCCCTTCCCATATTTGTCAATATGGAATTACATTATGGCAAGTTTATTTGAGTGAGAAATGCCAGTTTTCCTTTCTTTTCCCATGGGTAAATCACACTTTATTTGGTATCGATGCACTGGAATAACCAGTGGCCATAGCTGAAAGTCGTTGCCATCCCATTTTTAATTTGCTGAAAAGGAAGGAGGAGTTAGTGGCAAACGTGGCATGGTGAAAGGCTTTGGCCACATCTGAGCGTGGCCATAACTAGCATGTTACAATTGTAGTTTAAGACCAGGATTTTGTGAATTTTAACCAGAATATCATGCTTCCTCCATCCTTCTCCGCTGAGACGCTCGAGTGCCTGCCCCTCGCAAGCTCAGTTCAGCCTCTCAAGTCTAATTTATTAGACATCTCTACCAGAACGACTCCCCTGATCCAGACTAAGATCATTTGTGAGGCTTGGGCTAGGTCTGTGAATAACGAAATAGTGCGGGTAGCGGCCTGGGCTCCTCAGCCCCCTTTTATAGCGCTTTGCTCTTCGAGCACTATTTATTTTCAGCCGTTTGGAAGATACCAGCAGTGCAGAATGATTCTCTCCAGCAAACTCTCCTCTATTAAACTAATTTTCCTTTTATTCTAGTAATTAGAAGAGGGCTTTGATCAAAAATTCAGTCTCGCGTAGACTTCAGGAGCCGAGCAAGTCGTGTTTGGGTCTTGGGGATTGGGGGTCCCTCCGCTCTAAGTGGTTAATGGTGTTGCTCTCCCCCGTCTCTCGCAGGCACGTGAGCGCTCTGACTTGTGAGCCCTTACTCGGAGACTGCAGCAATTTCATTAGCCAAAAGTATAATTACGTTATGAGAAGAAATAGCAGCCTCGGATTTCGTGACCTCTTCTGTTTTCTCCCTAGTGTGTCATAATCTAGATAAGTCTAGATTTAGTTTTGGGTTTATTTATATATTTAAAAATAATGTGATCTCTTGCAGCCGTGAATGGGGTTTGATGAAGGAAATGAATCAAAAAAACTAATGAATTTCATGTGCTGCTTCCGTATAGAATCCGTTATTTTTTCTTTTGCTAGACCCTAGCTATTAAGTTTGTCGCAATCACTGCAAGGACAATTAACAAGAACAATAGGTGGAAAAAGAATTATACTTGTTGTTTTGTGAGGGAATTGATTAGTTGTAGCTCACTGGTGTGTTTCCTGGCTTGGAACTGGCTCTGCTGTGTGCACCAGGCTGTCACAAGGACTGTCCGGACTCCCGGCAGTATTTATGGAGTACATTACAGGTGCTTTCTCCTTTTCCTTTAACCAATGTATAGTTTTTTAATTCTCCTTCAATAGAATTATATTTTACAATGAAATATATATTTACTCTCTGTGACGTGTAATTGCATATTTTAAGTATCATGGATTTCCCTAACTTCTGTTGGGAGAGCGTTATTTTTAGGATTTGCATAAGTATCTTAAAGATGTCAGAGGTTTCTTTTGTGTAAGTTGGAGTGTGGACATCAATCTGGCCTAATAACTAAGCTGCTTGGTATTGTCTAAATGGCAGATATAATTGTTTTCATACCGTATTTTGATCAGATTTTGAGCAGTGCAGATCATATTTAATTGATGCTGCAGTCACTAGGAATTGCACTTAATTGGACACAAGTTCAATAAGTGCTCCTGAAAGCTATAAAGTATATTATATGTAACTGGGGCCAAATTCTAATATCATTGTCATACAAAATGAACCTTTTTTCTTTTCAGCATCATTGTCTATAACAGAGCTTTTGTCTTGAGTTTTTTGGGGGTAAATGGATTGGTTTCCCTATCATATGTGTATATATTGATGCAAGTAGATGTTAGGTTGCTGTATTTAAAAATAAGTAGCTAAATTATAAAGTGTAAAATATACGTTAAATATATATTTTAGGAATTTTTTTATTTTATTTTAGTAATCTTGTGAGAAAATCCCATCTCTTTGAATTAAAGATGTAGAAATAAGGCAGTGCTGGTCCTCCCAGGAAAAATGCAGTGTGAATAGCAAAGCAAAAAGTGTTAATGTGTTTAGCCCTAACCTGCAGCTGAGCTACCTATGGCTGTGATTGCCTGACACTGCAGATAAGGTTGGCTGGGTCAGGAGGTTGGACACCTCCCAGAGCACCTAAATATCTGTTGTTGGTGCTGAAGTGATTTTATCCCTTCTGAGCTGATACTGGACCGGGGCTTTGACGTTGTGCCAAGTGCTGAATGAGGGCTGGTGTGAAACCAAGCTTTTGGCTTCCTTCACGGGTTATTATTCCTCTGCTTTCAGGAGCAGGGTTATCAAATCTACATTCTAGCCAAAATCTTTTGCCATTTTTTTTCCCTCTGAAGTTTCAGCAGGAGCAGATACTCCTGGTTTCCAAAGCCGGACTCCGTCACATTTCTGCAGCCTCTTATGCTCCTGCTTTTCAAGGGCTGTTATCGATGGTGGCCTCCGAGATAAGGCTGGATGAGTAAGCGTGTTCCAGGCTCCCATCCCACGGCAGGCTCGCTCCGCGCTGGCTCCGTTTTGTGCTTCTTTGCCAAAGAAAGGGAAAGTTGGCGCTACCAGATTAAAATATTTAATTGATCTCACACGATGAGAAAATAGAGCTCCCGTATTAAAAATATTCCTTGTGTTTCCCCTGCGCGCGAGCGCATCGACACGCGAGCGCGGGCGAGCGCGCAGCGACGGCGCGGCCGTAATGAAGATGAAACGACTGCAATGATGACCTCGCGGTGCCTTTGTCTCGCCCGTGCCCTTCTCTTTAGCTGAACACCTTTCAAATGAACACGTTCTGAACTCTTGAACTGCTCATTCTGTTCACCGAGCTTATTGCTCAATCTGCAGTTTATCATTATGTGTCTCCAAAGACTTTGTGTTTCCTTATATTTGACATCTAGATGGAATTTTTCATAACCCTTTACTAGTCATAAATTGGATTGTTAGGGGATTAAGTTAATCTTGTTTCTTTATAGTAGCCCCTGTTTTTTAAAGCCCTAATTTAGAGGGGTTTCTTTATTTGCTACTCTGCAATCTGCAAGAATGGAAAAAAAAACACTAAAATACAGCATAAGAATCTGTGCCAGTGAAATTATTTATTTCTGCTCATTTCAAAGTGAATTGTTCCTAAGAGGTACACTTGAAAAGTTGTTTTCTCATGTTTTTCCTGTATTATTATTTCTTCTTCCTTTCAGTCTAAACAGCAGCCCCTGAATATGACCCAGAGCCGTGCATCACCAGCTAAGGAGGGCGTCAGTGAAAGGGCTGCAGAAGAGCCGGTGCTTTTCTCGTGCCACTGGCAAGGGAAATTGGAAAAAATGACTCGCCGCTTGCAGAAAATGGTTATGGTGTGTTAGTCATATCGTAGCTGTTGCTTGCTTTATCAGAAGATATCAGTGCCAAGAATTCATGACTTGCTAACCGATTAGCTGCTTCTGCTAGAAAAAAAGAAAAAAAGAAAGAAAAGAGGAGAGGAGGTGGGGAGGGAGAAAGGGGTAGAAATCCATGCATTTTTAAGAAGATTTTGGAGCATTTTGTTCTCTGGTAGAAAACAGCAGCTAATCTTTTATAAATCATATGCAGCAAGCTTCTGCAAGGAAAATATTATATAGTATTAGGTGTTTGTTAAATCCAAACAGCATAAAATAATATCCAATGCCTAAAGAATGTTCTTCACTAAAATAGTAGTGTGGAAGTCCCCAAAATACCTTAAATACTAATGTATCTTGGTGTGTATCTGTGAGTTCTGCTGTTAAAGGCAGTTTAGAAGATGCAGAAAGCATAAAACAGGATACACAAGGTTAAAAATACGTATTGCTTAAATATAACGCTAATATTGAAGCCATACTGATTTATTCCTTTCAAAAAAAAATAAATATTTTTAGCCTTGTTTCTCCAGGAGGTTCGGAATTGTCAGGCAGGTTAGAGAAGATGAAAAATCCCGAGGAGTCCTTTGCCCTCTGTTATGATCCCTCTGTCCCTAAACTCCATCAATGGCTTGAACCTTGACACTGGGAGCGGTGAGATGCAATTCTTCATCCCAATGTCATAAAACCCGGCAGTCAACGCTAGACATTTCTTTTTTTTCTCTTTTTCTCCATTCAAGTACAGTTCATGTCAACCAGTATCACACATAAAGGGTGAGATTTTCAAAAGCTCTTAGGTTTATCTAACACACTGTCTAGTGAAACTGCTGGAAAAATGTGAATGATATTTGGCTATTATTGGGCCTTTTTCCTTTTGGGTTTGCTTGTTTGTTTCCATACTCTACCTGCCTCAGCTCCAAAAACTTTAAAATATAATTTGCTCAATATTCTACCATGAAGGAGGTTATCACTTCAATGGCAAATTTGTGCAGACATATGTAATAATTACTTGAAAAACTAACAAAACATAGCGTTGTTTCAAGAAATCAGTAGTGGCAGCTGTTAAAAGGGGAGATGAGAAGAAGAAGACCTCAAGTCTGGGTGTATAAGGATGTATATCCCGATATGCATCTCAGTGCCATGTATATCAGAAGCCCCTGCAAGCACAGGGCTGAGGCCCTTGGCACTTTGTCTCCCCGCCTATTGGATGCTCTGCTAAGGTGCAGAAACACATTACTTGCTGAAATGTAATATACTTCATTTTTAAATGGTAATAATTTTCTCTCAGCACTTAATAAGAGTAGGTGCAGAGGAGTGCAGAGTGCGGTTACCAGTACAGCAGCTAGGAAGAGGAAATATTGAACCAAGCACTGAAAATAGCAGTATTGCTTATCTGCGATACAACTGATAAGTTGGCACATTATGGTGATTTCCAAAATAATAAAATGATAATGAATGTACCAAGTAACCTAAAATGATTGTTAACATTTATTTTTTATAAGTAGGTCTTTATCTAAGTGTTGAAAGGTTCTCCATAAAGCTTCAAGAATTAATCCCTATCAGAAGATAGGGTTCATTTTGTAGTAAGTAGATCAGAGTTAAATCCTTACAATGAGTCCTATCCCTCTTATCCATTTGCTTGCTTACATCAGGGGCAGGTGTGTTTATTCTGAATTTGTAAACTTTTTAACTGTCTCCTGTGCTTTTCGATCAACCCAGCGTTTTATGTTTTTATTTCTTAATATTCAGGTTTCGTTATGTTTCAGTTCTGAGTACCATAGAGACTTCTCATTATTACTAATACGAAACTAACCAGCATCAAGGTAACATTCACTGTTTCCAAAGCTGTTTACCCCTTCAACATCAGTTTACTCTACTGAGAACTGTGGAAAGTTTTGTCAAATTGAGAAGTTAGTTTTGATTTGTTCCAACACGCAGTGGGTGTCCGTATCGTATATTTTATTTAATCCTTCAAGGAGTTTGGGGGAAAAAAAAAGATATTACAGTAACATCACGACTCTCTCCAGTGGGCTTTGCACTGCCCACTGATGGCAACGGTGGAGGAGATTTATCTTCTGTATCTACCAGCTTCGCCGAGTTGCCTTAGTTATACTCTTTTTCTTCTTGATTAGTTGCTAGAAGATAATTGAACCCATCTGTAGGCATGGGAAACAAGGAGGAGGATGAATCAGAAGGCGGCCTTTTAAGAGGTCTTATGAGAAGATTGTGCAAAATCAGATATTTGGATTAGGGATTTTTTTGGATCCCTCTGGAGCCTTTGGCATTCCTTCAATTCCGTTATCTCTGGTGTCAGCAAGAGACAGACTTGGCTGCAGTGCTGGAGAGGAAAGTCATTACATAGGTGGAGTTCTCTCCTTTCCTTCGAAACGAGAACCCCGAAACATCTCACATGACTTGTGTTGTTTTTATCAAACATCTCTTGTTTATTATTGGGAGCACTTGGACAAGTGGGGAGATTCATGTCTGTTTCCAGCAGAAATATTATTAGGCTTTTCCAGCAGCTCGGTGAACAACTGCACATTTTCCTTTGGGCAATGTATGGACAACCAGTGATCCAAAAAATGCACCTCTGGGTGCGTGTACCGAACGACTCTCTATCTGTGGCAACTCGGGTGGCCAAAGACTGGAAATTGCTACAAGTTGATCGTTAAAATACAATTGCATTTTAGTGTTTAACCCCTTACCTCGTGACAGCTCATGTCACAGGGTCCAAGTGACACCTGCCACATGGCGGCAGAGCTGCAGGAGGAATGTGGAGGATGAGCGCCTTGTCCCAGGTCTGGTCCTGGGAGCTGTTTGTTTTATTTCTTTACTATTATTAATTGTAATGATAATTATTATTAAAGGCGTATATTGAATTTATTCAGCAGGATTTTTTCAGAGCGGGAAGCGTTTTCATCTTTAAACATCTCATTTCCTTGTGTGAAACTACACAGAGCTGCAAGATCATCTCATCAAAGTCTGAGATACTAAATTTTCCAGCAGCTGTAGGAATGATGTCTTTAAGGCCATCCAAAAGCGAAATCCCTCACTGAATCCTTTGCACTGTAGAGATGAGTAAAAATAAGTAGAAATCAGGTCTGAGGTCTCCATTAATACAGATATGTTTAAGCAACGACTGGTCTTGTTGGCTTGACCTTAGCACGGGAAGAAGCACCTGAAAGCAAAGCCGTCATTGAGGAGAAAGCTGGGGTTTGATCAGGTGGTTCTGTGTGTGTAGCCCCTTGTGCAGGACCTCAGCCCACGTGGGGCCTTGGTTGTCTTTCATGGACCATGTGAGGTGAGTCCCTTCTGGGGGTCTGGCAGCTTGGTCTGTTTCGCATTGTTTTCAACTAAATTGTTTTGCGTAATAACTATAATGTTAATGGAACTCTGCGTTACGGTCGAGTTAAGATTTGTCACTTTGAAAATAAACGTCTTGGCTTCGTTTCGACATTTGCCTTTCAGCATCAGTCCGTTAACCTGTCACACGCTATAACTTCATTAAAACCATCATTTAATTGTACGTTAATGCACAGCTATCTTTTACAGAAGAGCTTTGCATGCTGCCCAAGTAATTCCAATACAAATTTTCAACTAATTCAAATAATAGGAAACGCTAAATGCCCTCTAAAGCCCTGTCTATGAATTCAATACTAAGAAATATGATGCAACAGCCGTAGTACTATGACACTATAACAAGGAGACAGAGTTTTTCAAGTTAAGGTGAGAGAATAAAACTTAGCAAAATGTATGTACATTTGTGCCTTGTGGCAGCATCGAGATTTGCTTCATCTATAAGTAGGAGAAGTTTCCATTATTAAGAGGACAATGCAGACAATGTGGGCTTGATATAAGGGAAGAAAGAATTAAGATCTCCATGTTAATAGCTTTAGAGCCAGTCACATAGACTTGTACTTTGTGTGTGAGATAGATAAAGCTTATTTCAAAATAAATTCTGGGTAACATTCAGCCTGATTGAACGTTGGGAAGCTGTGTTAATATATTTGTTCAACTCACTTGCGCTCAAAGGCTTTTAAACGGAATATCACTTTTTTATATTATTCATGATAATGTAATTCCTGCCTTTAATCTCTTCAGGGTTTCGCATTAAGTCATGATATGCAGTTCAGGGGAATGTGGATCATCCATTAATCATCGTATCTCTACTTTTCTGTGTCTGCTTTCGTCCATCTCTTAAATCAGGCACTTGGCAGCAGCAGATACCTGGGGATAGTCCAACATGTTTCACTGAAAAGGCCTTATTTATTAAGCTTGTTTCTTGCTATGATATGTGTGGATTCGTGTAATATACTGCTTGCTGAAGAAAGAAAGAAGAACTTCTTGCTGAAGAAGAAAGTGATAGAAATATTAACATAATCACTGAATATGATCCTTTTAGTGTTTCTGCTGGAAAAGTAGACGTTGATAAGTGTGTTAAATAATGACATCCATTTAGTAGAATAACTACCTATAAACACCTGGGCTAATACAAAAAAGAAACAAAACAACGTAGTCAAGTGTTCTTAGGCAATTAAATTTTTTATAAGAATCTGCATTCATCAAGGGACTTAAAGTTCCATAAAAAATCTACATTTGGTATTTTCTGAGGTTTAAGGACTTCATTATTTTAATGTATAACGGGGGCTAGGAAGATGGGAGAAGGTTGAAAACCTCTAGGAGTTGGCATTGCTGTTTGGTTCCTTTCTTTGAAGCGTGGACACCGTCTTTTGAGTGCGCTTAGCACTTCCAGCAGTAAGAGTGGGTTGCCACCAAACCACAAAAAGCAAAAACAAAACCCTTGTGAAATTAGAGAAACGCTTAACTATATTGGGTATTCCGTGCAGGTTTTGAAATCTTTTCCCCCCAAAGTCTGATGTCCTTTTCCAACAGTTCCTCTGACCTTCTCTGCTTTTTTGCAGCTCTCTGCCTCCCTCTTTCCCATGCAGAATCATCCCTCGCAGCTTCAGTCTTTTGCACCTTTTGTTCTCCTCCTCTTTCCTGTAGAATCTTTTGTTCTGCTGTTCTTTCATTCCATCTTGCTTGGCGTAGCCGGAGGTCTCGGTTCCTGCATTAAGCAGTGCACGAGGGGCAGAGGGTTTCTGGTTCGGGCTCAGGTCGTGGCTTCAGGAGCCCCGTCTCGAGCTGGGGCCTTAGGCGGTCCCTCCGCCATGGGGACTTCCAGAAAACACTTGTACGACTTTTAGCATCTGAAAATAATGTGTTTTTCCCTTGCTGGCTTTTTGGGAATTATGAAAGCTCGTTTGCTGACACTTTCCCACGTGGGCTCCGCTCCTCACCAAGCTCTGTAATAGGAAACTGCAGTGGGAACAGTCAGAGTTTGCTCGAGCTCTGAGCAACGGGTCTGAAACCCCGACAGGGAACGTGTCCGGCGAGCTGGACTCGAACCGCCTTCTTTATCAGCACCATAAGAAACAACTTTTAATTTAAGAGAGAAGTTACATTTTCAAGTCTTTAGTGCTGGAAATCCTTTTTAGACTTCTCTGGGGCCTGTAAAGCTTTACTCAAGATCAGAGTGTTCATGCATAGGTCGTTATTTTGCTAAGAGAACAGCTGGGCCTATGTACATATTTTTTAAAGCTGATGAGAAATCACCAGTTGTCCTTTCTGTGTTTGGGGTTATGACTAAACCCACTTTATAACCGTTGTATTTATAACTGCTATTGCATTAGAAACCTGCAGTCAGGTTTCTAGTGGAATCAGGTGTTTGGGCTCAGTGTATGCTGCAGAGAGCAGAAATTAGCTGGTGTGCGACCATCTATCGTGCTCGCTGATCTGTAGGCACCGAAACATGACTGAATTGCTGCGTTCCCCCTCCTGTTAGACGAGAAATGTGCTTTATGCAGTGGTGTTAGCAGGAGCAGATGAGGCTGTGGGGGCGCGATGGGAGTGACTGGGAAAGGGCCTAAGACCCCTATTTATGGTGATAACAAAGCTGCTTGGAAATTTAGCTTTTCATTAAAGCAGCATTAGTTTAACCCCAGTTGTACAAGGGCTGCAATTTTCTACTATTTAGACAAACAACTTCTGACTGTAAATTGCAATATGATTTATATGAATCTACCTATTGCAATAAAGGTCCCTTCCAGGGTATATGTGTGTTCTGCTGTATCTGAAATGTAATAAATAGGAACTTTTAAAGTAGTTGCAAATTCAGTTATATGATTATATTTTGACTTGTTTAGTTTGTATAACATAAATTCACTTCAGATATTTACTAGGTAAATATATACTATTATATTTACAACTAGGTCAAGCAAGGAAATTGGCTTCCTTGCTTATTTTCTGTGCAGTTCATAGTAGTCACAAAAGCAACTGGTAGGCTTGGTGCACCAAGTGCATGGCATGCACAACACAGCAACACGGCGCAGCTGCTGGGAGTGGGTAATTAGTATAATTTATAATTGTGACACATTCAAACACACTGTCTGGGCTTGTACTCGACAGCATACAGTCCCGTTTTCCCAAGCCCAGTGACAAGGCGCAGTGTGGTTTTGTACTTGGTTTCCGGGTTTGAAGCAAGTTCGTCTTGAATTTGCACACAAAAGTTGTACGTTTATTTTCTGTTAATGACTGCCACTCTTCAACATGCAAATTGGATAATTGTGTGCAAATAAATTACTCTTATTTGGCTACGAGCCCATAAACATCTTTAACTTAGGCTCAGGTTTAAACGGGATGAATTTGGATACGCGTGTGCTGATGGGGATGGTAAAGGAGATGGAGCCTGACTGCTCAGTGGTACCCGGCGAAAGGACAAGAGACATCAGCCAGCGTTTGAAATACTGGAAATTCCATGGAGGCATAAGATAATTTTTTTTTTTTTTTTAACTATAAAGTTCATTAAACACGAGTGAGGTTGCCCAGAGATGTTCTGGAGTCTCCATCCCTGGACATATTCAGAACTCGATGAGGTGTGGTCCAAAGCAGCCTGCTTGATCCGACCCTACCTGAGCAGGGAGCTGCTCCCCAAAGGCCTCTTCCAGCCTTCCATTTGAAAAAATGGACTTGTTTTTGCTGTATTTCTAAAATCTGGAAAAAGTGGATTTGCTTGAACTTCCTTTTTTTTTTCATTAAGTATATTGCAATAACATTTTTATTTGTTCATTACTTTATTGACATATTCAGTATATGTTCAATTTTAGGAAGTGATTTTCGATTTCTAGAAGTTGCATCACAAAATGCCATTGTGCAGGAGGAGGGAGAGCTGATGTGCTGTGAATGCTGGTTGTGGCATATGATTTCTTTGATTGGCCTCGAGCCAATTATTTTTCAGATTTATAAATATGATTTTCAAAATACAACATTTCCTTGTGGTCTTTCAAAGAAATGGTGCAACTTATCAAGTTGGTATTTATAATCTGACAAGCCTGAAAACATTAACTAGGGATATTAAATATGAAAAGAGACATTTGGAGATGTTTTCCTAATATTTCCTGACAGCATTATAATCAGACCGATCTAGAAGTATTTTAGTATCATAAATTTTTATTGCAGTGAAGAGTCAAGAAATGGGATTGTGTTATTCTGTTGTTATAGTCTGCTATGCATAGGAAAGAAATAAATTATGTCTTATAAGGGGAGATCATTAAGGTCTTTTTTTTCTTTATAAATCAAGCCCATAATATACGATGACACTTAACTGTATGTTCAAATGAAACATGAAAACAGTGCAGATGGGGAGCCATTTTGAGTAATGCCAGTAATTCTTATTTTTAAACCATTATATAAGGCGGCGTTCGGTTTTATTTAACTTTTCAGACCGTGTTTGTTGTTTGGAAACAGTTTGTTTATCAAGCACAGAAAGCAGTGATGGTAGAAAGGGAAAGAAGAACAAAGTTGGGCACTCGAGGTCCAGCCAAAGCACGGCTATTAATCATCACCGTCCATTATTTACTGAGGATTCATTCATTGTTCCATAAAGGTATCTAGAGGGTCAATTAGAGACAACAGACAGGATTTTTCAAAGACACAAGAGGGTCAATTAGGCCTTCCTTGTAATTTTCTGCTTTAACAGCAAATGCCAGCCTATCCTGCAAGAGATACGGCAGAATTTAGAATTAAATAATGTGGATTTTTTTTTAAGGTGATACTTTGCAGCCAGCATGATTCTGGGGTATTGTTAGCCCTTGATCGAAACAAAAGAAATTTTTTATTGATATCACTGATGAGAAGCAGAGATTTATATTTTGGAGTCAGAGCATTGCAAGTGATGAGGAGATTTCCAAGGTGAAACAGCCTGTTCTTGACGTAGAAGGGAATGCTTTGTCAGAAAGTAACATCGGACACAAATACTCCAAAATGCTTCAAAGTGTAAAAGTATCCAAACCAATATATTGTTTGTAAACACTTTTGCATCACTGGCTTGCTTAGAGCTCAGAACAAAAATAGAAGTGGGATATAAACCACCGCAATGGCAGTTCAGTCTTATTTGCTGCTTACTGTTCAGAGGTCGAAGCTGTGCAGGGAGAGATCAAAACACTTCTGATATAGCAGGAAATTTTGGTGAAATAACTTGACTAACTTCTGTTTTTAGCAAAGAAATGGGTTTGTGTTGGGACAGTCTGGAAATGGGGTAGCTTGTTCTCCTTTTATTTAGCAACATTTCCTGCCGGGATCCAAGCTTCTTGTGACCATGGGTGCTGCACACCCAATAGCCGAACCCAGGTTCTTTCTTTCACTTGGTCTTGATTTTCATCCGAGAGTGTTGCTCCTGCTTGGTCTCCAATTCTGTGTCAATCTGAAGACTTGGCTTATTTGTCTCCTCTAAACTTGCATCACTGCTGGTTTGGATGCTTTTAGAAATCTGCTCTAACTGAAAGCAGCAGATAATTCAGTGCATTGGTTTGTAAAGTTTTTTTTTATCTTTACAAATGGTTTTTTTTTTTTGGAATGTCTGCCTATTTGATGGTCTCCTGCGAGAGCAACTCTCCGAGTGTGCTGCATCGGTTTGATCCTCGCCGTCCTCTGAAACCTCCTATTCTCTGCAGAGTTTCAGCAGAGACTTCTAACTAATGACTTAGGGCCAAATTCTGCCCTTAGATGCAGGCGTGTAATTCGCATGGAGTCCAGGGGGATTTCCACGAGCATATCAGAGAGCACAATTTTGTTCTTAGCGTGTGAAATTACAGCACAAACGGACAAAAGAGCCTCACGCACATTCATCTTGGTGACCCCAAGCGTACAGGAACGCGATGCTAATCCACCTGCTTTTCTCTTTGCTCCATTTGTGCCGTTTCCTGCAGATCACCCCAATTCTTCAGCTGTCACTTGAATTTACTTTTTATTTTTTATTTTTTTTTTCCGGATCGCTCTGTCTTCAGAAGTTTGCTGCTGTGGCACTTCAGAGAAATTAGTGACATTGAAACGAGTGTTTCTTTACGTAGCCTTGCTAGCAGAGACACTTGTAAAGCATTTTTTTTTTTTTTTTCCCGTGTCTTTGGGAAATTATGGTACAAGAGCAGTCTTGTTCGTGTTCCGGGGAGAATTTGTTTGCAGAGGCTGGAGACAGACACAGACGTGCGGGCGCTTCCCTGCGAACGGCCCCACGCGGGATGTGCTGGTGCCGGATTCACGTTCCTCCGCGATGACACCCTTTGCCCACGCACCCCACAAGGGGACAGGACCGCTGTCCCCTTGACATCCCGTCCAGGCTCCTGCGCCCTTTACATCCCACCTCATCCCTCCCAGCTGCCTTGCAGGGGAAGGAGCCGGTTGGTAATTTATGGGCAGACGCCTGTCTCCTTATCAGCTTATTCCTGGTCATATTTTTTAACCAAATCTTCCTACACTTCTGCCTCATTATTTCAGTGTTTTCAGAGCTAACTGTGCAGACATGAAGATGTTGGCGCTCGCTCAAGGATCCGTAGGGGATATCGTCTTTTCCACCTGCGCTGGTTACCTGCACTCCGGGAAGCTGAGACTGGCACCAGGCTTGGTTATCACCCCCTGCTCGTGCTCGGCATCTGCACGCAGGGAAAATTTTACACATCCTGTATTTGTGCTGCGGGAATGTGGGGAACACTTTGTGTTCGTGGTTGAGCACCTTGGACTGCAGATTTTGTACTTCTTGGACCGACGCTTATCAGGCCTCTCCCTCTTGGTTCTCGTAGCTGATAGCGGATTCGGTGATACCCCGAGGCTTCCCTCTTCCTCGCATTCCTTGGCAGATGCATCCATCTTCTACAGTAGCCTCTGGAAGACTAAACATTTCCAACCCAGGTGTGTTTTGACGCATTGCGTTTGCATCCCGACCAGCTCATGCAGTTTGGAAATTTTTTAGGAGTTTTGATTGATATCATTCCTCATCAATGTCGAGTTATTGTATATATATAATCGGAGGAGTCCCAGACATTCGCAGCATACAGAGCGACTGATTTTACTGTATGTCACATTTTTATTTTCATAACTTCAATTTCCTGGCATGCTGCCACCAGTGGTCTATGTTTGGAGTGTCTGATGTAGGTAAACCTCTGGGAAATATAACTCTGAACATAACATTTATACACCACTTTGCCAAAGCTTTCTCTGAAATCTGCTTTCTGATATGAATTGGAAAGATTGGCCTTACTAATCTTGCTTTTTTTTTTAGCCTTAAACCATACTTGAACAAATAATCCATGGTGATTTATTTTGCGCATTGTCCCATTTCCCATTTGTGTAATATCTGCACGCAGATGGTCATTCTCCCAAGCTGGTTTATTAATGGTATTTATTGCATGGATGTCCCATGGCTTTGTAACTTATGTATTGATCCTCGTGATATGAAACAGTCAATCTCTGCCTCTCGCTCACGGTGGGTCCGAAGCACCATATGATGCTCCGAGTCCAACCGTGAAGGTTTGCCCATGCCAACCCACTTGGTGATGCCACTCACCTATTGCTGCTCGCTTGGTCTATTAGAAAGTTTTATCACTTCTGCCTGATTGGGAATTTTTTGGTGTTAGTTGCCACACGCTCTGGGTAACTCTCCCAAACCAGTGGGACTACTTGGCAGCTCGCAGTGTGAGCAGAGGTGACGTCCTCTCGCGCTCGGTGAACGGTAACTTCGTGCTTAAACCTGAGGTCCCGCCTGGGAACAAGCTGCTTATCTGCTAGGCTGTCGTCTTATAAACCGGGGCTAGAAGGAAAACTGTTATTCCTACTGGTTAGGAACAATCCTGGCTTGCGCAAAGGGATGAGCAATCCAGCCTGGATCATACAACAATGTTGTCTTCCGGACACACCATTGCCATGAGGTTGTTGTCCTTTACTCTCAAGGCCCATTAAAGATGCAGATGGGATCGTTGTACAGACAAGGGTTCTCCGGGATCCAGAAAGGTTTTAAAAAGTTTTAAAAGTTTTTAAAATATTTAAAATAAATAGAAGTATTTTTTACAATAAATTCTTAAAAACTCCCAAAAGATTACTATTGAACTGTGTTCAGATGCAGTAAACTTAGGAGTTTTCCTTTTCTTCATCATTGTCTCTATCCTGTTCTCTATCCTGTGTTAAAAAACTAGGTTTTTGCCCCTCTCTTAAAAAACATAAATAAAAAGGCACATTATCATAATTTGTTTGGAATAATGCATTTAAGTTATCAATATGTGATGTATCCTGGCACTCATAAAAGTAAGATTTCTGGATAAACACTGATAGAAATATTTTTAACCATGTAGAAAAAAATCAATTTTCATAAGGTTACATCTTTTTACTTCTCTGTATATACAAAGGCTATATTAAAAGAGAGATTAAATTTTACTCTGCAGAGTAAAATGCAAACAGAAAATTATTTTTCATTTTTCAGTGCAAGCAATGGATTATCATTTATTTATGAGGCTTTTTTTAATCTAGAATATATGGAAATCTTTTCTTGAAGCACAATGTAATATTGAATTGGGAATGTTGTCTGACAGTTTTCCTCTCACAGTTGCATAGAGTGATTCTGCTGTATGAATTTTTTAAAGAGGCTTCGGTGTACTCGGCGTCGGAAAGGAGGGCAGTAATCAGAGCAATCTTCAAGGGTCCTATGAATGCTCCTCCTTCCACCCTCTCGTTCTTCACACAAACTTTTGCAGGGGAGACGGTGCCCCAGGGAATGTTAACATCCAGGGGATGCATTAAAATGCTTCTGTTTTTTTCCCTGCTAATTAAGGAGAATTAAAGATCTGTGTATAGTTCTTTAGTATACCTTTATCTAAATACAGCTACATAAGTGATAGAAATTTGTGCAACTGATGCTCCAGTTGCTTTTTCCTTTGCTCCTTCACCAGTTATCTGTGCGCTTAGTGTTATACGGAGAAAATAACTTCCCTGAGTTTATTTTGTGCCTAATATAGTGATGCCCTGTAATAAAGAAAAAAAAAGGTGTATTAATTTGAAGCAGATAATCTGCCTTCATCTCATGCTTTCTGTTGCTTTTCATTTTACTGCACTGGGGAATCAGTTCTGCCAGACTCTGCTTGCTGTTAGTATTTTTTTACGTTATTTGTATGATCAAAGCACCTAAGAGGTGTATTTGGACCAGCTTCCGAGTCAGTGAGAATGTGTAGAACTTCTTACTATAAAAGAGTAATTAATACAGGAGCACTTACATGCTCAATATGACTTTTCTAGGTGCACCCGTTTTCATACCAACTCCATGTGTTGGTTGGTTTTCATACCAACTCCAGTGTTCAAGTTGGGCATTTAATATAAATACATTTTGGTATAGTTGGCATTCTGGTCATAGTAAGAAAGAGCTGTTTGTAAGAAAAAAATACATATGGTCATCTGAGCTAATTGCAAAAATGACACTACATTAATTGGATAATTAAAGATTGTGAACATGTGGCTATTGTATTCATTGGGCCTTAAGCCAACATTTTCTATGCCTGGGAAAATATGCGTTAACATAATTCAGAATTCATATGCTGTATCCTTTTTCATAGGAATAAATAAGCAAAATGGATTTTAAATCTAAATTAGAAAAACAATGTAACTGGTATTTTTTGATGGAGTTTTAAAGCATATTTATGATTTCCATTGTGTTTATGCCTTAACACTTTTGAATGATGGCAGCTTTGATTTTTTTAGCATCCATCTCACAAATTAATAGTATTGATTTTTGGTTTAGATTTACTGTTAGCATTTTGGAAAGTGTTCTGTAATTGTAGATGCTTTGTAACATGAGACCTAGTGCTCCCTGGTTTATTTTGAAGAGGATGAGTGTTGGCACACACTTTGAAGAAGTTTGCAAGAGCAGTAAATTGTCTGTGTGCTTTACCTTTACCTATCAAGGTTATTTGTCAGATGAATTATGTCTGGTAAATGGGGATCTGTTTCAGTGGGTGACAAACTAACTTCACAAACCCCTATACCAACCAGTCACATTTATTTATTTATTAGGCTTTGATTATCATTTTTCTTCTTGTTAATTTGAAAGTAAAATTTGTGGTCCCATATTGACCTTAAAGTGAGTGACCCCTAAATCTAATCACTCCAGACACCTTTGAAAATCGACAAATACGTCAAATTTACCTTTGAGTATGAAAACACTTTAAAAATTCTTCTTTTGCTAGAAGCAGTAATAATTCTTAAGTTAGTAGTTATAGTTCCAGTGTGATTTGTTGATATCAATAGTATGAGCTTATAGCCATATCATCATCTTCTCCTCCTATTCCGAATTATCAATTTTATAAGAGTAAAAAATTCACAGTTTTACGTTCTGGGTGAGTGACTTATTGATTGATTTAGTTTGAGCAGAATGGTCACAAATGGTCAATACGTGGTCAAAAGCGTCAGAGGCATGTAGAAATGGATCTATAATTTTACTTGGGTGTTCGTTACATGCTTTTTTTTTGTTTGTTTTCCTAACTCTCTTGAAGTCAATTGTAACAATCGTTTTAATAACAGGAAAATGAAACGATTGCAAAGAAAGCAACACAGATATGCTTTTTCTTCAAACAACTAGTCATGATTATGTTTATATGCACATTTTTTAACCAGCAGATTGTATCGTACTTCCAGGTTTTCACTAGATTCAGATAGTTATTAGAAGATATGGTTCACTATGCTTTTATTTTCTCTTGGCAATACTTTGCTTATTTATTTGTTTTTGCTTTTAAATCATTTATAGCAATGTGTATTGCTCGCCTGAGTGTGTGTTTGCATCCATACGCTGCAAGTTCTTTGCATGATATATGTTGAACAACATGTTTTACTGGGTAAGAGACTTGAAGTGGTTGTTGATAAAGCTGCTCTCTTGTGCTTGTATCAAACCAGGGGAGTGAGTGTTAAACTGCTGCACTAGGATTTCCACTCCAACCGTATTATTCCCTGTTAGATCATAGCAGGGATGTCAAGA